>OZ018327.1:128519191-128919191 GCA_963969495.1 Ceratothoa steindachneri
TCGCAAAGCCCTTATACCCTGGGAGGGAGGGCAGGGGGCACACGCCTAGCATGGTCTCCAACAGAAAAATATCTAACGCGAAACGGGAAGAGACAAGCTTCCACAGCTCGTCCAAGTTGGCCCGGAGTCCACGGCATTCCATTGAAGTAATATGCCATTCAGGCCTTGCTATGAGGGCAGGTAGGGTCCCTCTTCAAACAGAAGACCCTCACAGGAATGGCTGTATGCTTCCCGGAGGTGCCCGAAAGCACCTCCAGAGAAGGGGGTGAGGGGGAGTCCCTTACACCCGTAGGCGAAGGAGAGGATTAAGCCTCCTCTCTGGTTAAAGAAATATGGAGGGTTCCCTGCGCAAGCACAGGGGTGGGGACCTCCATTTTTTCTTTGGAGCTGCCCGAGGGTGGCTCCGTTGATGACAAGGGGAATTAAGGGGAGATTTTTATGTTTCTCATCATTGGGCATGGTGACCCTCTTTTAATTACGGGATGCAATAGCTCATCACCCCTCGCAGTAGCCTGCTCTGCAAGGGGTGCGTACAGGCCTGGTAGAGCCAGGTGCCACCATTCAGGACCACCCCTCCCGCCTGGTGGCCTGGCGGCTTCATCCCCACCCATCCCCTTTGCTTCTCACTTCACCATTTATTTTTTTACGCCATACCTTGGACATGGCGTAAAAAAATAGATGGTGAAGAGAGAAGGAAAGGGGATGTGAGGAAGGTATGGGTGGGGATGAAGCAGGTTGTTAAATACCCACCACTCCAGACTGGAGCTCAGGGGTTAGGGAACATTGTCCCCTTCCCTTCTCAGCCCCAATCCGGGACAGTTGGCTGAGAAGAAGGTCAGCATTTACCCTGTGAAATTAGAGGCTGACCAGAGAAAGTTGTGGGAGAGGTTGTATGAAAAGCGAGGAAACCAGGGGGAAACAAAGTGTTTTGAAGGAGGGAGAAGAGGCTAAGTTGGGGTCGGATTGGGTGCTGAATCCCTGATGGAGAAAGAATGGCACATATCATGGTGAGGATCCAGATGGTTCCTTGCTTTAGTCTTGATCATCACAAGAACTGAAAATCATTGTTCGCAGAAGTATGTGGTTGTAGATGGAATAAGAGCTTTTTCATGCATCAGTTAAGCCCAGAATTCAGAGTATGAGAGACTTTCAAAATGTTGCTTGTGCACCTGATTTTCCTGGAGATCTAAAGGTTCTTCTTTAAATCCTGGGATATCTTCTTCAAAATGATTGACATTCATACCGAACACATTCCTCACTCAACTGTGTTTAAATACATCAACATTTTCTGGCAAATATGTCCATTTTCTCCTGAAGCTTCTGCACATGATCTTAGAAAAAAAAAAATTAATGTCACCAAGCTAAATTTCTGATAATCTTCCAGCACTGCACTCAGCTATGGAAAGGTAGCTGTTTATCTGATGGCTAATTTTTCTCTCCAAAGTGTAAGTTTCTTCTTGAATTTGGAATTTTTTTCATTGATGTGTATCATAGTTTGATTTTGGCCTTGCTTGTCCGAGTTCAATTCATTCAAGTGTTAGAAGATGCCACCTAAATATGCTAGCTTTGCTGCCCAAGCAGCATCTTTGAAAAGTCAGCCAGCTTATGCTTCTTATCTTGGAGAAAAAAATTATTTCAGTTTTAAGTTCAATAACCCATCCAAAGATGCAGCCTCAAGACAGCCAATGGACATCAGCGAGGAAAAGTAAGTCTTGGTGATGTGATCGCATCTCTTCACATATTTTTTGGAAAATGTGAGAGTTCAAAGCTCTGGAGACGTTAAAAGGACAAATTTTCCTGAATGTAAGAAACAGTGAATTATTGATATCAGGATTTTCTCCTTTAATCTGAGTGACAAAACCTACTTGCGATCCATCAAATATATCTTCTCCTGTGGTATGTATAGATTAATCACGATGTAAACCAGGATTGTGTAGAAAAAATCAAGCTTCCATCCAATGCCATTGTTGTAATAACTTATTGGTTTAGAATCCAAGTTAAATTATAGAGCCTAGAAATGCACTAGATTTCAGGTTCAAATGAGAATTAATGTGTAAAAGAAAAAAATACCTGCCCTTACTTCTTCCTGAGCCAGCTTATCACAATTTCCAAAGGATTGACTGGCCAAGTAGCCACCTGATTTTTATAGCCTTCATGGTAAATCTTAAACTTATCTGGCTCTTCCTTGAATTCCTTGAGTGCTTCTGAGCCAGGTGTAGTATACAAATGCTCATTCAGGATTCTGAAGGGAAGATTTGAGTATATTAAATATAAAGTAAAAACCAACTGAAGGAAGATTAGATGAAGTGAAAATATGTGTGAGGTACATAGCCAGAGGAGAGAACAGATGCAGCTCTCATATACCTCCTCCATTCTAAAACAAAGGCAAAAATTAAGTCCCACAAGAAATAACCCAAAGGGGGAAATGGAAATGGTATTGTTGTTGTCGCATTGCTCATCAAGAGCAGATGACATCTCTACTCACTCCGACCCCTTAGGAGATAAAGGGAGAAAGCCTTTGATTCTACAGCCTGTGCTGTAGGCCCCCATCATCATTGAACACAATTAAGTGGGGCCACACATTCTGTGAGTCTGTCTTGATGGACCAGATAGGAGTGGAGGGAGATTGTTGCATGATATGGATATTCTATAGCACCACCCTGTGCTAACACTAGATGGAACAAGGCTTCTGAGCATCAGAGGTATTGGGAGTATATCTACAGAAACAGTTGTGGCATGATGGAAAGAAACTTTAGGTTCTTGTCAGTAGTTTTCTTTGCCATGAGGCTCAGATAGCTGAGCCATGAAGTCAGCATGATGAATAGCAAAAAGCTCATCTGGCACCGAATCCTTGGGAATTCTATGGCATCCTCATAGGAAAGGTCATTCCCAGCAATGTCTAAATGTCCAGGAACCAAACAGAAGATAATATAGTCATCCATTCGGCTACCAGAAACAGTGGCAAAACAGATACAGCAAACCACAGAGTGTGAAGATTCCAATGCCTCAAGAGCACTCAGAAGACATTAGTATCTATAAATCACAATCTAGAATCTAGCCTACAAATCTGGCATGACAGTTTATATCTCAGAATGAGCAGTGTATTGCAACCAGTTCAGCCATGAAAATAGACAATACTCAATAGAACCCAGCTCACTTCAAAAAAGAGGGCATAAAGAATGGAAACCAACCCTTTCTTAAGGAATTGGAGCCATCCATGTATATACATTGGCATGGTTCTAGCAAGACACAAAGTGTGGTCCAAAAAGGGTGACTACAATATTCCCAGTGCTGTGAAAGCTTTGGGAGTAGAGGTGTTGTGACAAATAGTCAAAGGTGGTACACTCCAGAGTGGCCTCCTAGACAGAACCCGAGCCGCCACTGGCTATAGAGATGCACAAACTCTCAGAGGAGTTTCCTAGGACTTCGGGTATGACTGGTGCCTGTCTCTTGGTGGCATAGGCACTGTTGAGATTGGTTGAAGATAGTGAAAACAGAAAGACATACAAAAAAACTCCCCAAACCACAATTCACACAACAGAACAGACCATCAGAGCCATAAAACAAGCAAGAGAGAGAACTCCACCAGCCCTGATAACATAAACATCAAACACCTAGGTCAAAAGGCCATAAACCTCCTCACGCACACTTACAACCTTGCCATAAACACAAATACCATACCTAAACAATGGAGGGTAGCAAAGATAATCTCAATACCAAAACCAAATAAAGACCAATAGCTCTGCTTTTCCCCATAGCCAAAAGACTAGAAAAAATCATCACATCCAACATCATCCCAAACACACCACACCAACATGGATTCAACCCATGCACTCAACCACCAGAGCATTACACAAAATAAACAACATAATCACAAATAGATGCAACAAGAAAATTCCACCACCTAGAACCATCGCAGTCGCCCTTGACATGTCCAAAGCATTCAACACAGTAGACAGACACAAACTCACCATACCCACCACCCTCATCAAGTACATAGCAAACTACCTTAAGGGAAGACTCCAATAGACCCAAATACAAAACACAAAATCCGGAGTTCCCCAAGGAGTAGTAGTTTCCTCAACACTTTTCAACATCTACACCTCAGATATACCAACTACCCCACAAACAGTAAAAATTGTCACCAACAGAGAAAACATCACAATACTCTCCTTACACAATAAACTGCTGCACAACAGATACAACCTTACCTCAACAAAATACACACATGGACAATAGAAAACTCACTAAAGCTAAACGCCACCCAAACAATGACCACTCTCTTCACACCAGACCGTGCAGAATACAACACAACCCTAAATCTAAACATACAAAACATAACACTACCCACCACAAAAGAACCAAAGATCGTTAGCCTCACTTTCGAACCCAAACTAACATACTCAAAACACAACAGTCAAGGCCATGAAAACACTCAAAGTCATCAAGGCACTCACAACTACACATTGGGGAAAAAACAAGGAAACGCTCATTATTACATACAAGACCAGTATTAGAATATGCCAACACAATCTGGTCCCCAATCATTTCAGAAACCAACAAAGCTGGGCATTGCAGCAATGAGTTGCGACTTTGTCACACTATGAATTCTCAAGTCACAAATGTTTTGAAAAAGTCAGACTAAGCAAAGTCACACCGCCAATTTTCCATGACTTTGAACAGGAACAAAGATGACTTTTTTTGAAAGAAATTGCTGCAGCTGTTTTATATATATGTTTTTTTTCTGCACCCCCTAAAAAGTTGCAAATTGCACTGGGGGGGCCAAAAAATAGTCGCAAAGTCACAGTCACACCAGATCTGGCGGCAAAGTCCAAGTCGTGCCCAGCTCTGGAAACCAACACCAAAAAACTACATACGAGGGGGGGTCAATAAGTTTTGCAATTCAGATATACGGAAAAGGGTTTTATTATTTTTCAATATAACTACCCTCGACTTCAATGCATTTGTGCCACTCGTCCCTGAGGCTTTGAATTCCTGACAACCAGAAATCTCCCGACTGCTGTTCAATCCACTCCCCAAACCGGCATCCATGCAGTGCAGCCTTGAGCTGGTGGAATAAAAAGTAGTCGCTAGGGGCCAGATCTGGACTGTAGGGGGATGGTTGAGCTCCTTGAATCTGCACTTGCGCAGGGCAGCTTGTGCAACTCTGGCCTTGTGGACTTTGATGATGTTGAAGTCGATCATGGGGCATGAAGTTTCTAGGGACCCAACAGGCAGAGACCTTGGTCATTGGCAAATTGTCGTGGATGATGTTGATAACACTTCCATGGGATATTCCAAGTTCTAGCTCAATTTCTTCGACCTTCACCCACCAATTTTTTAGGATCATCCTCTTCACACGGGCCACATTGTCCTCGTTGATCATGTCTGATAAGCGTCATCTTCAAGGGACTCACGACCATGGTGGAACTCCCTATTCCAGCAAGCAATGGTTGCATAGGAAGGGGCGGTGTCGGTGTACACTGCAACCATGCGTTCATGGGTCTCTTTTTGCATTCTTGCCTGCCTTGGTAAAAAATTTGATCACCATGCAGTGCTCAACCTTCTCCATTGTTGAAAAATTTGTGACTGATGATCTGCGATCAGCTACTGCTTCTTAAATAGACAAGACAGGAGCATGCGGCTGCAGGTCCTGACTTATCATATCTTGTCCTAACACCCCCACAAACAGCCATCCCCCTTCCTCTGTTTTGCCCTACCGATTCGCAAAACTTATTGACCGCCCATCATACAATACAAAACACAGCCCTCCGCACTGCCACAGTATGAACTCTTGACACAAACACCCAATATCTACACGATGAGACGAACATCATACCAATAAAAAATCCTTAAAACTATATGCATCACAACTCAGACAGAAAATGCAACATCCAAATCATCTCCTCCACATCACCAGACAACCTCCCAATCACCAACACAAAAAACAAACCATTATCGATAACAACAACTACACCACCAACTTAGACACAGACCCTAACACAACAACAGAAGACACAATCAAGCAGAACATGAAAACAATCAACTCTCAGATTACTTAACACACAGAACTCACAAAAAAATATTAAGTACACCACCTCCAACCATACACAACTCAGAACAAACCCTCACAAAGCTGATCAGAAGAACACTAGCACAGATACGAACAAACAAATGCAAGCCCTGTTTGGGTCGCTAATCTCTCTCAAGGATTTCTCAATACTCTCCAGACTGTACAAAACAAAGCCCTAAAAACAACCACAGGATTCACAACTTCTACATCCACATACTGCCTAGAGTCTGAAACCAGTCATCCAAATAAAAAATCACCTTGACATGACAAGCACACAAACACCAGCAGCAACTTACACAAACCCAGAGCAGCCACTACACTATAGGGCAAACCACCTTCCTGAAAGATATCTACAGCCACCTCACTCACTGCTTCCTCTAGTCACTTTCACACAACAGAGTGCAGCATTTACAGCCCTTTGATATCCACCTATCTAAATCCTCCCTCCCATACAATTACACATGTCAACAAAATAAAATACATTCATTGAAAGCTCATGGAAAAACCCAGTCCAGCCTATATCCTTCTTAAGGTCTCTGGATTGTTTGGACAGATAGCTTAAGGATCAGCAACAACTATTTGATGTAATTTATATTTAGATGGATTTTAAAACAAAAATATAGATGGTTAAATCTGCAAATAATATATTTTTACCTGAATGATGCTCCTTGTAACTGTCTCATTAATTTTTCTTCAAGAGATTTTTTATCAAATGGAATGGAGAAATTAGTTTCTTGCTCATGAGACTCGGCCTTTTTTGGTTCTGATTCAGTTTGAGGATTTTTTTTTTTTTTAAAGGTATTCAAAGAGCTGTGTGTATCAACTTTTTCTAGAGTTTCTTTAAGCAGATTGGTCTTATTAGCTTTCTGAAAGGCTGCATTAATTTTTGGTAGGGTAGTTTTATTTTTTATCTCAGTTCGTGGAGGAAATGTTGGTTCTCTAATTGGAGATTTTAAAAGTGTTTTGAGTTTGGAAATATTAAATTTTTTATTTGAATTTGAGTGAACATGAGATGGGCAAGTGGTATCTAAATTATTCCATTCATTTTTTGCACTGTTATTTTCACTAATAAAATTACTATTCTTTTTATTTCTCTTATTAATATTGGGCTCAATAGTTATATTATTACTTTTTCTCTTTACAGATATATTTGAGCTTTGTAATTTATTAGGGGCTTGTTTTTGCTTAGCAGTTCTATTAAAGGGTAACTCTTCTTTACCTGATTTTTGAGATTTCACTTTTTGCTTTTCAATCTTCATTGAGTTTATTTTCATAAAATTATCAATCTCATTTTTTAAAATTGCATCATTAGATTCATCCTCACTACTGGCCTCATAAATTTCCATTTCATCATCATCAACTTCTGATTTCTCTCTTTTAATAGCTTTTAAAGCTGCTCTATTTTTCCTAAGTTTCTTCTTACTCTGAGTTTTATTTGCTAATGTATTTTTTGCCATATTCTAAAAAACAAAAATAACAGGACTTATTAACAAATTATATACAAAATTCTTGCAGATATATGAAAACAAGAAGAAAATTTTCAAGTGATTTAATGGCTATTGACAGAATAAATCATTAGGAGATTAGGACCCCCCTCACACAAGCAGTGTTCAAGTTACATTTTTTATATTCATGATAGTTAGATTAAATATACCAATCAAATATGATTACTTTCACTCGACCGCAATACCAAACTACTGGGCAACAACCTAGCACACAACTTTCATTCAACAAAAGAATGACATCAAGCACTAACTTCAGGTAGCTCAAATTGTAGCAGTTCCATCTGGAAGACCAAGGAGAACATAGACGCTTAAAGCAAAACACATACAAACCACATTATACAGAAAGTTTATCTGAACTACCCTCAATTAAGCATCCCCAGCCATAGCACCATATATGCACTTTAGCATTGAAAGGTGCTTAAGGGGTGACATAATGCTGCTTTTAAAAATGTTTAAGGGAGATAGATTAAATTTTTAATATTACCCATCTGGCACCTGTGACCAAGGGCATAAGTTACCCAAAAAACAATATAAATTAGACTATTTTACAATAAAAAAGAGCAATAAATAAAAAACTGATACAAAGAAAAAAAAAGCAGCAAGCAACAAAAATGAAAGCATGATCAGGTGGCGAAAGTAGTCTGTCTGGCTCCATCCAGTACTTGAGCTTCCACACACGAAAGTACAAACAAAAATCCAATATAATGGAAGAAGTCAATTGCTTTATGGACAATTACATTATTGCTCCAAACCCTACACTTTCAGCCACTCTTTACAATTGCAGGATTCAATTTTTGAGTTCTTATCAAAATAATAGTGGCTTTTTTTTAAAAGAATTTTAGCAAAGAAACTATCTGCAAAGAGACAAAAACATTTTAAACAAAACATAAAAATCAATTATATATATTTATATAAAAACATCTTCCATTCACACACATATTCTTAGAGGGAGAGAGAGGGTATTGGTAAAGGGGTGGGAGAATGGCCCTCAAAACACACTCACATTCGCTCCACCACACCTCTCTTTCCTTATGCCATTCAACCACAGTCGTTCACAATACATTCTCAATCCTTACTCACAGTACTTTTTATACTCAATCACGTCCTTCTGCATACATTCACACTTGTCTAATGGTCCATGGGTATGCATCAGTCATCCTGTCAGTCTCCTCATCACTATTGATCATGTCATCCACCATACTCTTAGCCTTCATCACTAGCTCTCCCATCTGTCGACAGAACTTTTTCATACTCTTCCATTCAGAACCTTCACTCTTCATACCCCCATTCATCAGCTCCTCACTCACAGCTCTGATCTAATTCAAAGTACACTCTTGCAAAACAGACAAATCACTCACTTCTACCATTACCATTCACAAAACCAGAAAAATCAGCCACACTAGGTTCATTTTGCCCAAACCAGAAAAATCAGCCACAGGCAGCTCACTCACTCGTCTACATACATCAGCCAAATCACTCACCTGCTAATGCAAACACTCAAATCTCTCTCTCAAGCTACCCCATACCAGAAAGACTGCTCAGACTTACTTTCACTCTTCTTTGTACACTTTCTACTCCTCGAGACCAAGACAAGCTCTTTCCCAGACAGATCCATACTATCACACTCAATCTTATCATCATGCACCTTATTTCTCTCTCTGCGCAGTTCATACACCGGATGGCTCACCAGGTAGTTAGGAGGTTCACTCCACTTGCTCAACTGAATCTGAGGAGCCCGCACTCTCTCAGTCGCACATTCATTCAAACACACCAAAACATACTTTACACCATTCTCCCAGACTCTCAACTCTATACAGTCCTTCAAACTTTTCATTCATCTTTGACACATTCAACCTACCTTTTACTTCTTTTACCTTTCAGGCGCCTCACGCCATACACTCTGCATACTTTCACTCAAACAAAACCTATGTTTCACTCGCCTTTCAAAATTCATAACAAACTGACACAGGGACATCTCAGTTGCACTGTGCACTGTCAAATAGTACACTATTAACACTCTACTCAACCATTCATCCCAGTCAATCAAGGTCAGACTCATCATTCTCAACATCTCACACAAGATCCTAATTGTACAGTCAGCCAACCCATTAGAAGATGGTACATACAGAGTTGTTCTTACATGCTCAACACCATTCTCTCTCAACATTCCCTCGAACACTTCACTCGCAAACTCAGGCCCATAATCACTCAGACATCTCCTAGGCTTCCATACACACATAGGAAAAAACAACTGCTCAACCACATGCGCAACAGTCACACTCCTTTTATCTCTCACAAGTACCACATACACAAACTTACTTTTATGATCAACCATCACAACCATACCAATATTTCCAACACTCATAAATGGTAAAGACACACAATCAATCACTACCAATTCAAACAGTTCTTTCGCATCAACCTTCAACATAGGTGGCTTCACTTGCACCTTTCACACATAGTCACAACAGATTTCAGAAACAGATGGAACATACGCTCCTTCATACACTCCCACAACTTAAACTTACCCATATGTCCATAATTATCGTGCACAACTTTCACCAGACCAATCTTCCAACCAAGGACATCACAGGTACATACATATCATCCCAAACCTTCATATGCCTCACAAAATATACAACATCCATACAAACAACAAAAGCAAGAAACAACACAGCATTTGCTCATCTTTCAGAATCACAAAGTCATGCTTCACATTCACACCACTGCTCAAACTCACTCTCAGACTAACCTGTTCCCATGCGACTATCATTCCATTCCCCAAACCACTTATCTGTAATTTCACAGGCTTCCGTTCACAACATCTAAACTCATCGTACTTACTCAGAATCCTCTCATTCACTAATGATCTTTGCGCTCCAATATCAATCAAACCACAGAAGAACCTTTCACCAACTTTCACTCTCACTTCCATCATATAAAGTCCTCCATGTTCACAATACACAGAAGGACCAACCACACCAACATCAGCACTGACATCTACACCATCATCAACTCCTACATCTCTTCATTCAGATAATCATTCTTTTCTCAACACATCATTCACCAATCTCATATGCTCCTCAAAACTCTTGTCATAATCAAAATATCATCTATAAATACAATCACATTCTTACTCAACACAACATTCATCGCTCGCTGGAAGGCTCTGGGAGCATTAGCCAACCCAAAGCTGAGGTTCCGGAACCGATAATGCCTTTTCGTAGAGGAAAAGGCATTCACCAGCAGGCTCTCCTCAGCAATGGGCATCTGGTAATACCCCCGTACCAAATCCAGCTTTGTAAACCACTTCATCCCATGCATACTATACACAGACTCAGATACCACACACATCGGAAACCTTTCTTTCACCTTTCGATAATCCACACACAGGCGTAATCTTCCAACTGGCTAATGTACAGGGACAATCAGACTCTCACCCTCACTTTCTTCAATTACCCCCAATTGTTATAATTCCACACACTGCTCCTCAATCCCATTAGCCACCGGATGCAGGAAATGTCTCAGCCGCTGATAGAGTGGGGTGTCCTCCTTCAGGATAATCTTGAATTCTGGAAGCTTCACAACCCCAAAATCTAGATCGCCCTTACTGAGGACCCTCTTTCATTCAAACAGCATTCGATACACAAACTCCCTTTCATACTCAGTCAAACATTCATCCAATTCCACCATCCTTTCCAGTTCATTATACATCCCTTCACACATCTTTTCATTTGCAACATTTACCCTGAGATCCATGCTATCATTCATACCTACCTCATTGACAGTGGAGAGGTGACCCAGTACATCTCCGACTTGGATCCCCGTCACCTGCCCTTTCACTCTGGGGTCTGCCTGCACACATACAAAAAGATCATTCATTCTCATCAAGCCATCAAAAATACAAGCAACACGCTTTACCTTATAACATGCATCCTTTCCATCTAATATCGCAGTGTTCTCACCCATATTCAAACTCATATCCTTATTCCAACTCACTCTAACAGACATACTTTCACCCTTCACAAGACTTACACTCTCCATAGCAGTCACCTCAATACCAGTAAACACATTCCTCAAAACACTAGCATTTTTCCCTACATACAACTTATACACCCCATTTTTACCAATCTTTATCTCAATCTGATCACTCACAGGATGCACAACCATATGGTTCATTTTCATACAATCATATCCCCAAATCACACCATACTCACTACTCACCTTATCAATCACAGAGAATTTACACTCATTCATCAACATACCATGTATTTGAACAGGTGACTGTATCATTCCAATCACAGGAACTCATACTACCAATCCCTACCAACCTACCTTTACACTCAGAGAGTAGAGCTTTTTCACTCAACTTGTCATACACATCTTTATATACCAAGCTCATCTTGCATCCAGAATCTATCAAAGCCAAACACTCAATCCCATTCAATTCCACCTTCACACTCAGACACTCATATTTCCTACCAGACAGCACTTTCACACTAGACAGACTTAGCAACACATTACTCGCAGTCATGCACCCAGAGGATACTTCACCAGGTACCTTCTTACAATTCAGTTTCCCACTTCAGACTTTCCATTCACACCTTGCACTCTCAGCCTAATCCAACACTTTTCACTTGAATGTCCTTCCATCGCACAATAGCTACATACATTCCTCTGGTCACCACACATCCTCACATAATGACTGGCCTTTCCACAGTTACCACATGCAAATATTCCACTTCCCCCAGCATTTACTCCACCATTCAACTTCGGACAATCTTTCTTTACATTTGAAGCACTCTTTCACACTTTCCTGGCAAAACACGCACCAGATATCCACCTACATATGACCCTTCCTTACACACCTACAACATTCCACAATTTTTCTCACACCATTTGGTCTCTCATTTGCTGCAACATACCTCAGCTGCTCCCTCATATACCCAATCACCTGTCCCCTTCCATTTGTCCATCCTCCCCATCCAGACTGCCAGCCCAGGAAGCTCGACATCACCCCAGCTGGCACAGCCCTCATGGCATCCCGATAGCTGACAAATTGTGCGGTGGAGGAAAGCTCCTGGGTCTCTTACCCCCCAACATTCACACTGTACCATCTATCCTCGTCTAAATCATTTTCCTCTTCAAATTGGCCATCTTCCAACACATCTTTCCACACCAATCGTTCACCTGTCAGCCTCATTCTCTCCTTTCTTTTCCCATTCAGCCATTCACTTACCTTTTGTGGGACTGTATCAAGGAACTTTCTCATCAATTGTTTACATTCATTCACATCATCATCACCATACCTCTTTCTCGCCATACTCTCAATCCTATGTGCATATATGTCCACACTTTCACTCTTCCATTCAAGCCTTCTCAAATTCATTCACCCTTTTATACTTCACACTCTCTTTCATTCGTTTCACCTGCCCAATCAGTCTCTCCTTCACCACCTTGTAGCAGGCCGAAAAATTTAGACTAACCTCAATCGATCCAACCTGCTTCCTACACTAATCCGGACGTAAGAAATTGAAGGAGAATGAAATGGATTGTATGTACAGCCCTTTACTAACAAAAAAAATACAATAATATTTACAATCAAAAATAAATAAGTCCTACTTGGAAATATTATTGATCGATCCTAAGAACAATGAAAAATAATCAACTAACCCAAATAAAATTGGGACTCTACAGTCAATGAATAACAGAAAAAAAAATGGCCTCACGTGGTACAACAGAAATCTTTGTATTGAAAACTAGAGCCTCTGAGCTTGGACTGAGATAACTGACGTTACAGTTGTGTGGCTATTTTAAGCCCTCCTTCCTCAAAGCTAAACTATTTTACATTTCAAGTAAGACAGAGCACGGCCTGGAACCTTTGTCCTATACTAGTGGCCTTATTTCTTGCTGTAATATACTGGAGATGGTCTTGACTATCCTTAGTATTTAGGTATCTAATCCAGTGATGATGCTTCTTCTTCACACTACGTAGTGCTCTCCAATTCATCCAAAGGGGTTTTTCTTGGTTCTTGAGTTAATATGGTTTAGAGGGTGTGTATCTTTTTATCGCATCTGTGATTGACATGTCTATGATGTCTGCCATTTCTTGGGTGGATTTGCCTTCTAGTTTGTCCATCCAGTCTATATTCAATTTCTGGTGTATAGCAGTGAAATCTGCATTGTTGTAATCCAAGTATGATTTGGATGGGGATGTGGTTTCCTTGCTGAAAATCAGTTTGAAGGTAATGCCTACATGGTCACTGGCTCCCAGAGGGTCAAGGTGGGTTAACTGTTCAATCATATCTCTTTCGTTGGTAAAAATCAAATCATCCAGGGTGGGATTCTGTCCCTGTCTAAACCGTGTAGGCTCTGGGATGTATTGCAAGAGGAATGCGTCTCTGATGCACTCAATAAATCTTAAAGGTGGTTCTCGGTTCTCATGCAATTAGGTAGTACTGGGTCTGGAGTCCATGTTATAGTTGGGTGATTGAAGTCACCCATCAGAACTATATACATATAGTTATTAGAAGTTGCCCAGTGGAGGGTGTTGTAAAGGTTGGCATCATAGGTTTCTGCAACTGCGAGGCTGCCACTGCGGTATATGCATCCCATGAGAAGTTTGGAGCCACTTGAATATATTATTGTTGCCCATGTGCTGTCCTTGTATGGGTCTGAGCACTTGGGGATAATCTGTCTCGCCTTATGGGTTGATTTAACATATATGCATGTTCCTCTGGTGCTTGGAGCAGACAAGTCACTAATGAACAATTCATAGCTTGGTATTGCCATGGTTTGAAGGTCTAGTATACAGCCAATTTTTGGTTTGATTTCAGTCAAGGCTATAATGTCATATTCTTCAGTACTAAGCAATGTTAGTAGTGCATCATATTTGCTCATCAGCGAGTTATCTACATTTGAGTAATATATTTTCATGTTGCCTGTCTTGTTTAGGCCCAGTTTTTTGTTGCTGTTTGCATGATTGTTCATTCCTTTTGTATTTCCATGACCTGTCCTCTTTTTATCACCCACTGCTTGCTTGGTTCCTGTTCCCTGCAGGTCTTGAGTTGAGCTCGTAAGTTTTTTGATTCCTCCATTTGTTTTTTTGTTAAGTCAGGTCCAATGAATACTTGTTTGTATATGTCATTTCCACTTGTTCTGAGTTCCTTTGCTTTAGCTAGTATCTGTTTCTTGATACTGAGAGTTTCAAGAGATATTTTCAGTACCTGGAGTTTAACAGGGTCACGGTTGTCCTGGTTACCTAGCCTGGTTGCACTGGCGATTTTCACTACCATATTGAACTCTTCTTTAAGTAGCTCTTCTACCAGCATAATGTCTGTTTACTGAGTATCGTGGGTTGGTTCTGGTAGATTGGTAATAATGAGATTCAGTTGTCTCCTCTTTATATCAAGTTCAGCGAGGCCTTGCCTTAATTGTCTGGTGTCAGGTACTGGAGAAGGTGTTGATGCAGTAATAAGATTAAGTTTTCTTTCCATTGCTTGTATCGTCTCTGTAGTTTTGTCACTTACTTGTGTATTCATCTCCTCCTCCATGCTTAACATCTTGGCTTCTAGTGTCCTGAGTCTAGCTCCAATACCTTGGATATTTACAGAGTTGGATTCCGTTGCATCTGTAGACTTGAGGGCTTGGGCTTCTAAGCTTCCTAGCCTATCTTCAAATTCTTCCTGTTTATCAGCATTTTTTCCTACATAATCCTTTACTTCCTCAACTGATTTTACCATTGCTACATGTTCTTCTGCTATCTCTTTCTGCTTTTCTTCAAGCTTCTTAATCTTGTCATTTAACTTTGCACTGCCCACCTGACAAAAACCACAGTTCCATTATTTTCCCTCCTTGTGTACCATAGAATCATAAATGGCTTAGGGGATAATTTCACAGGCAACATGAAACCAATTTTCGCAGACCTCACATTCCAAACTGTGGTCAGAGTCAGTCACACCAGTTTTACATTTGATACAAGTCACCTCCTTAGTACTATTTTCATCACTCATTGGTTTGCCAGTGTCAATCCCTTTGTCATCTCTTCCTGAACATACCTGTTGGGCATTATTAGGTGTCCTGGGGGTTGGTAGTGGTGACTTTAAGGCCAAAGGTTTGGTTATAGTTTTCAGGCGCTCAGATTGTTGTACTTTTTTGCTTGGAGATATGCTGTTTTTATTATTATTATAGTGTGGTGAAAATGGCCACCGCACCATTGGGGCCCTTCAAATACTTACTTGGTGTGGTCTAGAGGCCCATGCCTTACAGTCATGGTGGTCCACCGCTGCTCCTGATCCTGGCATTCCTGTGTTGTAGGGCCACCTGGTCCGGTATTGCATTGGAGGTTCCGCATCTGGCAGTGTATCCTTGCACCGGTGGTTCATCTGGAACAGTTCTCAGGAACTTGTCTAGGCCAGACTTGAACTTCCCACCTGGCAGCCAGTGATGCCCCTCACTTCTGTTGACAATGCGTTGAAGATCCTGGGTCCCTCATGTGGCAGGCTCGATGCCAGCAGGGTCCGGATCTTCTCTGGGGCTCTGGTTGGTAGGCTTTTTCGCACGCACTTGCGTCCAGTACGTACATTGGTGCATGACTGAAGTGCGTGGAGTTAGGCACTTGCTCCTCCAGGATCTTCCATATGTATATGGCACGGTACCTGTCCCTTCTCCTTTGCTGCGAGTAGAGCCCTAGGTCTTTGAGCCTATCCCAGTAGTTGAGGTCCCTTAACCCCCTGATTTGCCTTGTGAAGGACCTCTGAACCATTTCCAATTGTTGGATGTCACCCTTTTTGTGCAGTGACCACAGATGTCTACAGTAGTCTAGCAGGGGCTGGACCAGGGCCTTCCAAAGAGTCAGCATGGTCACAGGTTCTCTGGTGGCGAAAGTTTGCAGCACCCATACTGCCATACCCTTTGCCTTCTTGATTGTCACGCCAATGTGGTGGTGGAAGGAGCAGTCTTCGCTGAGGTACACCCTCAGACATTTGACGGTATCCTGTGGGATGATGTCCTACCCACCCTTCTGTTTTGAGCCCTGGCATCTCTTTTATGTCTTTGTTGTGTCCATGTCTCAACAGTTCAAATTTATCTTCATTAAATTTCATGTTGCTTGCTGTCACCCAGGCATACACTGCATCTAGGTCTTGTTGGAGACTGGGCATATCTTTGGCACTGGTGATGGGATGACTCACACTGGTGTCATCGGCAAATGAGGTGAGGAGTGAGTCTCTTACTCCCTCACCAATGTCTCCCATGTGGAACAGGAAGAGGAATGGACCTAGAACGGAGCCCTGTGGTACCCTACTGATCACCTTTGTTTCCTCTGACATCCACAGTTACTGACTGGTGGTGTCCTGTGAGGCAGTTTTATAGCCATACTCCTAGCTTTCCTGTTATTCTGACATCCACGTTCTTCCCCTTGGCTAGGTTGTGCAGGACCCAGTTGTAGTGCGCTAATAGTTTCAACAGGCAGGACCTTCCTTTCCTGAAGCTGTGTTGGTTGATGTTGAGTAGACGGTGGTCCTCTATGTACTTAACTATCTTATTCCTGATGCATTTTTCAAAGATTTTTATGAGACGGGAGGTGAGAACTATCAGCCTATAGTGTTATTTGGTAGGCTCCTATCACCGCCCTTATGGATTGCGCAAAACGCGGGGGGTTTTTTAGTTGCTCTGGGACTACCCCTGCATCCAGGGAACATCACCACAGTTTGCGGATTAGTCGCGCCAGGGATTTGTAGCATTTGGAAAGGAGGATGGCTGGCACTCCATCTGGACCAGCCGCTGAGTTTGGTGTCAGTTCCTTTATGGCCTCTTCTATCCCCTTCGTTGTGACATCTATGTCCACAATCTGTATCAGGCTTGTAGCATCAGCAAAGAATTCGGCCGGGTTGTGGATGACTTTATCCGGATGTGGTACACTGAAAACATTATATTGTTGCAGCAGTAGCTGGCAGGTGGACTCCGGGTTGGTTGAGAATTCTTCCTCATTGTTGCGTAGAGGCATGATTTGAGTTTTTGTTTTTGAGAATCTCTTGCAGTAACTGAAGAAGTATTTGGGGTTATGTTTAATGTTTCTCGCATGCTCGGATTTCTTTGTTTGCCCGTTGAGATGTGTGGGACAGCTTCAGTTTTGTCTTGATTTCTTTTATTCTTGTTGTAATTGCACTCCACCTTCCCTGGTTGCATGCCGTCAAAAGCTGCTTATTGAGGGAAGCCCTTTTCCTAATGAGAATTCTTCTGTCTCTTTGGATGTTCGTGCGTTTGTTTGTTTTTCTCCTATTTACCAGGATATGTTCATTGCATAGCTCCAGCAGTTTAGTGTTCTGGGCAGCCAGCATGGAGTTGAGGTCATCTCCTTCCACGACTTGTTCCTAGTTGACTTAACTGTCGCTTTTCTGAACCTGTTCCCACTTGATGGTGTCACTGAAGAAGTTGTAAGTAGTGAAGGGAGAGGATCCTGGCGGATCGGCTACTTGGTTCTCAACACCCGTTTTAACATAACATAATTTCACGGATGACAAAAGCCACAAGGGCCTATCAAAGGTCATCCGTATCCATCAAATCCCACCCACATAATCCATCCATAGGATTTTGTCAGATCATGCATCTACAATATACAATTTAACAATCCATAGGATTATGTTCAACCATGCATCTACAATATATAATTTAAAGCCTCCATAGGAGTCTGTCAAAAACAAAATCAAAGTCCCCCAAAATATACAATAAAAAGAAACTGCATCCACAAGAATGAGTCAAGAAACATACCCCCATACCAAAAAGTAAGAAATTAACCCTCCATCCCCATATAATAATCCAATCTGGGCTTGAAAACATTCAAGTTTGGGCTGTCTACAGTCTCAGGCGGCAAACCATTCCAACAATCCACCACTCCGTTAGTGAAAATACATTTTGCAACATCCAGTCTGCACCTCTGCTTTTCAATCTTTAAGTGGTGGCCCCTAGTTTCACCACCACCCTCCAACTCAAACAACTTGCCGAAATCAAATTTATCCATCCCAGAAAAGATTTCAAAAAGCTCAATCATATCTTCCCTCACACACCCTCTTTCAAATGAAAACATACCTAATACCCTCAGTCCATCTTCATATTCAAGGCGCTCCAGGCATGGTACTATTCCTGCTGCCCTCCTTTGTACTGACTCTAATAAGTCTATATCATGTCCAAAATGTGGCGACCATGCCTGTATACAGCACTCCAAATGTGGCCCTGTATATTGTGTTCAGAGTGACCAGGTTATGGTCTGAGAAAATGGTTTTCTCCACTCGGTAGGCGCTTTTTGCGGTAACACTTCAGTTTGGGGGCGCACGGTAGGTGGCGCTGTTTATAGGCTACAATATATGTCTTATGACATCAGACAGTAGCGTCAGATATGAATAATTACGGTGTTATATTTTTTTGTATATGAGTATATACTGCCCCCCAATTGATTAAAACTCAGGATCATTGCAGGGTGGTCCCCCTGCAGTGATATCTCCCCCACGAGCAGTCCCCTTGAATTTACTGTTCCCCCCCCCCTCAACAGCTTTTTACTGGCAGAAAAACCTAACCTAATGACACAATACTTACTTTTATAGGTTTCTTGATTAGTTTAGGCGCCTCTAAATAATCTAAGTTTTTTTGCGGTCCAGCAAAATAAACCTGAATTCGAATAATGATGAAAAAGCACAACTAGAACACGAAAAAGCCATAACAAAACAGAAAAAAATGTTAGGCAGGTTCTATTTATAGCTACAACATTGGCAGTAAGAAGCTTTTATCGTTCACTGTGAAACCAAAAATATGAAAACAAAAAAAAACAAAACAATAAGACATCAAGAAACCTTACCTAACTTAGAAAAAACTATAAATGAGCAGAGGCGCAGATATTTAGTAAATAATACAGACTAAAAGTAACAAATCCCCAAAATAACAAAAAAATATAACGCTGTGATTGGTCACATCTGAAGCTACCGTCTGACATCATAAGAGATATATTGGAACCCCCAAATTGTAGCCTACTAACAGCGCCACCTACCGTACACCCCAAATCTGAAATATTGCACTTATTGCATTTTGATTATTGGTAAATAATAGATCCAGTATATTCTTGAGTCTGGTGGGTGTTGCCAGTTGTTGTAGGAGGAATGCCCTGTCTGTGAGGTCCAGTAGGGCCCTTGCCCGCGCTTTATCTTCAATCGTACCACCAGAGACGACGCCATCAACCCAGTTTATACCTGGGAAGTTGAAGTCGCTGCATAGGATAATGTCCGGCATGTGTTGTGGGAGATCTTCTATCAGAGATTTTATGCTGTCCATTGCCGCTTTAAAGCTCAGTGGGGAGCACTGGGGAGGGCAGTAGCAGTTTATTGGTCAAGTTTAGAGAGGCAAGATGAACAGCGATTAATTCCACTTGACCATTCGAGATCCGAGATAGATAGGGTTGATTTGCATTTAGGGCGAGATCATCTTTAATGTACAGAATGACGCCTCCATGACTCCTGTTTACCCTATCCACTCTAAATGGCGTATAGTTATTTATATTTATTTCAGCATTTTTTACGTCCCTTTTTAAGTGCGTTTCCATCAGGGCAATAAACATAAGGTCCTCTTCTATCGCCAGTTCTTCCAAAAAAGGTACTTTACTCTGATTTGATTTTGGGTAGAGACCCTGAATGTTGCCCATTAAAATGCTTTCTAGTGTTGGGCGAGGGTGCTGTGCCAGGGGTGGCTCAGTCCCTGTAGGGAAGGGTTGTTGCCACCCTCCTCCGATATTGTTGTTCTTCTCTTTTAGGATGCCAGACAGAAGTCTGCTCTGGGACTGCATTATTTTGAAGAGGTTCATAAGAACATAAGAAAAGAAGGAGACTGCAAAAGACCATTCATGGCCTACACTTGGCAGCTCATCCCTGTCACCATTTCTAAACAATGTTCGTTGCTCTGAGTTTCCTGGATTGGGGAGGGTGGATGAGGTGGCAGTGGGGGGGGGGGCGCTCACTTTGTGTGTCGCCATTTTTTTTTTATATAAGTATAGGCCAAGGAGGAGGGTGAGATTAATGAGATAAAATGATCTAATAGAATGAAATTACTATTATATATTCATATAATATCGGGATATATTTCCAATCTTTCGATGTTGGACACGACAGAAATTTCAAAATGTAAACAAGTATGGCGGCGAATCGGGCAAACGAGTTCGATCGCCAATAATTTTTCGTTCCTTATTCGAATAGAAACAATTACCGTAACTAAATTAACGATCTAAAATGTGGAAATCACTTAGTAATAGTTAATCTCTAGAAAAAATAATTGCAAACACAGTTAATCATTATTTCTTGGACGTATTTAGTGAAATAGACCGGGAGCGTTTGCAACACGTCCAATGGAAAATCAATTCGGTAAATATGTAGACGAGCGGCCCGGCCGATAATATGTACTATTTCGTCCGTGTTCCAAAATGTTTCACGTTTTTGGAGTACATTTATAGGGGACGGCTCGTGGGGGGTTAAACACGATGCGTGGACCGCACTACGATGATCCTGAGTTTCATTAAAGTGGGGGGGGCCAAATTTTTATAATCTTCTGACGTTTACAGAGGTGAATGCTTTAACTACATCATGTCAGCGCCTTTAATCGTTTTGCGAATTATAATAGGGGTTGGGTATGACGTCAGAAATGACACGGGTGAACGATAATATTTACACAAAATAATTTTTTCCGACCGGGCCGCTCGTCTACATGTTTACCGTAATGAGGACAAGAGGTCACGACTTAAAGATTAAAAAACATACGTGCACACTGGATGTTAGAAAATATTTTTTTCACTAACAGTGGTGGATTATTGGAATAGTTTGCCACCTTTAAACTGTAGACAGCCCAAACTTGAATGTTTTCAAGCGCAGATTGGATTATTATATGGGGATGGAGGGTTAACTCCTTACTTTTTGGTATGGGGGTATGTTTCTTGACTCATTGAAGTGGATGCAGTTTCTTTTTGTATATTTTGGGGACTTTGAGTTTGTTTTTGACAGACTCCTATGGAGGCTTTAAATTATATATTGTAGATGCATGATCTGACAAAATCCTATGGATGCATTATGTCGGTGGGATTTGATAGATACAGATGACCTTCGATAGGCCTTTGTGGCTTTTGTCATCTGTGAAATTATGTTATGTTTAAATACTAGTAAACCTGAAGATCCATACCTCGCGCACTGTACTATGAGGGGGCATATCCCCCCCTTTCCCTCTGCTTGCTACGCTTGCCCTCAGGAACAAGTAAAACAAGTTAATCACACAGTTGGGTGAAAATATTTTGAGAGGTGGAATAAATATTATGGGAATGCGAGCGGGAAAGCTCATGGGGTATGGATCTTCAGAATTACCTTTCACTAACAGAGTGGTGGATTATTGGAATAGTTTGCCACCTGAGATTGTAGACAGCCACCTGTCTGTCAGGTAGCTGTGCACCCATTTACCGAGGTTTCCCCTTATGCCCAGGTTTCTCAGTTTATAGAGCACTAGGCCATGGTCCACTTTATCAAATGCCTTAGCAAAATCCAGGTAGATCACATCAGCATTCTTTCCTTTGCTGATGTCCTCCAGTAGGGTTTCTTGGTGGGTAAGGATCTGTGACAGGCAAGATCGGCCTTTTCTCAATCCATGTTGGCCCTCATTGAATGCTTCAATGTCCTCCATATGCGCAGCGAGTCTTTTTTCTGATGATCCGCTCATATTTTAGTTATATGCGAGGTTAGAGTCACCAGCCGGTAATTTTTGGCTAGTCCTTTATTACCTCCCTTGTGTATTGGAGTCACTATTCCTTCCTTCAAAGATGGGGATGTAGCGAGCCAAAAATCTAGACTAACCCGAATCGATCCAACCCACTTCCTACGCTAATTCAGACGTGAGAAATCGAGGGAGAATGAAACAGATTGTATATACAGTCCCTTTACTTACAAAAAATACAATAATAATTACAAAATATGGTGTAGATATGCACAGAACGAGCCTATTTATATATAAATAAAACAATCCTATCTTGGAATCCTACCAATTGAAAATATATATACAAATACTAAAAAACAATCCTATCTTAGAATCCTACCAGTTAAAAATATATATACAAATACTAAAGAACAATCCTATCTTAAAATCCAACCAGTCAGAAATACAAAAGAAAAGACAACAAATACAAAAAGAAGAGACAACAAAAGTTATTATATCTTACTAGGTACCACAGTTTATAATTTGCTGGCCCCCCCAAGAGAAAATCTTGCCAGCAGTCACTCTTGTGACAAAATTGGGTGTGCGCGTCTTATGGGGCCTGGCGCCTCCGAGCTCAATTTTCTTCACGATCCGGTCACGTCTTTAGGCTATTAAAGAAAGCTGGTGCCTCTGAGCTTGATACAATATATATATGGATCTGGTCATACCTTCGAGGCTACAAACAGCTCTTCTGTCCCAACAGGACGCACAACTTCTGGTGTACCTCAAGCCCTACTGTCTCTGCCACTCTGTACAAATTTGGCAGGTAATAGTATTTATAATTTACTAGAGTGGTCTTTCAGAAAAACAATATCAAATGTAAATAAAAAAAAAACAAACCCATTCCCATTCACACAGACACATTCGAGGGATGGAGAGGGTATTGGAAAAAAAGGGTGGGAGAATGGCCCTTTACACACACATTCACATTTCCTCTACCACACCCCTCCTTCTTTAAGCCATTCAACCACAGTCACTCACAATACACTCTCAATCCTTACTCACAGTACCTTTCATACTCAATCACACCCTTCTGCACCTATTCACACTTCTCTACTGGTCCCTGGCTACGAGTAGCAATCTGTCAGGGTTGTTCATCAGTCGTCCTGTCAGTCTCATCGTCACTATTGATCATATCGTCCACCATACTCTTAGCCCTCATTACCAGTTCTCCCATCTCATGACAGAACTCTTTCATACTCTTCCATTCAGAACCTTCACTCTTCTGAACCCCCCCCCCCTCCCTCTCTGGGATTTTTTCTTCAGGGGTTGTTTCCAGAGAGGCTCTGACCTTCTCGTGGTGAGGGCGGTAAGCCCGGGGCCCCTTAGGGGACCCATGGGGCTGATCCCAACGATGGCAGATATACACCCAGATCCACACACCTTGCTCAGATCACCTGTTCGTTCCGCTCACCCCTCAACCCAAGATCCGATGGAAGCAGTTGATACTCCAACATCACCAATCGCGGCGGTTGGACCAACTCCTCAGACACCGAAAATACCCTTGACCCATGAATCAGATCTACCGGCCGAAAATTCCTTCTTGATCTTCCTTTTCCGCCAGGTTGTTAGCCCGAATTACAATCAAGGGCCTCAGTCAGTTCTCCAAAACCTATGAAAAAAAAAAACAGTTACTGCTCCATCTAGGATCTCTCCCCCTGCAAAAGCAGGCTCCTCAAAATCCGCTCTCCATCTCCCCAGCTCTTTGGGACGAACCTCAAATACAATATCGGCCTCAAAAGAGAAAAAGATATCCACAGTGATATCTAATTGACACACATAGTATCTTGCATTTTACAATTGAATTGTCAAGGCGTTCTTCCAAAGTGGGAAGAACTCAAAATTCTTTTGACGACTATCCAACCCACAGTTATTTGTCTTCAGGAGAATAAACTAGGTATACAGCCCTTTCCGCCGGTACCTGGCTTTCTCACTTTCAACTCTATTGCTCCTGCTGGAAGCCCCTCTCATGGGGGGAGGGGGGGAGGTGTCAATCATGGTATCTTCATCCTACCATGTTTCTCCCATCTCCCTACATACTACCCTCCAAGCTGTTGCCGTGAGGGTTTTTCTTACTAAGCTTTTGACCGTTCGCTCTATTTACCTACCCCCTTGTTTATCATTGTCAAGACCCAACCTTTTAGAACTTATAGACCAGTTGCCATCCCCATTGCAGATCTACTTCCCCTGGCCTTGATGAGATCCATTTTGATATGATTCAGCACCTACATCCACATTCTACTCTCTTCTTACTTGATCTGTACAACCTTATATGGGTGAAGGGTTTTTACCCATCATCATGGCACATTAGAATCATCCTTCCCCTTGTCAAACCGGGCAGGGACGGGTTGGATGCAGATCACTACCACCCTATAGCTCTCACCAGCTGTTTGAGTAAGTTGCTGGAAAAAATTATATTGGAGCGCCTAAACTGGTTCCTAGAAACCAATCACCTTCTCTCTCCATTTCAATGTGGCTTCTGCAAAGGTCATAGTACCCTTGACCTACTAGTACGTTTTGAGGGATCGGTCCGGAAAGCTTTCTCATTAAAGCACCAAGTCCTGGCCATATTTTTAGATACTGAGAAAGCCTAAGACATAACATGGAGAGGTCACAAGGTGTTGCTCCTGCGCGCTACCGGTTTTACGCATTCTTTGATGATTTTTTCCCTATGTTCTCCTGCTTCTTCCATTCTAATTTTTTGTGCACTTGTATATGAATGCATGTACTCTTTGGTGCTATTCTTTAATATCTGTTATTAACACTTACGAAGTTATGCCCCTATTCTAAACTGATCATATTTTTATTGTAATTTAGTAGTGCAGTGCTTTGCTATTTTATAGTATTGAATTAATGATGGCATCGCGAGAGATTGTGCCCGCATCAAGCCAAAGAGACTCAGCGGAGTCTATTGACTCTGAGCTCAGTGAGGCTGAGCCTTAGTCACCCTGGCCATTCCTTGGCAAGTGGGTGAAGTACAAGAAGATGGTTTGGCGACAGCTACATCTTACAGTGCTTGTCCTGCCTCACCAAGATCACTGAGGTGAAGGTGAACAAGGGCACTAAGGCCAACCTTTGACATCATACCCTGGGAATTTTGGATTTATTGGTTATCACCTTATCGGGCGATAAATTTATTGCCAGTTATCATGATACATTTTTTCATTATCATGCCCACCACTGGAAGCCCTCTCTGGCCCAATTGAGCAGAAAGACGGCTTCCTGCAGGGAAGTGTCTTCAGTGTCACACTCTTTGCCATGGATATCAATGTTATTACTTTGGTGCTACCGGAAGATGTTCTTGCTATACTCAACATGGATTACCTTTCCCTCTCTTTTGGTGCTGTCCAGATGCTAGCTCTAGAGCATCCACTCCAACAGGCATTGAAGCGCATCTCTCGCTATGCCAAAGCGCACAGGTTTCATTTTTTCTTGCCTAAGAGTAAGGTGCTGCACTTCAGCCACCAACCACATCTCCACCCTGACCCAGCCTTTTTCTTAAACAGGGTTCACCTGGAAGTGTTGGATTTGCACTGTTTCCTTGGTCTTGTTTTCAACCAATGCCCCACCAGTAAGGCTCATATTTGCAGCCTTAAGGTCTCTTGTACCCGCACCATGAACATTCTTTGTTCTATGATGTTCTTTGTTTATTCAAAGTTGTCTATGGATGCAAGTTTTATGCATCTGCAGCCAAGCATGTATTGCCAAAGGTGGACTTAATCCATCACATTAGTCTCCACTTGGTGACCAGTGCCTTCCCCACCTCCCCTATTGAGAGCCTACTTATCAATGCCCGGGAGATACTCTTTTGGTTTAGGGCTAGGAAACTCCTTGGAAAACTTGGTGTATCTCTCTGGCCAGTTGTACCTCTGGTTCTACTCAGGACACCACCTTTGACTGTTTGTTGCCATGTTTCTGATCCCAAAGCTTCTACGGCACTGGGAGTATTGCATTCGGCCTTTTTGGAGCACAATTTGTGTCTCCTTGAACTGTGCCAGTGTATATGGATGGCTCCAATTCCCAAGACATGGTCAGTTTCCACGATGTGTCCCCACTGTTTGAAGTCAGCGGAGTTCTGCCAGGCGCTGCATCTGTCTTCACAGCCAAGTTAGTTGCAATATACTGCTTGTTATGGGAGATAACAAGACATTGTAGCAGGCGCCGAACCTATACTCTAGCTCCAATCTATCCAACCCGCTTCCTACACTAAGTCGGATGTGAGAAATTGAGGGAGAAATGAAATGGATTGTAACAAGGAAAGTAAGTACCCTAGGAGACCTTACGGTCCATTCAAAGAGGGTACCTTTGGACTAGCAATCGAACAGGCACATGGCTGCTCAATTTTTTTGCGTCCCTGAACGGCGCTTTTCAAGACTTTGTCTAGTCTTGACTTGAACTGGTCAACAGATTCACTGTTGACAACTTCTACTGGAAGTGCGTTCCACTTACCGCAGATACTGTATGTGAAAAAATTTCCACACAGATTGCGGTTGTAGCACTTCACTTCAAGTTTGAAGTCGTGATTGCACGTTCTGTTCTCACTCAGTGTGAAAATATCCTGGTAGTCAACATTGTCGAACCCTTGAAGTATTTTGAAAACTTTGATGAGCTGACCACGCAGTCTATGGGTTTCCAGCGAGAACAGATCTAATTCCCTTAGTCTATCCTCATAACTTTTATGTCGGATAGAGAGAATCAGTTTGGTTGCCCTAACTTGAACGGGTTCCAACCTTGCGATGTCTGTTCGAAATGAAGGACTCCAAAATTGTACGGCATACTCCAGGTGTAGCCAAACAAGGGAGTTGTACAGACAAAGTACTATCTCCTTGTTACGGTATCCAAACTGACGCTTTATGTAGCCTAACATCCTTTGGATTTTCTTCTCTGCCTCGATGCACTGTTTCAAGAACTTGACGTCGCTAGTAATAGTTACACCCAAGTCCTTCTCAGTGTCACTCGATTCAAGAGCAGTAACCTTAAGGATATACTGAGATTGGGGGTTTCTGTGGCCAATATGCATCACTTTGCATTTCCCCACGTTAAAAGGCATTTGCCACGTGTCCGACCACTCCCCAATCTTCCCAAGATCTTCCTGCAGGCGGGCAGTATTTCCATCCTTTGCAACGTTCATACCAAGCTTGGTATCGTCGGCAAATTTGGAAATCTTGGCAACCATGTCACCATCCATGTCGTTGACGTAGATGATGAATAGTAGTGATCCCAGGACAGAACCTTGAGGCACCCCGCTAGTAACGGGCACCCACTTAGAAGCCTGTCCATTCACCACCACCCATTGCCGTCTGCCACTTAGCCAGTTCTCGATCCAGCCAGCTACTTTTCCGTCTATGCCCAGCGCTCGCACTTTCCGGAGAAGGCGGCGGTGTGGTACCTTATCAAAGGCTTTCTGAAAGTCTAAGTACACCACATCCACCGCCTTGTCCCGATCGTGCTCACTGAACACGAAGTGGAAGAATTCCACAAGGTTCGTCAGGCATGACCGTTGCCTTCGGAAGCCATACTGGGAACTCCTCAGTAGCAGGTTTGACTCTAAATACGATGTCATTTTGTCCACCATGATGCTTTCCATGAGTTTACCGACTATCGAAGTCAGACTGATAGGTCGGTAGTTTGAAGGTTGGCTTCAGTCTCCTTTCTTGAAGATAGTAGTCACCTCCGCTTCACGCCAGTCTCTAGGAACGCATTCGGTCTGGATTGACATGTTGAAGATTGCGCTCAGGTGTCGTGACACTTGATCACACACTTCTTTTAACACTTTAGGTAGAAACCCATCCGGGCCAGTTGACTTATTCGCCATTAGGTCACTGATCTTTTTTTTATTTTCCCTTCGGTGAAGTCCATATCCTCCAGCTTTTCCCCTGAGTAGGAATCCATTGGCTGGGCGATGGGACCACACTCTTCAGTAAACACTGAAGAGAAGTAGTCGTTGAGGAGGTTAGCATTTTCTGCATCTAAGTGCTTTAATGCCCCCTCCTCATTTCTCAAAGGGCCAATCGTTCGACGGATTGGTTTACGGCTGTTCACATATCCAAAAAACTCCTTGGGATTCTCTTTACAGAGTCTCGCCACTCGGAGTTCCTCAGACCGCTTAGCCACCCTTATGCTGGACTTCACTCTCCTGGCTAACCTCCGGTATTCGTTGAGGTCACCCGAGATCTTCGATTGCCGGTACACAGTTCTCTTCTTCCTAAGCAGTTGGCTGATTTCTCGATTAAACCACTATGGTTGAACAGAAGACCGACGGGGACATTTCAGAGGGATGAAACGCGATTGAAGACTCATGAATGTGGTTTTTAAACTGTTCCACGAGTCTTCAACAACATTGCACACTTCTAGCCTCGCGTCAGTCAGTCCAGCACGAAGACCTGCAAAGTCTGCTCCTTTCAAATCGAGTTTCCTCGATTTACTAGTTGCAGGCCCTGCCTTCGGGACTTTGACCTCAAATCTAATTAGTCGGTGGTCACTGCCACCGAGCTCTTCGCCAACAGAGAGGTCCTCAACGATGTCATCCTCAGAGGTGAAAACCAAGTCGAGGATATTGTTTCCTCTCATTGGCTCTCTCACCTATTGAGTGAGGAACTCGATGTTCGCGAACTCCAGGAGTAGTGCGTTCTCGCCACTGGGTTCTCTGGTTTCCCAGTCAACTTGTGTGTTGAAATCACTCATGATGATACACACTCTGTCTTCGACAAGTTCTCCTAGTAGCTGGTACAGATCTCTGTCCTTTTCAACGAGTTGGGCAGGAGGTCTATAAAGCAGGACCTATCTCTAGGTCAACACCTAGTAGTTCATGGTCGGATACGATGTTGCAATCCGTCGAGTTGAGAGTATCCTTGACATACAACATCACACCGCCACCCTCTCTGTCTGGCCTATTTTTCAGGAAGAGCTGGTAACTGGGAATCGTGAATTCACCTTCAAAATCTCGGCTTGAAGTTTTTATCTACGACTCCGTTATGGCCACCAACTCAGGTTCCTCTGTTACTACGAGGCCACGGAGCTCAAGAAACCTATTCCTGATTGACCTCGCATTGAACAGAAGAACTTTGAGGGAGTCCCCTAGTGTAGGACTCCCTACGCTCTTCCGTTTCACGGCTTCTCTGTTTTCGTGGTCACACCCTTTTTGACGACCTCCGAGAAGGTCGTTCCAGGAGTGACACGGGCATGCTGGCGCACGTCCGCTTTCGCTCTGTTTCGAACGCTCCTTTGGGTGCGGTTCACGACATCTTGAATTAGGTTGGCGAGAAAGGCCTTCCCTTTAAAGGAGAGATGTACCTCGTCCCTTTGGTAGAGGTCGTCTCTACCGATAAAGATACGATAGGGGTCCACGAAGAAGACTCCTTCTGCCGTGCAGAGATCCGCCAACCTTCTGTTCACTGCGACGTTTCTTTCGTGAGCGGTTCGGGATGGACCTCTTCTCGGAAGCATCCCAACCACCACACGTTTGCGGGTTTTTAGCCCTATGTCATCCACGGCTCCCATCACAGTTTGGATGGTCTTACCACTGAAGCCAACCTCACCCCCTCTGAGGTAGAGGTCGTTGCCGGTCACCATCAGAGCAACAACTGAATTCTCAGAAATCTGAGCTTTCTCTGCCTCTACTCTGATGGTGTGGTTACCCCGTCCTGACAGGCAGCTTACCTTCACGCTAGTGCGAAAGCGGGCAGCGAGCAGCGGCTGCAGATCCCGTGTTTGAGAGTCACCAATGAGGGTGACCTTCGGACACTTGGTCTCTGAAGACGGGGTTTTCCCTTGTGGAAGAGGCCTCCCATTTTCCTCTTTACTCTCCATATTCTTATCTTTCTTTTTCTTCTTGTTTATCTGTTTTTCTTCTATTTTTGGTTCTACTTTTGCTTCAACTTTATTCTTTTTCTTTTTTTTCTTCGTTTCTCATTTCTTCTTTTTCTCTTTTTCTCTCGCCTCAGCTAGCTTAGCCTCAGATGATGCCAGAATGTCCGCTTGGGTATCAGGGGATTCTGACACATCACTGGACGGCGCCTCTTCTAGGCATCGAATCTGAGCTGCGTTAAGGGCTTCAAGTTTCTCCAACTTTCTTTCAAGGATTTTAGCTCTCTCCTCTGAGGCTCTATAGAGGTCTTTTAATTTCTCCACCTCTCGCGTCAGTATGCAAGTAGTGCAGTTACTTTCAGGGCTGCATTTTGAGTAGCAGCCCCCCGGAAAGTCAATGCACCACTTTTCTAACTGGCATGTTGCACAGTTGTGTTTTAGACGAACTGGTCCTTTTTTGCCTGTCATTTTGAGCGCTTTCTCTCTCTCTGAAAACTTGTGACCAATCAATGATAAAAAAGGGGGGTTGGTGAGTTCTCCCCGCGTGATTAGCTCCCGCCAAACCGATCGGAGAGGTTTTGGATCTTTCAGAAGGCACGCTCCATGTGTTGCTGTTCGTCCGACCGAGTCGTCAAACCTCAGCGTGCCATGGCTCCCAACCAAGCAGCACTGACGGTCCCCGAAGGGGCCATCGATTTGTCACCAGGTGAACAACAACGAAGCACGCCCATTACTAAACTTCTACTAGTTTCCTTCACAACAGCCAGGATCTCGGAGTAGCGTTCAATGGATATCCCGCCACACCAAGGAACTCGACCCAAGGCTTTTTATTGGCCAGGCAACCAACATGGGAACAAAGGGCCGTTACCTCGGACCGATGCTACCAGAGGCACCCATCAACGGGCACTGAGAAAGGTCAATAATTACGCGCCAGGTAAGGGGTTAATGGGGCACTACCCTCATCCCATTCATCAACGCCTAGGACACCTCTAGTCCTAGTCTCTCGCAACCAGTGAGCGTCGATTGCCGTTGTTTATAGAGGTTCCAAAGCCTCTCTTCTGATGCATGAGGTAGCTGCCAGGTCCTTATATGTAGATAGAGGAAGAAAGGGAAAGAGTGACATGATAGGAGTAGGCTTTTTTTGTTGTTGTTTTTTTTTTTGTATCAGTGGGAGATAGGATAAAAGTAAAAAAGGAAGGAATGACTCACTTAGTCTGGAACCTCGTTTCCTACCAAATCGACAAGGGAAACCCTACCAGGGGTACCCAGAAGAGGTACCCCCGCCGACATAGCTCGAAAAGTCCAAGATCCACACAAGCTCTCTTCCCGCGACAAGGGGGCGTCACCTCTCTCTATATTTTCATTATGAAAAAAAAGAGAGAGAGATAAATATACGAGGGGGAGTCAAAAAGTTCTCAGATAAATGGCATAAAATTTTTATTTGTAATAATACTGTAATCATTTTTCTACATAAGCTCCATTAACATCTATACACTTTCTTAATCTATGAATCCAACGGTAAAGACCATCTTTGTAGAATTCACGGGGTTGTCTCTGGCACCAAGTAATGACCTGCTTTTTTGCTTCATCTAATGATTGAAACCGGGTTCCTTTTAGGTGTCCCTTTAAATTTGGAAACAGAAAAAAGTCAGAGGGTGCTAAATCAGGGCTATAAGGGGGATGAGCAAGAGTTTCCCATCGAAATTCCCGTAGCTGAGATCTCACAGCTTTGGACGAATGTGCAGGGGCATTGTCATGGTGGAACAAGATTTGCTTGTGGAGCTTTCCTCGTCGTTTTTTGGCTATTGAAGTTTTCAGCTTCCTTAAAACTCCTTCGTAATAGCTGGATGTAACAGTTTTTTGTCCTTCTAAGAAGTCTATTAAAATAATTCCCTCCGAATCCCAAAAAACTGTAGCCATTATCTTCTTAACGGACCTCTCTGTCTTGAACTTGATAGGCCCTGCTGCCCCCCTTGAGTGCCACTCTTTTGATTGATTTTTACTTTCAGGATCAAACTGATACACCCAAGTTTCATCTCCCGTTACGAGGCGCTCAAAAAAACTATCCTCGTTTGCTTCAATCTTGGTCAAAATAGCCAAAGAAAGGTTGGCCCTATGATTCAGCTGGTCTTCTCGCAACGCTTTTGGGACCCAACGTGCTGAAAGCTTGCTCAGGCCAAGATTTTCAGTTAGAATTCCAAATGCTGAGCCATGAGAGATTTCACATGCATTGGCAACTTCATCAATAGTAATACGGCGATCTTTATCCACTAGATTCCTCACAAGCTCGACATTTTCTGGGTTAATGGAGGTGGAGGGTCTCCCTTCACGTGGATCATCTTCAACTTCTTCTCTGCCCCCCTTGAAGCGCTTAATCCAGTCGTAAACTACCGCTCTACATGGCGAAGAGTCACCATAAACCTGTTGTAGAGCGTCAATAATCTTAACAGGCTTCCAATCAAGTTTAGTCAGGAATTTAATGTTCGCTCTTATCTCAAAATTTGCCATTTTATGGGTTCAAAAAAGTAACCTTTTTGAAGCACATCTAATACAAAGAGTCTCGACAAATTGAATGACGAATTTTGTAGGAATTGTTCAGAAAACATGAAAGTCGTGTTTGACCCTGTATTTACTTGTACAAAATCGAACATTTCAAAATCTGCCATTTGTCTGAGAACTTTTTGACTCACCTACGTATTTACAATCTCGATATATACAAAAAAAAACAATCCATTCCACTATTACCAATCCTCCCCCAAAATTTACAAAAAATACAAACAAACAAGAGAGGCCTTTACTTCACTTGGTTTATGGTCCCCCAGAGATAAATCTTTTCGGCTGTCACTTTTTGTGACTAAAAGTGGTTATGCACGTTTAAAAGGGCCTGGTGCTTCTGAATCACCACCACCCTTACTCTCCTTTTCATTCATAAACCTTTTCAGCAAATGCTCAGGATTACTCACTCTCCACCCACATTTTCATCATTTATACCAGGATACCTTGACAGCAAATCAGCCACTCCATTCCATTCACCAGACACGTACTCAATCACATAGTCAAAATCACTCAAAATCTTCCAAATTCCTCGCAATCATATTATCAGCCCATCTCATACATTGCAAATACACAAGAGGTTGGTGATCTGTTTTAATCACGAACCTCACACCATACAAAATTGGATGCAACACTTTCTTACAATACCTTATTGCAGCCAACTCTCGCTCCACAGTCAAATACTTTCGCTCTGCGGCATTCATAGCCTTGGATACATAGCCAATTATTCACCTGACATTCTCTCCATTCAAATGCTGCTCTTGCATCAGAAAACCTCCCATACAGTACCCACTCACATCCATATACAATTCAAGCATTTTAGCATTCACACTATAGTCCGGGTATGCTAATTCAACATCTTCAGCTGCTGCCTCTTTCAGTCTCTCATATGCTTCATTCATCTTATTCCACCTGACAATCGTACTACCTTTCTTCCCTATCCAAGCAGTCAGAGTCAATATATACAAAAAAACATCCATGTGAATACTACCAAAAAAAAAAAAATTACAAAAAATACAAATAAACAAGTGAGGCCTTTACTTCACGTGGTTTATGGTCCTCCGACTGAAAATCTTTCCACTGTCACTTCCTGTGACTAAAAGTCGTTACGCATGTTTAAAAGGGCCTGGTGCTTCTGAGCTTAATATGTTATAAAGTCTTCCAGTCACAGTCTTAAAGCTATTATGACTTTGAAAAAGATTGATTTGATTCATTTTTCTCAACAATTTTTAAATCAGTTATTACAAATGATTATCAAGATTTTGTTAATATGATACTTACATTGTTTCATGGCAATCCCTCAATTAAGAGAGGATTTTTAATAAATAAATATTGCATGAACAGTAATTTACATGATCAGTCATTAGTTGCAAGAAGAATTATATGTGTAGATGTGATGAAGTCAGAGAGATGGATTGAGACCCGTCTTCTTTTGAAATAGACAAACGGTTGTTATTAAGCTGTTGTAAGGCTTATGGATATTATAAGGATTACCTTGAACAAAAGAAAAGGAATATGGAATAAAAAAATGTAGCTGCGATTAAAAGAAAAGTAATGGAAGAAATAAGACAATTTGAAGATAAAATGGAAAATGATAGAAGAAAGAAATAGTTCAAATCTTAGAGGACCAAATTATAACCTGGAATAAATATTTTGGGGGAATTATGATTTTCTGTATATAACTTGCATATTGTATAACTTAATGTATATATTTTTTTTAGTAAATATAAAACAAAAGAAAGAAAGCAGAGCATGAACTTGGTACCTTCATAAAATATGTTATTGCTAAAAATTGAATTTGGTTTTCTTATTTCTTTATTACTATTATATATTATTAGCACATTTCTTTTGTGCCAGGTCGGTATGGGGTGGGTTCTGGTGGGCTTTCTTTTATTTTTTATAATTTTAACAAAAATTTTATTCTTTACCAGAATTTCATGTAGGTCAGGGAAAAGTCAGGGAATTTGAATTTGGAATTTCAGGGGACACCCTGTACATGCGATTACGCCGGATATGCCCCAAAGAGTCTGAGTCGAGTTTGATTATCCCCTTGATATTTGCTGAGCAACAAGAGGGGCACACATAGTGTCTATGATATCACCCAATACCACATGAAACTTTATTAGCTTATGCAACTGTAGGCATCAAAATTGTAAGAATATTAATTTAACTCTTGCTATAATATATATTTGAAATTATGGAGTGTTTTTGTTATCTCTGTATATTGTAGATGCATGATCTGACACATCTTACGGATTCAGTTTGTGAGAGGGTCTTGACAGAGGCAGATTACCTTTGATAAGCACTTGAAGCTTTTTTCAGCTGTGAAATTATGTTATAGATGATCTTGATGGTGTTCCTGGGATTGTCCACTACAGTTGGAATTCTGGCTCAGTGGTGTAACCTTTGACCCCTGTGCTCTGGTTGTTAGGACTTTGGTCAACCCAGGGTCTATAGCTAATATAGGATGATAATAATTTCATATTTATTTGGTTTATTTCATTTATTCAATAAAAAAGATCATTTGTGAGCTGAATATTAATTAACACCTTCCCACTTGAACTTGTTATTCAAATGGTATATATTTAGATATCACATTATTTAAGGAACATATGGACTTCCAAGTGATATATTAAATTCTTTTTCAGTAAAGAAGTATTAAGTTTTGGGCTTTTCCCTCCCTTTCCTGTAAATTAAATTATAAATTGAAATTTGCATATATTTAATCCACAACAAATAATTTAATTGTGAAAATCTTCACTAACTCTTAACAAAAATGTTGGTAAGTATATCTCTTTCATTATATACATCTTATAATTGAGCAACATTACTTTGACTCTCAAAACGAGTTAAGTTAAACATAACATAACATAATTACACGGATGACAAAAGCCACAAGGGCCTATCAAAGGTCATCCGCCTCCATCAAAACCCACCCACAAAAAGCACCATCACCACCGGAAGACAAAATCAAAGTCCCCCACAATATAATATAACAGATGACAAAAGCCACAAGGGCTCATCATAGGTTATCCGAGTCAAACGGCCTCTTTTTTAAGGCACCCACACTCCCAAGAAAACTACATCCAGAGGATTGCATCCAGAAACAAGGGTATCACCAATCAAGGCTAGTCAAGAACTAAATCATGCAGCTATAGATATATACAAACAATATTAATATATACAAAACTTAGAACCATCACAACCTTCCCTTCCCATAAACTCATCCAACCTACTCTTAAACGTTTAAGTACATTTGCCGAGCTTAATCGTCTGTTTCCCTTTTTACAGTTTGGATTTCGTAAGGGTCTGAGCACTTGTGATGCACTTCTCACTGTCTCCACCATTGTCCAAAAATCATTAGACTCTGGTCAAGAAGTTCGCTTAGTTGGCCTGGATTTCAGTGCCGCATTTGACCGTGTCAATCATAAGGCCCTGATATTTAAGTTGAAGCAGTTGGGAGTAGGTGGTGTATTTTTAAATATTATTGAACAATTTTTAACAAATCGACATCAAAAGGTTTATGTTGACAATAATTTTAGTGATGAGAGAGAGGTGCTATCTGGTGTACCACAAGGCAGTGTTCTTGGTCCTCTACTGTTTATATTATATACCCATGATATGTGGTTTGGACTGGAAAATAGACTTATAGCCTATGCTGATGATGCTACTCTAATAGCCCCAGTCCCATCTCCTGAGTTGAGAGCATCGGTTGCAGAGTCTTTAAATAGAGATCTGGCTAAGATAAATGTTTGGTGCACTTCATGGGGCATGAAGTTAAATGCAAAGAAAACCCAGAGTATGATTGTTAGCAGATCCAGAACACTAGATCCTCCCCATCCAGATCTTTTAATAAATAACATTCCCATCTCCATATGTGATTCTTTTAAGTTGCTTGGAGTTATGCTTGACTCTAGGTTTACTTTTGAGAATCACATTCGATCTATTTCCTCCTCTATTGCTCAAAAAATTGGCATTTTGAGGAAATCTTACAAAGTATTTGGAGAGCAGACTGTTCTTAAAAATTGTTTTAATGCTTTTATTCTTCCGTGTTTTGAATATTGCGCCCCTGTTTGGAGTTCGGCAGCCAACTCTTATCTTAATTTATTAGATAAAAATTTGAGAGCAATAAAATTTTTAATTCCTGACCTCAAAGTTGATCTGTGGCACAGGCGAGCAATAAGCTCCTTATGCATCTTATATAAAATTTTTAACAATGCAGATCATCCACTGCATCACGATCTGCCCAATTTATATGCCCCTCAACGAGTTACCAGAGGTGTACTAAATGCCAATAGTAGGGCCTTTACGCCTATGAGATTCAACACAACACAGTTTTCAAGAAGTTTCATTCCTAACACAACTAAACTGTGGAATGAACTTCCTAGTGTTGTTGTTGAGTCCTTGGAACTTCAGAAATTTAAAGTGGGTGCTAATACATTTTTAATTAACAGAAACTTATAACTTTAATATTTTATTCATTATCCACACATATATAATATTATAATATTTTTAACATTATAGCATTTAATTTTTTTATTTTTTTTATTTTTTTTTTTTTTTTTTGATTTTCTATTTATTTATTATGTTTTTCTTAATCTTTGTTTCGTTTTTTCCATACCAGGTTTCTTTCCCCACTGGGGCCCTTGGGCTTATAGCTATTTGCTCTTCCAGTTGGGGTTGTGGCTTGGAACTTTAATAATAATAATAATAATAATAGATTTGGACTACATACTACCCTCTGCGGCAATTTGTTCCAGAAGTCTACCACTCTATTGGTGAAAAAATATTTTCTTAAATCCAACCTACACCCTTGCTTTTTAATTTTCAAGTGGTGACCTCTAGTCCGATTTCCATCATCTAACTCAAAGAACTTGCTAACATCCAATTTATCTATCCCGGAAAAAATTTTAAACAGCTCAATCATATCCCCTCTCACACACCTCCTTTCGAACGAGAACATATTTAATACCCTCAGTCTATCTTTATATTCAAGGTGCCTCAGGGAAGGAATAATCTTTGTTGCCCTCCGTTGCACTGACTCAAGAAGGTTAATATCGTGTCTAAAATGTGGGGACCATGCCTGTATACAGTACTCTAGATGTGGCCTAACATAAGAGTTATAGAGTTTAAGAATAACCTCCTTACTTTTGTAACTGACATTTCTCTTAATAAAACCCAGCACTCTATTTGCCCTATTTCTTGCTTCAATAGACTGCTTAGAAAACCTTAATGACTTATCTATTACTACTCCTAGATCTTTCTCATCCTCTACTGAGCTCAGCCAATGCCTATCCATTTCATAGTTAAATTCTCTATTATCTTTTCCCATGTTAATAACTTTGCACTTATCAAGGTTGAAAGTCATTTGCCACTTATGTGCCCAGGATATCAATTTATTTAAGTCCCCCTGCACTTTAAAATTATCATCAATATCTTTAACTACAGCTGCTAATTTGGTATCATCCGCAAAAATTGACACTTTATTATTAACTGCCTCCCCAAGATCGTTTATATAGATGACAAATAATAATGGACCGAGAACTGATCCCTGAGGAACCCCACTGATAACATCCCTCCACTCTGACTTTACACCATTTAGCACTACCCTTTGCTTCCTGTCTTTCAGCCACTCAGCTATCCAATTTGAAACACCCCCATACCCCAATCATTTTTAATTTATGAACTAGTCTCCTGTGTGGTACCTTATCAAATGCTTTACTAAAATCTAAGTAAATTATATCTACATTCTCTCCCTTATCTACTTGATCTGTTACAAACTCCAGAAAGTCTAGTAAGTTAGTCAAACATGATCTACCTGATCTAAACCCATGCTGAGCATCGCTGATTAACCCCTCCCTCTCTAGATGTTGGCAAGTGCCTTTTTTAACTACATATTTTCTCAAGAATTTTACAGACTACAGGAGTTAGGCTAACCGGTCTAAAGTTATTTTGATTCTCTTTACTACCCTTCTTGAAAATGGGGACTACATTCGCTCTCTTCCAATCATCGGGTATTTCTCCATATTCCAATGACCTAGTATATAACTTGTCCAGAGCTATTGAGATACTTTCTACCCCTTCTTTAAGTATCCTAGAATGAATATTATCCGGGCCGGAGGCCTTGGTAGTATCTAAATCACCCATTAGTCCTTTTATCATCCTCCGATCCACACTAATGTTAGTAAACACCTCTTTTCCTCACCCATGAGTACTATACATAGGACTATTTAGTTTCTCCTTTGTAAATACTGATGCAAAATGACCATTTAGTACCTGAACTATTTCCTCATCAGTTTCTCTCACAACCCCTTCATATTTGATAGGTCCTATTTTAACTCTGCCAGACTTGTTATTAATTTTATAGTAACTAAAAAACTTTCTAAGATCTTTGTTGCTATCCTGAGCTAATTTAATTTCTAACACCCTTTTGTTCTTCTTTATAATCTTATTTAACTCATTCCTAGTCATTCTATAATCACTTAAATTTTGAATATTATTTTGTACCTGTAATTTTTTGTATGCCCTTTTCTTCTCTGAAATTTTTCTAGCCATCTCCTGATTCCACCATAATGGTTTCCTACTTTTGTTCCTAATGGCCTTCATTGGGATACATTGTTCTTGGACTACATTTATTATATGCTTGAAAGTATCCCACATCCCATAAGCATTTTTACCTCTGAATTCTATATCCCAGTCTACCAAATTTAGCAAGCTTCAAAGTTTTACATAATCTCCCTTATGAAAATTTGGAACTTTTTCAGCATTCTTGGTTATTTTACCCTTCTCAATTCCCAAGTTAAAACGAACTATCTGATGGTCACTATTTCCCAATGCTTCCCCAACAGTCAATTCTTGAACTAAATGATCACTGTTAGAAAGTACTAAATCAAATATATTGTCCCCCCTTGTTGGCTCATTAACAAATTGATTCAAAAAATTATCCTCAAAGCATTCTATGAACCTGCCACTTGTTCTATCCCTACCTATTATATTTTCCCAGTCCACAGAGTTTAAGTTGAAGTCCCCAATAATAACTGCATCTGTTTCACATCCCTTACCTATTTCCCTTATCATTAGTTCATCCATATCATCAGTCTGCCCAGGTGGCCTGTCAAAAGCTCCCAAATGCACCATTCTATTTTTACTGAACCTAATATCTATCCAAAGTGACTCAACTCCATCCTGCTTTATTGAAGTATTTAAACTTGAAACAATGTTGTTTTTTATATAGATAATTATTCCTCCACCAATCATACCTGTCCTTTGACTAATGTACATATTATAGCCCTGTAAATCAAATTCACTTATAGTGTCACTAAATTCTATTTCATTAACCCATGATTCAGTAACGCATAATATATCTATATCCTCATTGCTAATATAACTAAATAGCTCATCCTTCTTGTTTCTAAGACTACGAGCATTTGTATAGAAACAATTTAACCCCCCTATCCCTGAAGCACCTCTTGAAACCTGAATGACCTCACCTCTATCGCCTTGGAACCTATTTCTGTTATCTGCCAAGTCCATTCTACTTTCAGTACTATAATGTCCTCTCATAATTCCCTGATCACTATTAGTATCTAGTTTCCCGCCCGCAAAGACCTAATAACACGATCATACTCCTCCCACAACACATCTACCCCCCTCCTACTCAAATGCAGTCCATCCATCGCATACATTTCTTTCATTCCAACAAACCTATCCCACACATCCACAAACATGACACCTTCTATCTCAATAGTTTCTCAATAGTTTTTGTAGTAGTTGCAATATTCTGTAATTAACCTTGATTTACAACGCATGTGAAGATGTATATCTTAAATGAAGACTGCTATAAATTCTTATAAATTATTTTATGAGTTAAATTAATGATATCAGAAATATTTGGTAGAACAGGGTTTTTTGCTTTCACAATTTCAAAACTATTTCTAAACTTATGTCCCTTTTATTTTTTTATTTATTCCTGAAAAGAGTAAGACCATTATAAAATAAGGTACTTCTTGTATCCCACTAATCTCATATTTTTACTATTTACACTCTTCATCATCATCATCACTAACTCTATAATTTAAGAATGGGATATTTTGGAGTATTTAAATAATAATTTAATCTTGGTTTGGTTATGACAAGTATATTTTAAATTTTTATCAAGGTAATTTCTAAAAATTTCTTTAAGAGTTTGAATAAACAAAATAGTTTAGTTCAGAAAAAATAAATATGATTATCCAATGCTTTATAATGTTTAAAAAGAAAGTGAATTCTAATTGGTGAAGTTCAGAAAACTTATTAAAATTTAAGTAAGGCTGCTGCCCACCCTCCCGGGGTATAAGGGCTTTGCGACCCCACCACTACGATATGGGGTCCGGGCTGGGGTTGCACGGTTTAGACCCGGCATGATGTCTCCGTTAGTCTTTTCCCTTTAGATACCTCCTTTCATGCAGTGGGTATGCAGCTTCACCTGGATAGGAGGTATACTGTTATTTCTGCATACATTCCACCATCAGCTGACTTTGACGCGGGGGACTTCCGCCGTGTTGTGGCACGGTTGCCGAGGCCCTTTCTCTTGCTAGGAGATCTGAACGGCAGGCATCCTCTCTGGGGAGATTACTCAATAAATCCCAGGGGAAAAGTCCTTGCCGATCTGATCAAAGAGCTGGAGATAGGTGTCGTAAATATGGATGAGTTTACGCATCGCTGCCCGAGAACCGCCTTATTTTCTTGCCTTGACCTATCTTTGTGCCCTTCAGATGCACAGCCTGATTTTGATTGGGGGGTGGTCGATGACCTCCATGGTAGTGATCACTTTCCCATTCAAATATCATTTTCAGGGTAACTGCCGCCTCAGAGCCCACCTCGGTGGTGCTTGGCGCGGTGGCCTGCATTTCAGGAGATGACTGAATTCTCTATCTCAGTCAAGGAGTTTAGGTCGGTACAGGTACATGAGGCCATTGAGTTCTTCCCCGGTAACCTCATTGCATGGGCCTGACTACTATTCCCAGAATGTCTGGCCATTTTGCACACTGACCACTCATATGGTGGTCGGCCCAGTGTGATTAGGAATATGCATACATCCCTCCTCTCACATTTGCTGGACATCTATAACTTCATCTGGATTAGGGGCTGCTTCCCTTCTATGTGGAGGTTGGCTGTGGTTTTACCTTTCTGAAAACCAGGAAAGGATCGGACAGAACCCACCCATTACTGCCCCATTGCCCTTACTAGTTTTCCGTGTAAATTGTTTGAGAGGATGATAAATACAAGACTCATCTGGTTTTTGGAGACAAACCATCTTATATCTCTCTCTCAATCAGGGTTCAGAAACAAACAGAATACCAAGACCTGCTTGTTAGAATGGAGTCTTATATAAGAGATGCTTTTTCAAAGAGGCAGCATTCTGTTGCTGTTTTCTTTGATATTGAGAAAGCATATGATAGCACTTGGAGGTGTGGTATCTTTAAGCAACTCCATGATTGGGGCCTGCAGGGCTTTCTCCCCAGATTTGTCGAGCAATTCCTCATGTGGCGCACACTACATGTAAAAGTTGGAAATGCCCTATCAGAGCCCATAGAGCAAGTTGAGGGTGTGCCACAGGGAAGCGTCCTAAGTGTCACCTGCTTCTCTTTGGCCATCAATAGAATTATCACAAATCTCCCATCTGAGATTTCCTCAACTCTATATGTGGAGGACTTAGTGCTTATCTGTTCATCGCCTAGACTTCCATTTGTCATCCATAACCTTTAGTGGGCTATAAATACCATAGCTGATAATGCTTCTTCCAAGGGCTTCCACTTTTCCGCAGTAAAGACCAAGGCTGTCCACTTTTACAATCATAGATAGGTTACACGGGACCCTCCCCATTTATCACTTTCTGCTGTCCCTGTCACCTTTGAACCCTATTTCAGATTTCTAGGGGTGATCTTTGATTCAAGGCTTTCTTGGAGGCCTCATTTGGATGCTTTGAAAAGTTCTTGTCTGAAGAGAATGGACATAATGAAATTACTGTCACACACTTTTTGGGGAAGTGATTAATGTACCCTGTGGTTTCTGTATTCAGCATTGGTCCAGTCAAAGCTGGACTATGGGTCACAGGTATACTCCTCTGCCTCGCCGCCCATCCTTGAAAAATTAAATACTGTGCATAACCAGGGTGTGCGCCTAGCTTCTGGAGCCTTCAAGTCCTCCCCTGTGTGGAGTCTCTATGCAGAGAAAGGGGCTCTTCCTTAAGTCTAACCTCAAATATCTTTTTAGACTTGAGCAATTACCATGGTCGCCAGTATATGAGTGCACATTCAATTTGCGAACAGTGGCCTCATTTGATAGATTTTCATCCCTGGCTCTCCCTTTTGCTCTGCGCATGGCTGAGCACACAGGATGTATAAAGGAGTTTTATGTTATTCCGTTTTCAATTCCAAAGATTCTCCCATGGCTCATACCACCTGTAGTGGTATGCAAGGGGCTTACTGGTAGGCCTAAGGATCAGTTCTTGCCTGTTGTTGAAACAGTTCCAGTGTTTCCTATGTGTGTTGAAATGCTTAATATCTGTAGTTTCCTGTCATGAGTCAGTTTCATTGAAAGCCTTGATAAGTTCTTGCATAAGTTTGTTAAATCTGAAAGAAAAATAGGTAAATAAATATAGATGCTGTAAAGTGAAAATTAATACTTAAATTTATGATGGTTGTTTCAACATCTCCAGTGAATTCATTTAATATATACATTGACTATTTGCTCACCATACTGTCATTAATATTAATTTCTCTCAAATAATTAATACATCTCTACCAAATTATTTTTATTCAATCATTGCATCCTTTCTCAGTAATACCAACTGTGTATTGAGCGCAGACAAATACTTTCATGAATTGTTAGTAGACTCAAATATATATAAAAAAGAAATGGAACTATTATATTTATAGGGCATGTGTAATCCTTTTTTTAATAACTTAGCTTGTATCTTGATTCTCACAATTCACCTCAGTATTTTCATGTCACATACAGCGATTAATCTCCCTATAGGAAGATTCAGAGTCTGCAATGCCTCTAAATACACCAAAGCAACACTTATAGGTCAGCAAACTCATGGCACCAACACTTATTTTTTTATTGCACACTTCATAAGTTGATTTGCCCAAATGATGTTAAAGTTATGTAAATGAAAATGTTAGAAATAGATGGTAGCTTACAAAGAAAATGTGCCTGATCAATAATAATGTATTTAAAACAAAAGTTAATTTGTAATTAATGCTAAAAAGGTTGGCACAGAGATACACCTACTTGTTTAATTTGGGTTCACTTTTCTCTTCTTTTGAAGGGTTTCGTATATCTTGCTGCAATACATCTTCAAGCTTCCTCTTTAGAGATCTACAAGCTTTTTCTAATGTTTCTAAGCCCTTTTTAGCTTTTGATGATGAAGGCAAAGAATTTGAAATAATTTTTAAAAATAAATATGTATAATAATAATAAAATTTTATTGTACTAATAATAGGTACAATAAAAAATAATTAATTTGTTGGGATTTTTTAGCCTGTGCTTAACCTTTCTTTTCTTTTTATGTTATTTATTATTTACATATGTGCTTTTTAATCTAGCCTACCAGTAGGCTTTAGCGTGATTACAGCGACTTATGCCTTAGTAGGCAGTTGCCAAATGGGCTACTCAAAATTTAAAAAATGCACACCATTGGGCATGATTCTTGAATACTTTCACTATCCTTTTCCATCAATAGCTCTTCATTCATAGTAACGCTTGCTACTCCTGCAACTCATGTTGCACATACAAGTTCACTGCATGTGTACCACAACCATACCAGCTTTCATCAAGCACTCATTCCCTACATCCACTGCAATTGCATTTTCCAAGAAGTCAATCCCTAGCAAAAAGCAATAAAGTAGCTCACTCTCCCCCTAACAAAACAAATTCATGCATTAGATTTTCTAAATTTCCTATACTTAGTGTCAAGCTCACCTTTTCCCAATCCAGAAATCATGACTGTAACGCCTCATCCCTGTAAGGCGTGCGGCGATTTGCCTTCCTGGCTGTCATGCTGAGGGGATTCCCCTACTTCCTCACTTTCCCTACAACCTCTCCCACAACTTTCTCTGGTTGGCCTCTATTTTCACAGGGTAGATGCTGATGTTCTTCTAGGCCAACTATCCCGGATTGGGGCTGAGGGGGCAAGGGATAATGTTCCATAGTTACCCTGATCTCCGGTTTGGGATGGTGGGTTTTTAACAACCTGCTTCACCCCCACCCATACCTTCCTTCACTATCTATCTTTTTATGCCGTGCCCAAGGTGCAGCCACCATGCCAAAGGGCTGCCGGGTCATCAGGCGGGAGGGGTGGCCTAAAATGGCACCTGGTTCTGTCAGCCCCATATGCACCCCTCGCATTTGCCTCCCACAGAAAGAATAGGGTCCCCATGCCCGATGATGAAAATCAAAAAAATAAAACTTTTTTCCCTCACCATCGACGGAGCCGCCTTTGGGCAGCTCCTCTCTTTTGCCTATGGGTGTAGAGTACACACCCTTGTTTGGAGCTGCCCCTGGGTGCCTCCCTGTTTTCAGTGGATGTCTCCCTTTACTTTCCAAGGGGACTGCCAAAAAAGCCGGCAGGCAGCCCATAACCAACCACTCCCCATTGAAGCGGCTTGGTAGGGTAAACCCCCATATGATGGAGGTGGAAGACAGGGCCCATCAGCCCCATCAAAAGACCTGCTGTATCGGATATTTACCTTAGTGGGGGGCAAGGCACATGCCCCTCCTCCCCCTGAGATAGACATGGTCCTTGAGGAAACCTTGAGGAAGTTCAGTGTTGCCAAACACCGAACTTGAGTCCGCCTCAGACGGCTCAGGTCTTCAAGGCAGTACTAGAAGGGGAGGGTTTTCCTCCTCCAGCTGGTGCCCCTGCGACTGCCAGAACCTTCTCAATCTTGGGGAAGGAACTTGCTGAGGCCGATCCATTGGCCTAGGGGCTCCTGCCGGCGGAGGGGAGAAGTGGGTTCATTACCTGCCTTCCTCTCCAAATAAAAAAAAAGACTCAAGGGGGGGCTCCTCTCCATCCGCGGTGGCTGCAGGGACAGATGGGTCTGCTGCCACTTCAGTAAGCAACCAAGGCAAGATCAGCACATCCAGCCCCTCTGCCCCCCATCCCCCTCCTGGGTGCAGATTCCCTAACTAAGACCAAAAGTACTAGTGCGCAGAGTGGAGCCTCGATTACATCGGGGCCCCTCATTCAGAGACTACCTGGCATTTTTGAGCCCACTATCTTCAAATGCTTCCTGGCTATTCGCTCCACTGATGGCAGCGTGTTGGCTAAGGGCAACATGATCCATCAGAGGAGAGCTTTAGCTAGTGTGATTGGTAGAGAGCCGAAGGTGACCCGTTTCTCGGATGGGAGCCTTTTGGCGAATGAGTCAAATCCCTCCGAGGCAGCCATGATTAGTGCCCTTCGGACACTGGATGGCACGCCTGTGAGTGTGACGCTGCACTCTACCATGAACTTCGTGAAAAGAGTAGTCTATGCGAGAGAACTCATGGACTACTCCATAGATGACATCACCTTAGAGCTGGCTGACCATGGGGCGGGCAAGGTTGAACGTGTGATGAGAAAACAGGGAGGGCCTCGAGACCCACCCCTACACTCTTCATCACGTTCGACTGTGACAAGCTCCCTGAGTCTGTGCATGCCAGTTGTTATCGCTTTCAGCGTGAAGTCATTCGTGCCACTGCGGTGTATGTGGTATTACTGCTACCGCTTCAGTCATACTATCGCTCTTGTCGATGTGCAAAATCTGGGTTACCCAAAATCTGTGTAAGTTGCACCAAGGCCATATTGTGTGTGGCCAAATGTGTCAATTGCGGAGAGCCCCACCCCTCTTCTTCGAAGCAATGTGTTGCGTATCTCCTTGAGAAAGAAATCCTGGCCATTCAGGCTAAGTATTTTCTCATTTCGCGAGGCTAAGGACTTGGTCCTGGCGCACCATCGCTGGCCGGGACCGCCCTATGCCTCAATGTTGAAAAAGACACCCTCTGCTCCTGGCGTCCCCAGGCCTACGACTACGGTCGTTTCCGCGCCCATTGGGAACCCTCCTGCTGGTTCTACCTACCCCGGGCGCGCCTCTGGTAAAGCTGGCGGCACAAAACCAGCCCCCTCCCCCCCATTTCCCCAGCGTTTCCCGTAAGGCGAACGGCCACGCGCCTCCACCGAGTAGTTAAACTAACAGGAGGCAAAACCACTGAAGTTGATTGCCATGCCATCTTCCCAGGTTCCTAAAGCTGCTACTCGAAATGAGGCCAGCACCAAAGGAGCTTCGGCTCGTACGCCGCTCAGATGCCAACTCTGGAGCTTCGGCTCGTACGCCGCTCAGATGCCAACTCTGGAGCTTCGACTCCAACAGGCATTGAACAGTGTCTTTCACTATGCCGAAGCGCACAGGTTTTGGCTTTCCTTGGTCAAGCCTAAGGTGGTGCACTTTGCTGCTATCCATGGCTCCACCCTGATCCAGATTTATTTCTTAATGGGGTATGCCTGGAAGTGGTTGAATCGCACCTTTTCCTTGGACCGTGCTTTATTCGCCCGGCTCCTCCGTCAGTCGCCAACATCTCTCACTGCATCCGCAGCTTATTTCGACGGTGCCTATGCCGCCGAGAGACGCCAGTCATACCCTAAGCCCCTTGCGTTTAGGGCTAGGAAACTCCTTCGAGAGCTAGGTATAGCTCTAGCCGTAGCCTATTTGTTGCCACGCCTCTGCTCACAAAGCTTCTACAGCGCCGAGAGTATTGCGTTCGACCTTTTTGGAGCACACCTTTTGTCACGCTGGAACCGTGCCGCCAGTGTATACGGATGGCTCCAAGTCTCAAGAGGGGGTCGCCTTCTACGTCGTATCCCCTCTGTTTGAAGTCAGTGGGGCTCTGCCAGGTTCTGCGTCTGTTTTTTTACTGCTGAACTGGCGGCAATGCACCACTCGGTACGGGAGATTTCGGCGACGTGCCCGGTTCGGAGACCGGATTGTGATTTATAGCGACTCACACAGCGCCCTGAGTGCTCTTGGTGCATTGTGGCGACCGGACCATCGTTTCGCTCTTCCTCACACCGACTACATGGCAAGAATACGGGCAGCTCTTGGGGCTGATCTCCGCGCACGTTACCTGTCCCGGTACTGCGATGGGCGGGGTCACTACTGCTTGTCCCTTGTACTCGGGACGAGTTCGTACATATTGACTGGTGGACTTATAGACTTTTGGGGGGAGGTGACCGGCCTTCTTCCCTTTATTTAACTAGTTGCGGTTTTTTGTTGTTTGTTGTTTTTTGTTATTTTAGTAGGTCGCACGTTCCTGCGCCGGAAGAGGCGGACTTTCCCCCGACGCAGGAGCTTGCTTCCTGCTTATTGCCTCTTTCTTTGTTTTATTTTTATTGATGGTTTTGGGGGGTGGGGGGTTTAGCATCCTCTTTTACTGATGCCTAATATTAGGCAATGTTGAATACGTCGACTAATGCCCAAGTAGGCAGTTGCCTGATGAGCTCTTAAAATTAAAAATTAATGGGGTACACTTGGAAGTGGTTGAATCCCACCGTTTCTTTGTTCTTGTATTTGACTGACGCCTCACCTGAGAGGCTCATATTCGCAGCCTTAGGATCTCTTGTACTCGCGCCATGGATGTTCTTCGTTCCGTTACGTACAGCGCTTGGGGCGTTGATAGGGCTACTGCCTCACTTTTTGATCGATCCTTTATTCGTTCGAAGCTAGACTACGGTCGAGTTTTATGCATCAGCAGCTGAGCGTGTATTGCGGAAGGTGGACTCGATCCACCACACCGGCCATCGCCTTGAGACCAATGCCTTCCGCACTTTTCCCATTGAGAGCCTACTAGTCGATGCTGGGGAGATGCCACTCGCTCTACGCCGTGCACAGTGCATTATTCGCCGGTGGCGCCGCCGCCGGTTCTACCCAGGACGCCACCCTGGAGGGTACTACCCTTGGCTATTTGTCGCCACGCTTCTGCTCCCAAAGTTTCTACAGCGCCGGGAGTATTGCGTTCGACCTTTTTGGAGCACACCTCTTGTCATGCTGGAACCATGCCAGTGTATAGGGATGGCTCCAAGTCCCAAGAGGGGGTCGGCTTCCACGCCGTATGCCCTCTGTTTGAAGTCAGCGGGGCTCTGCCAGGTTCTGCGTCTGTTTTTTACCGCTGAACTGGCGGCAATACACCACTCGGTACGGGAGATTTCGGTGACGTGCCCGGTTCGGAGACCGGATTGTGATTTATAGCGACTCACACAGCGCCCTGAGTGCTCTTGGAGCATTGGAATCTCCGCATCCCCTGGTTCGCGATATTTGTGACGCCACGGTTTTGGCGAGCCGGGCAGATGTCGAGATTATCTTCTGCTGGGTTCCTGGACATGTGGAATTGCGGAGAATGAACGCGTCAAAGAGTCCGCGAGGACTGGGCCATCGGACCAGCGTTTCACTCTTCCTCACACCGACTACATGGCAGGAATACGGGCATCTCTCCGGGCTGCTTGACAAAGAAGATGGGAGACGTTCGAGGGTAACTTATAGTTGCGTGCCATTGCGCCACGACTGTTCCCATGGACCTACCCCCCAATACCGGGAAGGCTTCAGGCTGCTTTTTGTCGTCTCCGAATGTGACGCACCACCATTTGATAGAGTGCTCGCCACCGTCCTACTTTGAAGATTGCGTTGTACCCCAGACTGTTCAGCACATTCTTGTTGAATGTCCCAGTCTGGGTGATCTTCGCCTACGTTACCTGTCCCGGTACCGGGACGAGCAGGGTCGCTAGTGTTTATCCCTTGTACTCGGGATGGATTCGTGCACATTGACTTGTAGACTTGATGACCTTTTGGAGGAGGCCAGCCTTCTCCCCTTTTTTGACTAATTTTTGTTTTTTTTGTAGTTTTCTTCGTAGGTTGCACATTCCTGTTTCCGGGGGGAGGTGCCCTCCCCCGACGCCAGAGCTTGCTTCCTGATTGTTGCCCATTTCCTTATTTTTAGTATTATTGTTTGTTTTTTTTTGCTTTGCATAGTTGTTTTAAAATAGCCTAGTCCTAGGCTGTCGTGATTACAGCGACTTATGCCTAAGTAGGCAGTAAGATTTTTTTTAATTGAATGACCGAGTCTGGGGGAGCTTTATGACTGAGACCCTCTCCCATTACCCCAACATGCAGGGTTGTTACTGCCTCTTCCAAGACTTTAGATGTACTCCTGCACACTGGAGCTTGGTATAATTGAATTGTTGGTTCATGCTCAGGCCTCCTGAGTTAAATGGGGCTCTTATCACCCCCTGAGCATACTTTATGGATAATATTTAATATTTTTCTTTCTGTTTTTTGTTCAATTTCAAGTAACTTTTCCTTAAGATGAACTTTCTTTAATTTCAGTAGCTTTGCTTCACTGGCAGCTGCCAGAGGAGAGAAAAATAAATAGTGGTGAAGACATTCTTCTGTTCTTTTAGATCTATTTACAAATTTTTCTATGGGTTCTTTATATTGTAAATTCTTTAAAAAAAGGTATGAGTTTTACCACTGATCTGTAGTTATTTAAGATGCCACTCTGCTAGGCCACAGCCTGCTTTAAAATGGAGCAGATCTACAAAATAATTGTGATTCCATATTTATAAATAAAATAATTTATATCTTTAATGGTCACTACCAGTCATTTAAATATAAGATTTAAAGATTTGTATATATACATATATGTATATATATTTTTCCTTTCAAGGCTGTGCTATTCACAAATAATTTTGACTTAATTTCTAATCCTTTTCAGGCATTTCACTTATATCGGATAAAAGTGAATGCAAGTCAGACCATGTCACAATCTATAAAAGAATGGAAAATCTTGAGCAATGAGAGACGGTTGGACTACTATCTTAAGCCTGAAGATGATTGGATACCAAAGGATGAAAAGCTCAGGGTAAGTGACTTCATGTTTCTATTGTACATGATTAAGGTCCATTTTGTGGGCCAGAAACCTCAATGAATACTGCTCACTGGACAAGTTTCTTCCAGAGATCTAGGTATCTACAGGTTTTGTCTCATACGGCTATAGAAGCAGATGTCTGTATTGGTGTGGTAGTTCTCATAGCTAGGTGCAACTTTGCCGCCGGATCTGGTGCAACTGCAACTTTGCAACTGTATTCAAATCATGAAAAGAAGTGAATTTACTTAATTTTAACATTTAATTTTGTTACTTTACTATAGCGGTGCAGCAATTTTATATCCTCTCAAGAGTCTCCAAGCAGCTTTTCAGCTCCTTGACAGCCTCCTCATTGCCATCCTGGCTCTGGTTGCCAGCCTCCCCTGTCTCCTCATCCTCCATGGTCAGAGTCTTGGGTACAAAAAAAGGCATGTGGCTATCCCTGTCACTACTCTCACTTAGCATAGGAGTGCTGCTCCTGAAGCTACTACTGGCTGCACTGTCACCAGAAAAACTCCTGCTTCTATCCCTGCTACTTCTCACAAACTTATCTATGTCTATGTCTGTTTTTCTAATCTGTAAAAGAACAAAAATTTTACAAAAATTTTCAGTAACTAATAATAAATTAAGCTACAATAAAAGCCACAAGAAGAAAATTAGTAAAAAACACCCATGCTACAACCACTCGCAGGGTTTCAGCGGAAAAGAAAGAAAAATGCTGAAATAAGAGATTCAGATTGGCGAAGGACATCACTCTTAACCTTTACCGGTTTAAGTTACTAAACAATCAAGATTTTCTATGCTCAAACCATGTAAGTTTAATAGGATATATCAATATGATCTTTAAATTTAGAACCAAGGCCAGGTCTACATACGATCGTCCAATTTTTACTTATATTGTTTAATTTTAGTTGTTAAAGGTAGAATGCCGTTCGTCTTAGCCACAAGAAAAGTATAAGCACATATTAAAATATGAGAAAATGAGATTAGTTTGCATGATGAATGCCACAAGGCATAACACGTTCTCAAACATTTTTAACTGACAAGACAGATTTAAAACTTGGTTCACGCCTGAAAAGCATATGTAATTTTACTAATTTATAATAAAATGCAGAGTGACAAACTTTTGGGGGGTATGTTTAGGTAGTTTCATGTAATGTCAGTCTCATACAAAGTGAAGAATTTAATTTATCATAAAAGGAAAGTTAAAAATCAGATAAAAATAAAGTAAGCTGTTACCAACTCAAATTTGACATTTTTAGCCAAATCAGGCTTTAAAACTGGCTTAAAACAGCCGCCGCAATTTTATTCAAAGAAGTCATCTTTGTTCTTGTTCAAAGTTGCAGAAAATTGTCTGTGCGACTTTCCTTAATCTCACTTTTCAAAACTTTTGCAACTTCAAAATTCATAGTGTGGCACAGTCGCAATACCCAGCTCTGGTATTTCTATGTGTGACCCATTGTGACCTATATAGGTTAACACCATGGAGTGGAATATTCACTACTTTCTATTCAGGGATTGATTTCATTGATACAGATCCTCTTTTTAACCACTTTTGATTAGCTCAGGGAGAAGGTTGTAAATCACTAAGCATAGATAACTTAATTAGTTTATTGAAATGTAAATGTGCTCCATTTACATTGGAAGCATTAAAAAAATGTGAGAAATAATTATTAAGGAAATAAAGTATGTGAACAACAAGAGTTGTTGTTGTTGTGGTGGTGGTTCCCCGGGCTCTGTCATTCCAGGAAGCCTGCACCATGAAGGTAGGACACCACACTAACTGGATCTGACCATAACTGATGGACATGTGAAATGTTGCGGTGTTGTCTGAGAGCTGCCAAGTTAGCGCAATCTGCTATGAGATGTGTGAATGCGTGGGGACTAAATTGGCAGAGTAGACAGAGATCTGTATGGGTGTTGTCTATGCAGTGTTTGTAAGTGTTTATTGACTGGTGTTGTCCACAGCAAAGTCGTGTAAGATGTACTCTCTGACTGTGAGAGTTGCGTTTCTGTGCTGCTTATGTCCAGTGGAGGGGCATTGAGTATTTTGTTATGAAGGAGATTGTTCAGTGCTTGCCTGGTGAGGTGTGTGTGAATATGTTTTTTATACTATCTTACATTTGCAGGTTGTGGCATGGTATTTAGGATGTTTGTGTAATATCTGTGGTGTGTTTACTATTTGTTTGTGGGTGTAGTTTTGTAGATAGTGACAGGGGCTGTTTGCATTGTTTAAGACAGATGCTAGGAACTGTGTGCCTCTCATGTTCAGATGTTGTTATATAGTTAGTATTTTGGTTTCAGCATGTCGGTGTTTTATGGGTGTTGTTTGTGTGCCAACAAGTATTATTCTAAGTGCAGTCTTTTTTATGATTTGTAACTTGTTTAGCTGTGTGTTAGATATGACAGGGGCCCAGGCAGGGCTGACATAGTCTATTATGGACTGTATGTGTTGCTTGTATACTAGAGTGAGTGTTTCTTTGTGTTGTCCAAAAGTTGTACTGGTTAGTGCTCTGAATGCATTAAGTCTTGGCCTTCATTTTGTGATTATGTTGTTTATGTCTGGTGCGAATGACATGAATGTGTTGTATGTAATTCCAGGTATTTTTGTTTCATGTGTGTGAGGTATTGTGGAGCTGTTCAATGTTGCTGTTCTTTGTTGTGACTTGAGAAGTGTACTAGTGGACTTGGTGGGTGCTACTTTTAGTCTGTTTTGTGTTAACCAGTCTTCTAGTTATGTAATGTAGGCTTGAACTTGTGTGGAGCATGTGTCTGTATCAGTGTGTATTGATATGATTGTTAGGTTGTCTACATATTGATGATATGTGTATTTTGTTTGGTGGTGAGAGAGCTTTGTGGGACTCCATTAGGGAAGTTTCTAATAGTGGATGACTCGCTATTGTAGTGTATGAATGATTGTCTTCCTGATAGGTAGTTGGCTAGCCAGTATTTGTTGTTGTTGTGTTGTAAATTTGTTAATGAGGAGTCATCTGGAGATAGCATCAAACACTTTACTTATGTCTATTGTTACTAGCAGTGTCGTGGATGTCTGGAGTGATGCCATCTTGTACTGTTTGTGTGAGATTGGTGAGTATTGTTGTGGTTGAGTGGTCCAGTCTGTAGCTGTGTTGTGTGGGTGACAGTGAAATATATGGTATGTTGCATAGGAGAAGGCATTCTACAACTTTGGATGGTGCGCAGAGTAATGCTATGGGTCTGTATGATGCTGCTTCTGTGGGTGTTTTATTTGGTTTGAATAGTGTGACCCTGTAAGGGGCGCGACGATTTGCCTTCTACCCACCGTGCTGATGGGACTCAGCACCCCATCCGACCCCAACCTAGCCTCTTTTCCTTCCTTCAGACAGCCTGTGTTTCGCCCCTACTTCTTCACTTCCCCTACAACCTCTCCCACAACTTTCTCTGGTTGGCCGCTATTTTCACAGGGTAGATGCTGACCTTCTTCTCAGCCAACTATCCCGGATCGGGGTTGAGGGGGGACAATGTTCCCTAACCCTTGAGCTTGGTATGGTGGGTTTTTAACAACCTGCCTTATCCCCACCCATACCTTCCTCACATCCCGTTTACTTCTCACTTCACTATCTACATATGTTTTTATGCCATGCTGAAGGGCTGCCAGATCACCAGGCAGGAGGGGTGGCCTAAAATTGCTGCACCTGGCTTTGCCAAGTCACCAGGCAGGAGGGGTGTCCTAAAATTGCTGCACCTGGCTTTGCCAGCCCTGTATGCACCCCTCACAGAGCAGGCTACTGTGAGGGGTGATTAGCGTCTGCATACCATAATATAAATTAGTGCCCTTTGGATACTTGATGGCATGCCCAGGAGTGTGACGCCGCACTCTACCATGAACTTCGTGAAAGGAGTAGTTTATGCAAAGGAACTCATGAACTACTCCATAGATGACATCACCTTAGAGCTGTCAGTCAAGGTCGAATATGTGATGAAAAAATAGGGAGGAGCCTCGAGACACACCCCTACACTCTTTGTCACGTTCGATGTGACAAGCTCCTTGAGTCGGTGCATGCCGGTTGGTATCGCTATCGCATGAAGGCATTCATGTCACTGCTTCGGCAATACTAATTGCTCCTGTTGATGTGCAAAGTCAGGGTTACCCGAAACCTGTGTAAGTTGCTCCAAGGCCGCAAACAATAAGTCCAAATCGGTGTGGCTAAGTATGTCAATTGCAGAGAGCCGCACCCTGCTTCTTCAAAGCAATGTGGTGCGTATCTCTTTGAGAAGGAAATCCTGGCCATTCAGGCTCAGGATCATCTCTCATTTCACGAGGCTAGGACTTGGTCCTGGCGCACCCGCCGCTGCCGGAGACGTCCTATGCCTCAATGTTGAGAAAGACACCCTCTGCTCCTGGCCCCTCCAGGCCTACGAGTATGGTCGTTTCCGCGCCCATTGGGAACGCTTCTGCGGGTTCTACCCACCCTGGGCGCTCCCCTAGTAAAGCTGGCATCACAAAGGGTTCACACCCAGCCCCGGCTAAAACCAGTGGTTCCCTCCCTTCCCCCAGCGTGACCGTCTCGCGTAAGGCGAAAGGGCCGCGCGCCTCCCCCGAGTCGTTAGACTCACAGGAGTCAACACCCCTGAATACAGTCGTGAGGCCATCTTCCGTCGTGTCGTTCTTAAGCTGCCCCCCGAAAGGAGGACAGCACTTAAGGAGCTTCGGCTCCTTCATCCACGCCTAATGGTTGGCTGTGTGGCTCGGAGACGATGGATCCTCGAAAAGACGGCCACTCGCCTAAGGTTTCGAGGCGGAGGGAGGAAAAGACTCGTATGGCAAGCCCAATCTCTCCCAATAAGTCCTCGAAGGCGACAACGCCTTCTGCGCATTGTCCGGACAACAGTGTCCGAAGTTCTGCCTCCGGGAAGCGTACGGCCATTCCCGTGAGGGTCCTCATTTCAGGAAATGATTGAATTCTCTATCTCAATCGAGGAGTTTAGGTCGGTAGGTGAGGCCGTTGAGTTCTTCTCCGGCAACCTCATTGCCGCGGGCCTAGCTACTATTCCTAGAAGGTCTGGCCGTTTTGCACGCCGACCACTCCCGTGGTGGTCAGCCGAGTGTGAGACGGCCCTCAAGCAGGTGCGTTATGCCTACATGCGCTATAAGGACCGCCCGAACGATTTTACTGTTGGTGGATTTCGTCGGGCTCCGGCTAGGTTCTGGTATATTTAGAAGCACCCCCGCAGCTCTTTTTGGCGTGCGTAGGTGTCTTCACTTAACAGGAAAGACCCCTCTAGCAGAGGTGTGGAAGAGAGTCAACAGGATTCGGGGCAAGTTTTCACAGGACCCCCCTCCCCTTCTCCAGGAGAATAGGACCGCAATCTCATCCGTGGCGGAATCCTTCGCAACCGCTTTCTCCGTATTCTCTAGCCGGGAATTTAATGCATGTCGTGATGTCTTAGAAGGCTGCCAGCTGGACTTTACCTCCAGAGGCGGAGAACCCTTTAATGACAGATTTACTTTGAGTGAGTTGCTTTCCACTCTTGCTTCTTCATGCGCGGACACCGCCCATCATCCGGACGATGTCCCGTACGCTATGCTTCGACACCTGGGTGAGCGAGGTATGGCCTTTCTGTTAAATTTGTTCAACAGGATCTGGGTGGATGGTCTTCTCCCAGATTCCTGACAAATCGCAACCGGGAAGAGAACACTCTACTCAGACCGGTTTCCACCCAATCTCTCTAACCTCTTGTGTGTGCAAGTTGATGGAGAAATTGGTAAATGTTAGACTAGCCTTTTTCCTGGACAGCGGAGGCCATCTGTCTTCTGCACAGGGCCGCTTCCGCAAGTTCCACTCCACGTTGGATGCTCTGCTCTGACTGGAAAATTCCATTTGTGAGGCCTTCCTTCGTAGACAGCTCACATTACACACAAAATATCTTCTCTTATAGATCTGTGGAACCACCTGAGTGGTGTGGTGGCCTTGTTAGAGGCCACACTCCTCAGAGAAGAGAGGTAGTGAGGGTGGCTAGTAAAGTACCTAAAGTACTTTTCTTTAAAGAACTAGTTTTTAATTTTTTTTTCTTTAACCTTCCTCACCCAGAATTGATTTAATTTATAATCTAAAACCACTTTCTTGATTAGTATAAAGATTGAAAAGACAAAAATATTAAAATTAATTATTTTCTTATTTTCAGGGATGTGATACATTTCTTTTTTTAGAAAAGATAGAGAAATCTGATCTGTTTGAATACATTAGGTAAAGTTGCATTTAATTCCATGTAAATCATTCATATTTTTCTATTAAGTGATGTTTCTTCTTGCCATGTTTTCCTTATTCTCAGTTGAAGAAAGAAAATAAGGGACCTAAACTTAATTCTTAAGAATGCATCTCTTGTTGAATCCTTTTTAGTGAGGTCCTATAATTTATAAATATTAAGCTATTTCACAAGTATCATATTTATACTCACAATGAGAGAAGTTTGGCTTCTCAACTTTTTATTAAATTATTTAAAAATTAACTTCTTAAGTTTTTGACCATGAGTGATAAAGTGGGGACCAACACAGTTTAATATTACTCCCAAAACAAGTTGCTACACCACATGTTAGTTCCTTAAACTCAACCTAAGTAGCATTTCTACTTAGCTGTCATCATCATTGACAGCTTTCCCATAAACGGGTTGGTGAACATCAATAACACTACTAGCATGATTCAATCACATCCACAACATCCCATTTTTTATCACTATTGCTCTTGCAGGACCAAACTTTGGCTGTTTAGCTTCCCAATCCTCTGAATTAAACATAAGCACTCACCTATTCTTTTCCTTCCTCAATTTCTTAATTTTTTTATAGTGTACTGCCTTAGCATTAATATTTCAGTTCCCCAACCCTTTATTCCTATTCCACCGATTGCAATCAATACCAAGCACAAAGGATGTTATCCCAAAAATATTTATCCCAGTTGATTTCATTATTTCTTCAATAGTTCTCTCTATAGGTCTATAAATCTTTTTGTTTCCTTACTTAATATTCACAGATTCTCCGCTTTGTATCACTTTTTATTATAGGTTCTTTTTATTTTATTTACCCTACTAAAGGCACTGTGTAAAGTTTCTTTATTCCTATGTCAACTTCACCTTATATAATTTCTGTAAAGAACAAAACCAAATTATTATTCTTTCCCTATGACTCTTTTTCCAACTAAAGTATTTAAAATACTTTACATGTATTCCTTTCTTCTGAACCCCCAATCCTATTATCCTTCACCATCATCACCACCTGAAGCAAACAATAAATAAAACAATCAGCCTCCCCCTCCTATTCAGGCTTAGTTACCCTTTACTGCACATGCCAGAAAACAGTATGGGTATTCTTCATGCCCCACAAATAAAAGTCTTCTTTTCCTCTATCTAGGATTAAGGCTCTGCAAGTAAGTACCCTGTGTCTACTGTTACACCTGGTACCTGGAGGAATGGCACTGCCTCCTGGCCTGAGTGCCAATAGTGAAGGCCTGGCTCACTGGTTTGACTTGAGCTTTGATGAGGCCCAGGGAAGTTGGTATGCTTCCCTTTTCCTCTATGCACTTAGTTTTTATAAGAGTATCTCATCATTACTTCCTCTATCTAGGATTCATTACCTGACTATCTACTTCATGTCCTTTCAGAAGAGGCTTTAGAACCTCTATAAACAATGCCCTTCAATGTCTGCAGGTTGCATAGACCAGAACTTAAGGGCTTCTAGGTACTAGGGCATGATTAATAGGAAGATTGGTTTTGCTCCCATAATCCCTTCCTCTTTATAATGGGTTGACCACCCCCTTGCCACTGTTCTCACATAAATGGGCTTGTACTGCCTATAGTAGGTAAGACTCTTTGCTTTCTTATTGGCTGCTCGGCTAAGTAAAGTCTCTATGTCTGTCATATGATAGATCTTCAGATCCTAGCCATCTTGTATCAATGGCCAGTTGCTCTGACTCTCTGGCTGCTTATTTGAGAGCTGTCACCTTTTGAGAGGGACAATTTCATGCACATTGACTTATGGACTCTATGACATTTTGGAGGAGGCTGGCCTTCTCCCCTTTATTTGACATTTTTTCGTGCTTTTTGTAGGCTGCATGTTCCTACGCCGAGGGGAGGCGGGCCTATCCCTGATGCTGTGCATATCTCCTTCTTGTCCTCTTGCTTTTTCTCATTAGTTTTTAGCATTATTTATTAGTTACATATTATTTGTTCTGTTATTTATTTCTACTATAGCCTAGTAGTAGGCCATGTGGTGTACGGCACCTTATGCCCAAGTAGGCAGTTGCCAGATGGGGTACCACAATGAAAAAAAAGAGAAATACACAGGGGACTTCCACTGCATCATGGCACAGTTGCAGAGACCCTTTCTCTTGCTCAGGGATCTAAATGTTAGATCACTTCTGGAGAGAATACTCGATCAATCCAAGAGGTCCTGTCTTTGCCCACCTGATCAATGACCTGGAGATAGGTGTCCTAAATGTGGATGGGTTTATGCATTTCTGCCCGAGAACCACTTCATTTTCCTGCCTTGATTTATCTTTGTGCTCTTCGGATGCGCACCCTGAATTGGGGTGGGGGGTGGTCGATTACCTCCATGGTAGTTATCACTTTCCCATTCAAATATGATTTTCTGGTCCACTGCCGCCCGAGAGTCCGCCCAGGTGATGCTTGGCGCATGTGCGGTGGTCCGCATTTCAGGAATTGACTGATTTCTCTATCTCAGTCAAGGGGTTTAGGTCGGTAGATGAGGCCATTGAGTTCTTCTCCAGCAACCTCATTGCCAGGGACCTGACTATTACTCGAGTGTCTGGCTATTTTTCACACCGACCACTTCCATGTTGGTCAGCCAAGTGTGAGGCAGCCCTCAAACACAAGCATTAGGCCCACATGCGCTATAAGCGCCACCCAAACGATTTCACTGTCTGTGAATTTCGTCAAACTCAGGCTAGTTTCCGATATGTTTCAAAGCATGCCTGCTGCCATTTCTGGTGAGCATACGTGTCTTGCCTTTAACGGGAAAGACTCCTCAAGCAGAGGTGTGGAAGCAAGTCAAGAGGTTTTGAGAGAAGTTCTTCTACACCTGGGTGAGTGAGGCATGGCCTTTCTGTTAGATTCGCTCTTCTCAAACCGGGGAAAGATTACTCTACCCCAGTCAGTTTCCCCCAAATGTCTCTAACCTTCTGCCTGGGCAAGTTGATGGAATTTAGATTAGCCTTTTTTCTGGACAGCAGAGGTCACCTATCTTCTTCACAGTGCGACTTCCGCAAGTTCCAGTCCACGTCAGATGCTCATTTTGACTGGAAAGTGCCATCTGCGAGGCCTTCCTTTGTAGACAGCACTATGCCACGGTCCTTTTCGATCTGGAGAAGGCTTATAATACTCCATCGCCATAAGATATCATGGAGATTCTCTACGTGATAGGGGTGAGGGGATGGGTCCCAATCTTTATATCTCAATTTTTGTGAGATCGTTGATTCCACATATGGGTTGGAGGAGCTCTATTTGGCCCAATGGAGCAGGTTGAGGGTATCCCGCATGGAAGTGTCCTCAGTGTCACACTCTGCCCCAATCATCGACAGCATCACCTTACTGCCGCCGGAAGATGTTCTCTCTACGCTCTGCGTGGACGAACTTTCAATCTCTTTTGGCGCTGCCCAGATGCCAACTCTGGAGCGTTGACTACAACAGGCATTGAACCGCGTCTCTCGCTATGCCGAAGTTCACAGGCTTGTGTTTTCCTTGGTCAAGACTAAGGTGGTGGACTTCTGCCACCATCCACGGCTCCAACCTGGCCCAGACTCGTTTCTAAATGGGGTTCACCTGGAAGTGGTGTACCCTCACCGTTTCCTTGGTCTTTTATTTGACCGAATTTTCACCTGGCAGACTCATATTCACAGCCTTAGGGTCTCTTGTACCCGCGTCATAGATATCCTTGGTTCCATGACATACAGCACATGGGGCGCTGATAGGGCTCCTGCATTCCTTTTTTATCGATCCTTTGTTCGTTTGAAGCTCGACTACGGATGCTAGTTTTATGCATTTGCAGCTGAGTTTGTATTGCGGAATGTGGATTCGATCCACCACACCGGCCTTCGCCTGGTGACCAGTGCCTTCCTCGCATCCCAAAGTCGACTTATCGATGCTTGGGAGATGCCACTCGCTCTGCGCTGTCTACAGTGCATTATTCGCCTGTAAGCACGAGCTCGGTGCATCCCTCAATCGCAACAGCTCTCACTGCATTTGCAACCGATCTTGACGGTGCCTATGCCGCCAAGAGACCCACTCATACCCTAAGCCCTTTGGATTTAGGGCTATGAAACTCCATTGTTGATTAAGTCAGGATAAAAATTGACATATAGGGTTATCCACAACGCCTATCCATTGGGTATCTTTCCTCCATTGTTGCAATGCCCTGATGGAATCTCTCACCATGCTCTTGTAAGAAGGAGTTGCGTAGCCGTTCCTCTTGTGAATCTATAGAGATGAGATGAGAACCAAGAGATTCCTTCAAAATCTTCAACTCTCTACTACCATGTGTGGTCACGAGGAAGCACAACAGGAGTATTGGTAATGGAAAGGCTATGTACTGATAAGGGAAGGCTTATGCACCTGGCTTCCCTTTTCATAACAAGGGCTAGCCAGCGACAGAAGCTGTACAGCGAAAAGGCAAACAAAGCAGGCATTTAACACTAAAGTGCCCATCCATTGGTGTGTAGACATGCCTTGGCACCTATCAACCACTGCAACCCCCCACTGCCTTGTGGGTTCTGTCTTTTTAGGCAAAAGCTAGAGGAAGGATACCTTGATCACAAACAAGGATCGGCAGTGCCTATAAGCGAGCACCAACAGACCAGTGTATCGGTAGCTTCCTGCAGCCGAGGATGAAGCCTGGTCGTCTCAAGCCTCTCCTCCCACCAGGGTCCTTCTCCCATCAGTCAAGATACAGTTACAAAGACCACACATTCCTACCTGTTTAAACCTAGTGCACATTGATGCCCTCTAGAGGGCATCCATCTTCAACGATGTCAAGGACTTCCCAATAGCTCTCGGGCTGGTGGTGCCCCTGGTTCTACCCTGTACACCACCCTGGAAGGTACCACCTTTGACTATTTGTCGGCACACCTCTTCAGCCAAAGATTCTACAGCGTCGGGAGTATTGCGGTTGGCCTATTTGGAGCACATTTCATGTCACGCTGGAACTGGGCCAGTTTTCACACAGTATCCCCTCTGTTTGAAGTCAGCAGGTGTCTGCCAGACAGTCATAGCTTTGGCCATGTAGCAAAACATTGCTATAGAGAGGTAGACACATGTGCCTGATGTAGTGGTGGAGGTCATCGCAAGGATACATGCACAAGTAAGGGCTTTTGCTTCCATTGTTATGGACCTCACTGCAGTAATGATAGACAATGTCCAAAATACAAATGTGAGAAAGATGTCTTGGACCTACAGATGAGAAAGCGAATTCCTCATTTTGTAGCTCTCCAAAGAATCTTAGACAAACACCCTATCTACGAACCTTTATACTCTGCTCCTGCCCAAGAGAGCAATGTCGCAATTAACAGTACAGTTGCCTCTGCAAGGATCACACCTAATCTTCCTACAACATCAACCACTACACATACTCCTTCCACATCCATGAAACAGAGATGGCATCAGCACTCTGATGCTATCATCGATGTGGAGTATGAAACAGGACCTATTCCTCTTGGGAAAACTAGGGGATCTCCTCCAAAAGTACAGTCTGCAAATAATATGGATGCATCTCTTATTTTGAAGAAAGCAGAACAAAGAGAAAAGCTGTTAAAATACCATCTGAGTAAGTCTGATGACCTTCACACTCAAACGCGATCGCAGACTACTTCTATTCCACCTAAAGAACAACAGCAACCTCAAAACTGGAAACACGAATAACCCTGCCTAGTGAAACTTCTGAGACTGCCCTACAACTAGAGACTCATACTACTCACAGTACAAAAAAAAAGTCTCCTTACTTTGCCTACAAAAACCTCCACAACCAAAAAATATCATGTTACACCTCATCTACCAGAGAGTAATGTGCAAAAGATCCTTGTTATTGGCACTCAAGAGACTCAACTTCCATCACACTCCCAGAAAGGTGGGTTCTCCTACTTACCAAAATAATGCCTTCAGGCTTCTCTCCATCTACCATTCTGCAATGGAACCTGGGATCATTTTGTACCAGGTTTCAAGACTTAAAAATTTAACAGACATAGGTCTCCTTTGAGACATATAACACTAGTCAACAATAATTTTGCTACTTGGGTATTAGCTTGTGATTTATACTAAATCAAGTATGCTGATTCTGAATCTGTAATCAGAATTGTTCTAGTGCATAAAGTTCCTGAGTTACACATATGGGCAGTGTTGGTACGGCTACCATAATGAGAGGATGTGTTGTGTGTGTTTGGTTCCTGTGTTACACTCCTGCTTTATCAAGTCAAATTTAGCCATTATAGTAGTGTTGTTGAAACGGTATTTACATACAGTGATTAATTGCATTTTTCTTTCAGATTTATCTCAATTAATTTGTAAATGAAATATGATTGTACAAAAGTATATAACAGGATATATACAAACTAAGTTGAAAACATGAATCAATGAGGATGTATAAATAGCCCTGTCAACTTTTGTTATATCTGTGGAAGATATACTCCAAGCAACCAGCAGAAAAATTTAGCCAAAAGAGTGAAAACTGCATACAATTATTATTTTGGTTGTAAAGTTGGTGACCAAGACAAGCCTGGGCATCTCACAAATCTTGTACTGTGTGTTATATGTGGCTCACACAGTGGTTAAATGGTAAACGGAAGGGTATGCTTTTTGCTGTACCAATGGTGTGGCATGAGCCAACAAATCATGTTTTGGATTGCTACTTTTGTATGACAAATATTTTGGGATTCTCAAATAAGAACAAGTCAAAAATTGTATATCCAGATTGTAAGTCAGATATTAAAACCAGTCCCCCATAATATGGAAATGCCAATCCCAGTTCCTCCATCAGCTAGTGCAGTTAAAGAAGATGATTCATCGCCTGAAGAGGAGGATAACAATGAGGATGATTCTAAGCAAAAGAAGATCCAGTTGATAAATAAAGAAAGATTGAATGATTTGGTGAGGGATTTGTCATTGTCAAAGGAGACCGCAGAACTCTTGGGCTCCAGACTACAGCAATGGAATCTTCTAGAAGATGGTGCAAAAATATCTACTTTCCATAAATGCAATGAGGCCTTAGCTGTCTTCTATAAAGAAGAAGATGTGCTTGTTTCTGTACTGATGTTAATGGCCTCATGAATCAGCTAGGAAATGAGCATTTACCTGATGAATGGAGACTATTCATTGATGCAAGCACTGCTAGCCTCAAAGCTGTGTTGCTACACAATGGTAACAAAACACCTTCAATTTCTGTTGCACTTATTGTTGGGATGATAAGAGACATATGACTCAATGGAATTTATTTTGGAAGGTGTTCATTAATCACATCATAAGTGGAATATCTGTGGTGATCTAAAGGTAATTTCTTTACTTCTTGGACTGCAGCTAGGATATACAAAGAATATGTGCTTTTTATGCCTCTGGAACAGCCGTGATGACAGGAATCATTATCCAGTAAACCCTTGATATAACGAACCTCAATATAACAAATTTTGGATATAACAAACCAAATTTCCTGGCCGAACTCCATGCTGTGACTCACTGGCTCACAGCCAGTCAGCTGTGAACATCGCGCAGGAGAGGAGGTTTTGGCATTCTCTTCCTCCTCCTCCTTCCTCTCTTCACAAGTGCTACTACTCCATAGAATGAACGAACCATCGGATATAACGAACTTGGTTCATTATTTCCCATCACTTTTAGCGACCATCGGGTTTAATGAACTTCCGGCTTTAACGAACAACTCCGTGCCCCATATAGTTAGTTATATCAAAGGTTTACTGTATTGTCAAAAAGTGGCCCGAAAGAGAAGAACACATAGTTGGCTGATACAATGTGAAGCACATGCCTTAGGTACATCCACAGAAGATCTACCTTCCACCACTTCATATCAAACTTGGCCTTATATGAATTTTGTTAAATCAATGGCCCATGATTCAGATGGATTCCAGTATCTCAAAGAGAAATTTGGTGCAAAGAAAACCGATACTAAACTTAAAGCTGGCATTTTTGTAGGGCCAGAGATCAGAGAATTGATACATGACAGGTAGTTCAGAAATAAACTAACTCCACTTGAGTTGGCAGCATGGGATTCATTTGTCCATGTAGTGCAGAACTTCCTTGGTAATCATAGGGCTGAAAACTATGAAGAACTAGGGGACAACAGGCTAAAGGCATATCAACTAATGGTGTGTCAGGTGTCTCTTAAGATGTATTTCTTGCATTTGCATCTAGATATCTTTCCATCTAATATGGGTGATATTAGTGATGAACATGGAAAAAAGTTCCACCAAGATATCACAATGATGGAAAGCAGGTTGTAGCACTACAGGCCAAAAATCTATATTCTAATCCAAATTGTTGTTCCAACCCACTTCCTACACTAATTCGAACTTGAGAAATCGACGGAGAAATGAAACGGATCTCGTTACTTATTTATAGACACACAAAAAATATGGATAGATTATTTTTCTATATGTACACAATCCCCCCCCAAAAATCCTATGTGTGAATACTACCTCGCAATTATTTATAAACTAACTGGATAAATGAGTGATAACTTAGCAAACACACACAAAAAAAGGAAAAGGCCTAATGTATCACCATAGATTTTTTTAGATATTTAGGTCCCCCAGGAAAAAAGTCCTGCCACTGACTGCCACTCATGCGGGCACAATTGCAGAGGTTTAATAAGGCTGACGCCTCTGAGCTTGATATAATTATTATTATGATCCGGTCGCATATTGAGGTTATATAAAAAAAAGCAAAATCTCCTGTCCAACTAATCAGTAACCAGTCAAGGATGATGGCAATGGAGACTCTCCACACGATGAGGACGAGGGGACGCCTGCCAATCTTTATTTGCGAGATCGGCGATTCCTCATATGGGTAGGGGGAGCCCTCTCCGGCCCAATGGAGCAGGAAGAGGGTGTCTTGCAGGGAAGTGTCCTCAGTGTCACACTCTTTGCTTTGCCCTGATCATCAACGGCATCACCTCGGTGCTGCCGGAAGATGTTCTCGCTATGCTCTATGTGGACGACCTTTCGATCTCTTTTGGCGCAGCCCAGATGCCAACTGTTGAGCATCGACTCCAACAGGCATTGAACCGCTTCTCTCACCATGACCAAGCGCACAGGTTTTGGTTTTCCTTGACCAAGACTAAAGTGGTGCACTTCTGCCGCCATCCACGGATCCACGTTTACCCAGGCTTGTTTATTAATGGGGTACGCCTGGAAGTGGCTCAATCGCACCGTTTCCTTGGTCTTGTATTTGACCGATGCCTCACCTGGGAGGCTCATATTTACAGCCTTAGGGTCTCTTGTCCCCGCGCCATGGATATTCTCAGCTCCATGACGTTCAGCGCTGATAGGGCTACTGCCTTACTTTTTACCGACCCTTTGTTAGTTCGAAGCTCGACTATGGATGCAAGTTTTATGCAGCCACAGCTGAGCGTGTATTGCGGAAGTTAGATTCGATTGCCTTCGCCTGTCGACCGGTGCCTTCCTCACTTTCCCCATTGAGAGCCTACTAGTCGATGCTGGGGAGATGCCACTGGCTCTACGCCGTGCACAGTGCATTATTCCAGTCGCCAACAGCTCTCACTGCATCTGCAGCTGATTTCGACGGTGCCTATGCCGCCGAGAGACGCCAGTCATACACTAAAAAAGGGGCTTGGTGCTAAGATACTCCTTCGAGAGCTAGGTATAGCTCTCGGGCCGGTGGTGCCCCTGATTCGGCCCAGGACGCCACCCTCGAGGGTACCACCTTTGGCTATTTGTCGCCACGCCTGTGCTCCCAAAGCTTGTACAGCGCCGGGAGTATTGCGTGGACCTTTTTGGAGCACACCTTGTGTCACGCTGGAACCGTGCCAGTGTATACGGATGGCTCCAAGTCCCAAGAGGGGGTCGGTTTCCACGCCGTTTTCCCTCTGTTTGAAGTCAGCGGGGCTCTGCCAGGTGCTGCGTTTGTCTTCACAGCCGAGCTGGTGGCAATACACCACTCAGTCTGGAGATTACGTAACCTGCACAGTTCAGAAAGTAGATTCTAAATTATAGCGACTCACAAAGTGCCCTGAGTGCTTTTGGGGCATTGGAATCTCCGCATCCCCTGGTTCGCGATATCCATGATGCCACAGTTTTGACAAGCTGGGCTGATGTTAAGATTATCATCTGCTGTGTTCCTAGACATGTAGGAATTGCGGGGAATGAGCACACCAAAGAGTCAGCGAGGACTCGGTGACTGCACTCTCGTTTCACTCTTCCTCAAACTGACTACATGGCAGGAATACGGGAAGCTCTCGGGCTGCTTGGCAAAGAAGATTAGGAGATGGTTGAAGGGAACTTAAAGTTGCATACCATTGCTCCGAGACTGTTACCATGGACCTACCCCCCTAATGCCGTGAAGGCTATTAAAATTAAAAAATAAAATAAAAAGTTATATCCACACTTGCTGGGATTGAATCCAACACCTCAATGTTAGAAATTTTCTGCCATATTTGCTTTAGCAGTGTAAGCTCCAAGGAAGACAATAACAGTCCAATTGTATTTTTGACAGATTGCTGAAATGCATTCAAGACTGGTCACCAAACATCCTGCTAGCATTATTCAATAGACATGAACCCATACTGCCTTATAACTTTGCCAGGCCCTATACCTTTTCAGCTGCCTGTAGGATATAGAGTTTTATGAAGATGGAAAATTAGTTTGTAAAAAGCTAATCGATAGTCTATACAAGGCAGCTCTTGTTCCCATCACCAATTTTAGTCCCACCTAATATCCTCATTCATAATCTATTCTTAAAACTCCACAGGGTGGACATGGATGCTTCTATCACATGGTTACTGGAGACTATTCTATTCTACCACTAGATTTGGAAAACAATTTATACCAATCTCTTTTTAAACCTAAACTTGTCCAGCTCAAACCCATTGCTACATGTCCTATCCTGTCTAAAAAAATAAGAACCTTGCCTGTCTACCCACCTGAAGACTTCAATCATGTCCCCTTGAACTCTTCATTCTAATTATGCACAGTGGGAAGAAATAAGTATTTGTACACTTCAAAATTAATTTTTATAGGCTTCCAACATATCAAACTTCATGAAATTTACACAATAGATGTATATTAATGTAAAGTTAAAAGTTCTGTACACAAAAAGGCATAAAACAGAATTGATATTCAGTAAAATTGAAATTAATGGAAATTGGGGTGAAATAAGTTTTTGTACAGAAACATAAAAACTAATGAAATTCATTTTTAAAAGCATATGAGAGATATACTATTATCTCTGATGGTGCAAAGAAGCTACTAGAGGGTTCCAATAATATGTACAGCAGTCAACAAGAGCTCAGAAAAGATTGGAATGCCATTCAGCTGTTGATGTTCCCACAGTAAAGATATTATCATGGCAAAGAATAAAGAACTCTCCAATGACCAGAAAAAAAGAATCCTGAAGCTCCCACTGATGGGCTGAGCTACCGGACGATATCTAAGCAGCTGAAAATACCCTTCAGCACCATTGTCTCTGTCATTCTGAAGTGGAAATAGGTGGGAACCATTGACAACCTTCAACGTTCAGGTGCTCCTCAGAAGATTTCCCCCAAAGCTTCTTGTGTAATACTCATGAAGGTTAGAGCTGCCTCTATGACAACCTATAAGGAAATTCAAGATGATCTACTGGCAGCAGTAATGTGGGTCACAAAGCAAACTCTCAGTAATGAACTCAACCGGCATAATTTTAAGTCTCACTGGCCAAGGAAGACACCTGTTGCTGAAGAGAGACAGAGATGCAAGGTTTAAGTTTGCATGTGAGCATTTGGAGAAACTTACTGAGTTCTGGGATAATGTCCTGTGGTCAGATGAGACAAAAATAGAATTGTTTGGGCGTAATGATGACTATTCTGTCTCGAGGAAAGACAGCAGTTTCCATGACCCTAAGAACTCCATCCCTACCATGAAGTTTGGGAGAGGTAGCATCATGGTGTGGGGGTGTTTATCATCTAAGGGTAATGGCAATATCCACATCATAGATGAGACCATGACTTCAGCAATCTACAGAGACATTTTAGAAGAACATCTGTTTGGTTCTGTAGAGAGGCTTGGACTTGGAGAGTGATGAATCTTTCAACAAGATAATGATCTGAGGCATACTGCAAAAACTACTTGTAAATGGCTCCGTAAAAACACTGTAAACATTCTGAAGTGTCATAGTCGCCAGATTCAAACCCAATAGAGAAGTTGCGATGAAAATTGAAGGCCCCCAAGAACATCACAGAATTGGAGGCAATTTGCAAAAAAAAAGGGGCTGAAATACCAAAGGAATGTTGCAGATCACTAGTGAAGAAAGCCAACAAAGGTTATGCAACTAAGTATTAATCAACAAATATCAATTTGTACAAATACTTTTTTTCCCCCGTTTTCATTAATTTCAAGTTTACTCAATATCCATTCTGTTTCATGCCTTTTTGTGCACAGAGCTTTTAACTTTACATTAATATACATCTAGTGTGTAAATTTCATGGTTTGATGGGGATGAAGTCTATTAAAACTGAATTTTGAAAGTGTACAAATACTTATTTCTTCCCAGTCTTCTCAGTCATGACACCTAGAGTGAAAGTGTGCGGAAGATACATAGGGCCTTGTATGAAGTAAGGTGTTGTGTGAGTGACTGAATGGAGCATTGGATGAAAGGGGTGTAGATATTTTTCTGTAAGCTGGTTTGGGGTGGGGAATGTGTGAGAGTTGACAGCTTATCTCTCTTGTAGTAAATAGTGTGTTATTTCACTGTTCCTTGTAGTGTTTTTGTAATAACTGGTTAAGATAAAGAAGCCTAAGCTACATAGCCTGAGTGGCTATTTATCTTGATATTGATCTTAATTGATTCTAGTAGTCTTCATTAGAAATGGAGTTCCTATAAATTTAGAATTGATCTGCCCAAGTGATTTTATCCTTGCAAATGTCCAATTCATTCTTTAACCTTTTTTTACTACTCCTTGCAGGTTCATGAAACTTGAACCACCTATTGAGAGACCATACCTAATGTATGTTAAATCTGATGGTATGAAACACTTAGCTGGTCCAAGTGATATCATCGACTATAAAATCTGGGCCAAAGAACAATTTGCCCGCCTGCCTTTGGCCAATCAATATAAATGGTTCCGGCAGTATTTTATCGTAAGTAATACTATTGCCATAAATTTGCTTATTCTGATGTTTTAAAGATGATGGTAGTTTTAAGTTTTCTTTATTCCTTTAATTATTGGTATAAATTTATTTCCAGCACTGCTTGGCTTTCAGTTATGAAGGTTCAACTAGTGGTTTGACATCTCAAAAAGGCTTCACTAGGGCTCCTTCATGCGTTTTTCCTTTCTTTTGCCTCTGCTCCACTCTATTAATCTACAAGATAATCCAACTTTGATATTTTCCCAATTATATATAGGCCATTCGTACTAGCTACCCCACAGTATGACCCCCTGTGTAGTGTTACACCCAGTACCTAGAAGAGCAGCATATCCTCCTGGCCCGAGTGTGTTTAAGGAAGGCACTGGGTTGGAACTCATTACCAGGGCTTGGGGAATCTGCTGTGCTGCCCCTTGTCCCTCTTTGTACCCAATTTCTTCTATGACTACCCCCTCTCTATTAAGAGTTGCCCATCCTCCCGGCCTTAGTGCAAGTTAGGGGAGGCCCTGTCACTGGGTGACATAAACTCTCTGATGGGGCATGGGGAAGTTTTTGGTGCTACTTTATTAGTATTAATTATTGTTATTATCATTCTAATTTGGGGTATTATTATTGACTATTCCCTCAACCCTTTGTCTACCCACACTTTGTACCAAAAGAAACTGTTGTCACCAGGACACTCTTCCTTCCTCTGATTCTACTACAGACTTTTGCAGTCCACATACAACAGAAGCATTCCCAACTCATACTGTGCCAAAGGTCAAGTAACCATTGCTGTGGCCATTATCCCTTGGCCACACTTTTAACTTTGTGTCAATTTTTCTGTAATACAATGTAGATTTGTTTTGTTCTTATGACATTCTAAAAAGTTAAAAATCTCCCTTGCTCTTCCATTTGCTATTATTTCTTTTTTTACTCTTCTTTTACACCATTCATTTTCTCTTTCTCTACATTCTCATTTTCCATAAATCAGACAGGAATTTAAAGAATTAATTCTTATATGGCTCTTTTGCTTGCATTACAGGCTTGGGAAAAATTTGAGAACTCCTTAAAATCGATGAGCAAGGTTGATAAAGCGATCTACAATAAAGTCTATTCCGGGGTGAGATTTATTGATACAAGTACATAATAGAAAGTTATCAATGTAGGATAGGAGGACTACCCATACTGTTCTCCAGCACCTATCATAAAAGGCAACTAAGCCCAGATAGGTGCCACTGATTTAAGTAGCTGCACCCCTTCATCTTTATATTAGGAGCACAACATGCAATGTTGTAAACTCCATCTTGTTAGGGCAATTAATCCACATTGTACAAATCAAGTGGGTGTATGGAAATCAAAGATAGATGTGAAGTGCGAAGGGAGAATAGTAATCAGTTGTTAAAATAAGGATATTTCAGATGCTTGTTCTAAATGAGACAAGGGGAATGAAGAGTTTGTGTGGGATGGAGTGTGATTAGAGGAAGATCACAATACTTAGATTAAAGGTGTGTGGAAGTGCTTTTATTAAATAGTAGAATGGTCCTTTGGTTAGGTATGAGCCCTGCAGGGGGGTAGCCTCTGTTACACTTGGTAACTGGAGGAGCTCCACATCCTCCTGGCCTGAGTGCAAATTAGTGAATGCCTCTCACTGGTTTGATGTGACCTCTGTGTGGCATACAGGACATCATCAGACCCAGGAGCGGTATCCGCACATGAAGCGAGAAAAGAATGCAACTCACTCGAAGTAAACCTGAAGTTGAAGGGTCCTCCGCCTCTGGAGGTAAAGTTCAGTCTGTGGCCTTCAGCGACATCACAATGTGCATTGAATATTGAATGCTGGCGGAGCAGCAACCCAGCTAGAGAATGCGGAGAAATCGGTCGCGAAAGACTCCACCAAGGTAGAAGGGTCCGAGATTGAGGCCACATTCTCCTGGACAACAGTAGGGAGACCTGCGAGAAGTTGCCCCTAATCCTTTTGACTCGCTCCACATATCTGCTAGAGGGGTCTTCCAGTTAAGTAAAGACATGTATGCCTGCCAGGAAGAGTGGTAGGCGTGCTTTGAAACATACCAGAACCTAGCCCTAGCTCTATGAAATTCACTGACAATGAAATCTGTCTATTTGCATAGGGACCTTACCTACAGACAAAGAGGAAAGCTCTGTGCCAGACGTGCTGGCCTCAGAAAAGCTGAGGAATCTCAGGCTGGTGGGTCGTGCAAATACCAGAGTCACTATCCCATTAATGAAAAACAAATAAAAACCTAGAATCTCCCCCTTTACTCCACTTTTACCATCAACGTAGCTGCCTTCGGGGAGCTCTACGGAAAAAATGGAGGTCCTCCCCCCCCCCCCATGTGCTTTCTCAGGGGACCCTCTAAATTTCATCTACCAGAGAGCAGGCTTCCTTATCTCGGTCTACCGGTGCAGGGGACTTTCCCCAACAGCCCATTCTTCGAGGCGCCTCCCTCTTTCCAGCAGCAGTCCCTCCTTTTCTTTCAGATGGGACTGCCAAGAAAGCATGCAAGTCGTCCAATATTGATAGGGCCAACCCACTTAGGGGGGCAAGGGATCGCAGGGCCCATCAGCCCATGCAACCTAACATCCTGCACATGTATATTAAGACCTTACAGGGGGCCGGCATACCTGCCCCTCTCTCTTTCCTGATGGCCCCTGATGAGATGACCAAAGGTACCTCGAATGGAATCCGTGATGTCTTGGAGGGTGGGGGAACACATGGAGACCCACCTTAAGATGGACATCGTCCCTGAGGCGACCCAGCCCCAGACGGTAGGATTTCGATGGGGTTGAACCCGGGCTCGGTGCAAAGGGTTAAGGCCCACCAGGTGTATCCTGCACGGTCCGCCAGGCTTACCCTGAGATTACCTGGTGGTGAAGTCCATGGCCCCCTCTGTAAGTGGCCCCGCGCCTGCAAGCCGACTGCGTCGTTTAGAATCAGCCCGTTGTCTGCGCCAATGTGCATTCGCTGGGCTAATGGAAACCAAGCCATAGGCCTCTCTCTCGGGTCTCGGGTCCGTTCGTCTATTGGATCTGGCAAGATGCTTCTCTCGCGGGCGGTAGATTCCTGTTTATGTTCGAAAAAATTCTTTAACAAATCCCTCTTAAAAACTTAATGAAACCAGCAAAGAAAGATTTAAGCTGCGCATCCCCTCCCCTCTCCCCACCTCCCTTACTTCCCAGCCCGTCGAAGAAAATCGATACGAATCCACTAAAGAAAGAAAAGAACGCAAGACGTGGAAAAAACTGGTGGGAGAACTTTAACCACAAGATCGCCCCCCAAAACAACTGGACAGATAGAAGAAAATTGCATAGAAACGAGCAAGGTCTCAGGAAATCGAAACTCACCACCGCAAAAACGACCAAAGTCAGTACGAAATCCACACGAAGTTTCAAACTCCCAGCAAGCGGCAGGTCCAGCACGATCCACCAAAACACTGCCTGAACTGCTCTCACTGCAGGTACTCCCAGGACAATTTGTTGATCCATCTTTCAGAAGATTTTACCTGACAAAACCAGAAAACCAACAAACAAACCTAATGAAGACATGCATGGTCAAACAGAGTAAAGATTTTCAAAAATTATTTCAACTTCCCAGATTACAATTTCCACCTCTCTCGCCTCAACCAGATGGCAGTATACTAGTCGAAGTAAAAACAAAAGAGCAAGCGGAAAAAAACCTTAACTTTAAAAGAATTGGCAGGAGATAAAGTAATAGTAACAACACATCCCTCCTTTAATATGTGTAAAGGCGTAATAATAGAACCAGAAGCGGAATTAATTGAAGAATTAAGCGAGTACTCTGTTACTCAAGTACACAGAGTACATAAAACGATTAACAACATCCAGATAACAACAAACACTTCATATCATTTGACCTAGACATCCTACCAAAATATATATATCTAGGATGGCGCCACTTCACAGTTAAAGAATTCAAACCTAGCCCCAGAAGATGCTACTACTGGCAAACTTTTTTGGCACTCTACAAACACCTGTCGTCGCAGGAATCAGGGATTTGCGTCAACTGCGCAAATGCTCTACACCCTGAATAAATCGAAAATTGACCAACGAAATGTGTAAACTGTGGAGAACCTCACCCAGCATCAAGCAAAAAATGTAATGTCTACAAATTCGAAGAAGAAGTAGCATCCATACGTGAAAAAGAATGACTAAACTTTAGAGATGCCAGAGAAAAGGCACAGACCTTCATAGGAATCAGAGGAAACTCTTATGCCTCTGTAGTTGAAATGAGCAGAGTGACCAGACCCCCATACCACAGGGTTAAAGCAAAAACTCAACCGCCCCTTCCCGAGGAGCATGCACCACAGGCCCCGAATATTGAACTCCTCTACTCCACGCATATGGTCAACAATCTACCATCTCCACCCCCCCCACCCCACCCAAAAGAAGCAGTTGCCGCACCGCGAGGCACCCGCTACCTCGATGCTAAACCCCATCCCTAGCAGAGAGGTAAATCTACAATCAAAATCACAGCACATCGACCCCCATCCCGAACAGATGGACACTCGGGACATACCAGAGATCGTGCGCCCACAATCTCGGTCACCTCCTCAATATTACGCCCCCCTCCCCGACCAAAACACCTACCACTGACATCACCTACGAAGAGAAGATAGAACACAAGAAAAACACCCAAGATCCACATGGAACAGACCTCGTCCCGACCAAATACATTGAAGCTCGAATCATACCACCGACGAGCCACTTCACTCACCCACCAACAGAAGCAGCAAAAGAGATAATCCGTCCTCCTATTATTGACGGACCCCCCCTCCCCCCCAACAGTAGATACCCAAGACACAAAGCAGAAAAACAGTGACAAACAAGAACCAAAACCTCAAAGACCTGTCCACAGCAGACTCCAGTGGCCACAGGCCCCTAATAAATCAATGGGCGCCACGACCTCCGCAAAAACCAAATCACTCACTTTCCGAACCAAACCAAAAGAATAATGAAGCTAATCCAGTGGAATATCCGCTGAATCAGAGCCAACCGGGAAGAATTAAGGCTTCTTGTAGTGGGCGAGAGCCTCGCCTGCGTCTGTTTCCAGGAAACCATGTTGGGAATACACCCACCATTAAAATTACAGAGTTACAGTTGCGTAACCACCCCAATACCAAATGATGGCAGCACATCCGGCGGCTGTGCCATATACATCCATCAAAATGTCCCCACATTACCCATCAGATTAAATTCACCTCTGGAAACAATCACCGTGACCATGCACATCAAGAAACGGTACACGATCGCAAACATCTACCTCCCACCCACAGGGCCCCTTCCAGTCACCGCCTTACGAGACTTGATCTCACAACTACCAACTCCATTCATTCTAATGGGGTACTTTAACAGTCGTCATACCGAGTGGGGCGACAGTATATACAACGCCAGAGGAAACGAGCTATCAAAGCTAATAGAAAACCACCAACGTGGAATCGTGAGCCAGGGCGAAGGTACTAGATTTAACATACAAACAGGTACCCTATCAGCGTTAGACCTGGCCCTCTGCTCACCCGACATCACGGCGGACTTCGAATGGAGAATCTTGGAGGGATTACCCACCTCGGGTATACCACGCTGGAGACTGGACCTAGCAAACGAGCGAAAATTCAACAAACTCACCGATATCTAAGTTGATGACATTCCGGAGACGGAGGAAGCGCTGGAAATCCTTACATCCATCATATACCAAGCAGGTAAAGCATCCATCGCAACCAGCTCAGGACAACCTAGTCGGAGATCTATCCCATGGTGGAGCCCAGAATGCTCTGCTGCACTGAAAGAACAAAAGAACAAAGGATGGCCAAATCCGACGACTAAAATGAAATTTAATAAAAAGAGAGCCAAATATAGATACATAGTAAAACAAACGCGCCGCTATCCTAAGATAGGTACTAACGGCTGAAAATATCCGCCCTGGCAGCGGAATCATCCGCTACCTCGAGGAGACAGGACTATTAAAGAAGCTATAGATAAGTCTCCAATAGTACGATCTGAATTTTAATTATTTTAGCATCTTACTCCACTATCATACCATTTATCCATCCAGTGTTTCAATCATCACTGCATAATCACCACCTCATCATATCAGACACAACTTTTATACTCATCTAACCTTGTCTTTTTACTACAAAACGAATTACGGTGCAATCACCTCGCAGTGAACACCAAGGGACTTGTAGACAATCCGTCCATCTAGGAAAAGGATCTTGCTGAGGCTGTCCATCCGGCGGAGGAGCGAAGCGGGTGAATTCCCCACCATCATCTCTTCAAAAAGAATTTTTAAAAAGCAAGCCTAAAGAGACTAAGGGCTCCTCCCCTCCGCAGGAACCACGGGGACGGACGGGTCCGCTGCAGTTTCGGCAAGCGACCAAGTAAAGATCAGCACGTCCGGCACTAGTGTTTCCTGACCAAAACCAGAAGTGGAATTGCGCAAAGCGGATCCTCGATTACGTCCAAGGCCCTTGTTATTCGCTCCAATGATGGCAGTGTGTTAGCTACGGGCAACATGATATATCAGAGGAGAGCTCTAGCAAGCGTGATTGGCAAAGAGCCGAAGGTGACTTGTTTTCCAGACGGGAGCCTTCTGGTGAATGCGTCGAATCCCACTGAGGCGGCCTCGATTAGTGCCCTTCGAACACTTGATGGCACGCCTGTGAGTATGACGCCCCACTCTACCAGGAGTTTCGTGAAAGGAGTGGTTTATGCGCGGGAACTCTTGGACTACTCCATAGATGACATCACCTTAGAGCTGGCCGACCATTGAGCGGTCGAAGTCGAATGTGTGATTAGAAAACAGGGAAGGGCCTCGAGACCCACCCATTCACTCTTTGTCACGCTCTACTGTGACAAGCTCCCTGAGTCGGTGCGTGCTGGTTGGTATCGCTACCGTGGAGGTGCGACTACTGCCACCGCTTCGGCAATACAAATCGCTTCGGTAGACACGCACAGTCGGGGTTACCCGAAGTCTGTGTAAGTTACTCGAAGGCCGCACACGATGTCCAAATCGTGTGTGGCCAAGTGTGTCAATTGCGGAGAACCGAACCCCGCTTCTTGGAAGCAATGTGGTGCGTATCTCCTTGAGAAGGAATTCCTGGCCATTCAGACCCAGGATCGTCTCTCATTTCGTGATGCTAAGGACCTGCTCCTAGCGCGCTCTGCGCTGCCTGCGACGTCCTATGCCTCAATGTTAAGAAAGACACCCTCTAACTCCAGGCCTACGAGCACCGTCATTTACACGCCAATTCGGAACCCTTCTGCTGGTTCTACCCCTCCTAGGCGCTAGCTACCCTGATGAAGCTGGTGGCACAAAGGGTTCACACCCAGCCCCGGCTAAAACCAGGGCCCCCGTCCCTTCCCCCAGTGGGACCGTTTTCCATAAAGTGAAACGGCCGCTCGCCTCCACCGAGTCGTTAGACTCACTGGAAGCAATACCCCTGAAGATGGTCGTGAGGCCATCTTCCGTGGTTCCTAAAGCTACTCCCTGAAAGGAGCACAGCACTAAAGGAGCTTCGGCTCCTTCGCCCACACCCAGTGGTAGGCTAAGTGGCTCGGAGATGGTGGATCCTCCAAAAGAGGGACCCCCTTCCGAAGCCACCCCGCTCGCCTAATGTTTCGAGGCGGAGGGAGGAAAAGACTCGCATGGCGAGCCCAACCTCCCCCGATAAGTCCTCCAAGGCGACAGCGCATTGTCCGTCCAACAGCGCCCGGAGTTCTGACTCTGGGAAGCGTACGGCTATTTCCATGAGGGTCTTCTCTTCGAAGAGAGACCCCGTATCTCATCCGAGCGAGGCCTGGAGGGCATATTCATTCAATGAAGTTGCTGCGGACTCGAGCCAACTAGGAGGAGCTGCGGAGGCTCGTCTCCTCCCGTTCCTCGTTAGCTATCTTTTTGCAGGATATGCTGGGCGCGTACCCCGTCCTCACCCTCCCGGCTATAAGTATTTTGCCACCCCACCACCACGGGATTGGGGCTGGTCGGGAGGATGCATGATTTACACCCGGCATGATGTATCCGTTCTCTTCGCTTTAAATACTGCCAGAGGCGGAGAACCCTTCAATGACAGATTTACTTTGAGTGAGTTGCGTTCCGCTCTCGCTTCGTGCGCGGACACCGCCCTTGATCCAGACGATGTCCCGTACGCCATGCTTCGACACCTGGGTGAGCGAGGCATGTCCTCGACCCAGGATCTGGGTAGAGGGTATCCTCCCAGATTCTTGGCGAATCGCTACTGTGCTCTTTTTTCGCAAACCGGGGGGGGGGGGGGGGATCACTCTACCCCGGCCGCTTTCCGCTCAATTTCTCTAATCTCATGTGTGTTCAAGTTGATGGAGAAATTGGTAAATGTTAGAGTAGCCTTCTTTCTGGACAGCGGAGGCATCTGTCTTCTGCACAGTGCGGCTTCCGCAAGTTACACTCCATGTCTGCTCCGACTGGAAAATGGCGTCTGCCTGGCCTTCTTTCGTAGTTAGCACTACCCCACGATGTTTTTCGATCTGGAGAAGGCCTATGATATTGCATGGCGATACAGTATCATGGAGACTCTACACACGATAGGGTCTCCCAGTCGCCAACAGCTCTCACCGCATCCGCAGCTGATCTCAACGGTGCTTATCTCCCCGAGAGACGCCAGTCTTAGCCTAAGCCCTTTGGGTTTAGTGCTAGAAAACTCCTTCGAGAGCTCGGTAGCGCCCCTAGTCTTACCAGGACGCCACCCTGGAGGGTACCACCTTTGACTATTCGTCGCCACGCATCATCCCCCAAAAACTTCTACATCGCCGGGAGTTCTGCGTTTGGCCTTTTTGAAGCACATTCCGTGTCACGCTGGAACCGTTCCAGTGTATACGGACCGCTCGAGTCCCAACAGGGGGATCGGTTTCCACGCTATATCCCCTCTGTTTGCAGTCAGCGGGGCTCTGCTAGGCGCTGCGTCTGTCTTCATGGCTGAGCTGGTTGCAATATACCCTTGGGTACGGGAGATAAACTGATGTGCCCAGTTCGGAGACCGGATTGTGATTTATAGCGACTCACAAAGCGCCCTGAGTGCCTTCGTGGCATTGGAATCTCCGCCTTCCCTGGTTCGCGAGGACTGGGTGACCAGACTAGCGTTTCGCTCTTCCTCACACCTATTACATGGGAGGAATACGCGCAGCTCTCCTAGCCGCTTGGCGAACAAGATGGGAGATGGCCAAGTGGAACTTAAAGTTGTGTGCCATTGCGCCGCAACTGTTCCAATGGACCTACCCCCCAATGCCGCGACGACTTCAGGTTGCTTCCTGTCCTCTCCGAATCGGACGCACCAGTCAATACCCCCAATACACACCATCAACACACCTTGTACTGGTGTATAGGAACCGGCCTATCCTCTCTAGTTATTTCCCCAACCTTCCTCTCCGACTGTTGTTTGCCGTAACTTGACCTCAGCAATCCCTCAACTTTTCTCTGTTTCTTGTCTTGTCATTTATTATCCTAGTTTCTCGTTACTCTGAGGAACCTCCAGAGGAGCAAAACGTCAGTTATAAAGAACCTTGTATGACTTGTGGTTTCTCCTATTCTTCCTCTCTAAATATGTGTATAGAAGACTATTTATATTTAAATATTTATTTTTCAAGCAATTTCTATGTTATGTTGTAACATTCCTTCAGAAAATTTAGACCGTTAGCCATTTAATTTACTCATATTCCACATTTTATTTCAGGCCAACTTTCCAAGTGAAACCAAAATACATAAGAGTTACAAACCTCGAAATTGGCCAGTCATTCTCATTCCTGGTTCCAAGCTTAAGTATGATGACCAGCCATTACCCAAATACCCTCTTTTTCCCACTGATCTCTACATTGCCATATATAGCAAAAGCAATTACTCTAAAGAGATGTTGAAAACAAAGTACTCTTCACTCAGTTGGCAAATGAAGGAAGCATTATTTGAACAGGCAAGTAACCCAGATTATCATTGCCATACTCAAACTTGCTTTCTGTATCGAGTCATAGAGGTGTAATGAAAATGAAAAACATAAAGTTAAAGGATAGCCAAAATTAGATAAAAAGTTAATTTACATAGCATAGAATTGACAGTGTGTGTTGATACTATATAACACATAAACAGAACCACAAACACCATCACTCACTCAAAATTGACCATACTATAGCTCCACAAATGTGTAACTGCAGCAGCCAAAGAAGATTTCAACTGCTTTTTATGACTCAACCCTGCAGGGGTTGATTGGTTAGTATGTGACAGGTGAATCTATTTCTGTGAGTTCTGATATTCAACCAGATATTCTTTATATTATGCATATTTCTAGTAGTAATTATCAATGAAATATGTCTTGATATATATTTAACCTAGGGTATCATACAAAATAAGCGGAAAGCAAACAGTTATATTAAATAGGGGTTTACTCAGTATGAATCAGTGTGACTATATTTTTCTTGGAGGGGGGGGGGTCAGAACTTCCTAATTTAATATCCCCTTTTTGTTTACCTTTTTCCGTATTAGTTAATTAAAGTGTTCTAAGAAGATTTCTTAGTTTATTTTAATTGGAATTACAAATAAGGATTTAAGGTCTGTTTGTTGGTTTTGCTTGAATTAGTTTTTTCTCTATTTACAGTTGTTTTTATGTAAAATATCCTGAGTGACTGGAATTGATGCCTCAGCATGAATCTGTGGTTGTTTGCAATGTTTGTGGTATGAGAGCAGAAGGGAATATATGGTTATGTGGATTTCATAAATGCACTGTCGATATAAAGAGGATAAGCGCATGGGATTTAGGGAGGATATGTACACTGAAGCCCCTCTTCTCCTTCTGACACCGTTTTCTTACCCTGCTTCCTCACTTTCCATACGACTTTTACCACAACTTTCTCTGTTGGCCTCTAATTTCATAGAGTAGACGCCGACCACCTTCCTCTCACCCAACCATCCCGGATCAGTGCTGAGGTAGGAGAGAAAAATGACCTCTCACCCCTGAGCTCCAGTTTGTGGTGGTGTATTTGTAACAACCTGCTTCACCCCCACCCTCACCTTCTTCTCATCCTCTTTCTCTTTCCTTTCACAATGTCTCAATTTTACCCCGAGCATAAGGTGGAGCCGCCATGCTAATTGGCTGCCAAGCCACTAGGTGGGAGGAGTGACCTCAAATGGCAGCGGCTGGCTTTGCCGGCCCAATATTCACCCCTCACAGAGCGGGCTACTACATTGGGTGATTAGCGTATACAGCTCGTGAAGTACATAGGGTCACCCGCCCAATGATGAGTTAAAATAAATATTACTGTCCATTTACCTTCGCCTCTATCATCGCTGAAGCCGCCTTCCGGCAGCTCCACTGTAAAAGGGAGCTCTGCCTACCCATCCCTGTGCGTTCTCAGGGAACCCTCCAAATTTATTCTACCGGAGACGAGGCTTACTCCTCTCCTAGCACTATCGGTGCAGGGACTTTCCCTCACCCCTTCTCTGGAGGCGCGTAAGGAGCACGGTGATTTACCTTCCTGGCCGCCTTGCTGACGGGACTCGCGTCCTGTCCGGCCGCAGCTTAGCCTCTTTTCCTTCTTTCTTACAGCATGTGTTTTTACCGACTTCCTCACTTTCCACACAACTTTCTCTGGTTGGCCTCTAATTTCACAGGGTAGACGCCGACCAGCTTCCTCTCACTCAACTAACCTGAATTGGGGCTGAGAGGGGAGGGGACAACGTTCCCTCACCCCTGAGCTCTGGTCGGGGGTGGTGGGTTTTTAACAACCTGCTTCATCCCCACCCACACCTTCCTCACATACCCTTTCTCTTTCTTTTCATAGACTATTAATTTTACGCCGAACCTAAGGTGGAGCCACCATGTTGATGGGCTGCCAGGTCACTAGGCGAGAGGAGTGGCCTCAAATGCCGGCAGCTAGTTTTGCCGGATCCGTTTTCACCCCTCGCAGAGCGGACTACTGCGTGGGGTGATGAGCGTTTGCCTCCTGTAACAATTATAGGGTCACTATGCTCAATGAATAGTTATTACAACCAAATACCATCTTAGATCATCGAAGCCGCCTTCGGGGACCTCCACAGCGGAAAAGGAGGTCCCCCTCCTCCCTGTGCTTTCGCAGGGGACCCACCCAAACTACTTGTACCGGAGAGGAGCCTTTCTCTTTTACTATGCCTACGGGTTCCGAGGACCCCCCCTCACCCTTTTCTCTGTCGCGCGCGCGGGCGAGGTGGTCCGCATTTCAGGAAATGACTGATTTCTCTGTCTCAGTCAAGGAGTTTAAGTCGGTAGATGAGGCCGTTGAATTCTTCTCCGGTAACCTCATCGCCATGGGCCTAACTACTATTCCTGGAACGTCTGGCTGTTTTGCACGCCGACTGCTCCCGTGGTGATCAACCGAGTGTGAGACGGCCCTCAAACAGAAGCGGTATGCCTATATGCGTAGAGCGAACGATTTCACTGTTGTTGAATTTGGTCGACCGAGGGCTATGTTCCGGTATATTTCGAAGCACGCCCGCTGCCTTTATTGGCGGGCATACCTGTCTTCTATTAACAGGAAGACCCTTCTGGCAGAGGTGTGGTAGCAAGTCAAAAGGATTCGGGACAAGTTCTCGCAGGACCCGCCTCCCGTTGTCCATGACAATGCGACCGCAATCTGTGACCCTGCGTCCGTGGCGGAATCCTTCACGACCGCTTTCTCTCGGCGGGATGCTGCTCCGCCAGCATTCAATGCGCGTCGTAATGTCGCGGAAGTCCGCCGACTGGACTTTAACTACAGAAGCGGAGAACGCTTCAACAACAGGTTTACTCTGAGTGAGTTGCGTTCCGCTCTCGCTTCGTGCGCGGACATCGCCTTTGGTCCGGACGATGTCCCATATGCCATGCTTCGACACCTGTGTGAGCGAGGCATGGCCTTTGTCAGATTTGTTCAATAGGATCTGCGTAGAGGGTATCCTCCCAGATTCCTGACGAATCGCTACTATGCTCGCTTTTCGCAAACCGGGAAGAGATCACTCTACCCCGGCCGGTTTTCACCCACTCTCTAACCTCTTGCGTCTGAAAGTTGATGGAGAAATTGGCAAATGTTAGATTAGCCTTTTTTTTTTTCTTTGCCACGGAGGCTTCCGTAAGTTCCACTCCACGTCGGATGCGAGGCCTTCCTTCTTAGACAGCACTACGCCACGGTGTTTTTTGATCTGGAGAAGGCCTATGATACTGCATGGCGATACGTCATCATGAAGACTCTCCACAGGATGGAGGCGAGCAGCCGCCTCCCAATCTTTATATCTGAATGTTTGCGAGATTTTCGTTTCTGCGTACGGTTGTTGGGTGGGAGCCCTTTCCGGCCCAATGGAGTAGGAAGGGGGTGTCCTCAGTGGCACGCTCTTTACCCACAGCATCAATGGCATCACCTCGTTGCTGTCGGAAGATGTTCTCGCTACACTCTACGTGGACGACCTTTCGATCTCTTTTGGCGCGGTCCAGATGCCAACTTTGGTGCGTTGACTCCAACGGGCATTGAACCGCGTCTCGCCCGCCGAAGTGCACAGGCTTCGGTTTTTCTTGGCCAAAACTAAGGTGGTGCACTTCTGCCGTCATTCGCGGCTCCACCTTGACCCAGGCTTGTTTCTAAATGGGACTTGCACCCTTTCCTTGGTTTTGTATTTGACCGACGCGTACCTGGGAGGCTCATATTCGCAGCCTTAGGGTCTCTTGTACCCGCGCCATGGATATTCTTCGCTCCGTGACGCTCAGTGCCTGGGGCGCTGATAATGCTACTGCCTTACTTTTTTATTGATCCTTTGTTCGTTCGAAGCTCGACTACGGATGCGAATTTTTTGCATCTGCAGCCGGCCGTGTATTGCGGAACGTGGACTCGACCCACCACACCGGCCTTTGCCTGGCGACTGGTGCCTTCCGCACGTCCCCAATTGAGAGCCTAGTTGTCGATGCTTTGAGATGCCACTCGTTCTGCACAGTGCGTCTTTCGCCAGTACGCGTGAGCCCGGTGCCTCCCTCAGTCGCCAACAGCTCTCACTGCATCTGATCTCAACGGTACCTATGCCACCGAGACACGCCAGTCATACACTAAGCCTTTTTGGTTTAGTGCTAGGAAACTCCTTCGATAGCTCGATATATATTCCTTGCCAGTGGCGCCTCTGATTCTGCCCAAGACGCCACTCTGGAGGATACCACCTTTGACTACTTGTTGCCACGCCTCTGCTACCAAAGCTTCTACAGCGCCTAGAGCATTGCGTTCGCCCTTTTCGGAGCACACTTCCTGCCACGCTGGAACCGTGCCAGGGTATACGGATGGCTCAAGTCCCAAGAGGGGGTCACTTTCCACGCCGTACCCCCTCTGTTTGAAATCTGCTAGGTTCTGCCAGGCGCTGCGTCCGTCTACACGGCCGAGCTGGTTGCAATACACTGCTCGGTACAGGAGATAACACTTGCCCGTTTTGGACACTGGATTGTGATTTATAGCGACCCACAAAGCGCCTTGAGTGCTCTCGGGGCATTGGAATCTCTGAATCTCCTGGTCCGCGATTTCCGTGACGCCACGGTTTTGGCGAGCCGGGCAGATGTCGAAATAATCTTCTGCTGGGTTCTTGACATGTAGGAATTGCGAGGAATGAGCGCGCCAAAGAGACCGCAAGGCTTTGCGACCAGCCCAGCGTTTTGCTCTTCCTCACACCGATTACATGACAGGAATACTGGCTGCTCTCCGGGCGGCTTAGCAAAGAAGATGAGAGACGGTCGAAGGGAGCTTAAAGTTACGTGCCAATTCGCCGCGACTCTCCCCATGGACCTACCCCTCAATGCCGTAACGGCTTTAGGCTGCTTTCTGTCGTCCCTGAATTGGACACACTGGTGGGCTTTTGATAGAACGCTCGCCTGGGCCTTATTTCGACGACTGCATTGTCCCCCAATCTGTTCGGCACATTCTTATTGCGAACTATACGACATTTTGGAGCAGGCTGGCCTCCCACTTTATCTGACTGTCTGTTGTGGGTCGCATGCTCCTGCGCCGTGGGTAGGCGAGCCTACCCTCGACGCCGGAGCGCGCTTCCTTCTTGTTACCCTTTTGCTTTGTTTTCTTTCTTATTTTTTCTAACCTATGATCTTTTTTTTATCCTTGTTATTTTCTTATTTTTATTTGTTTTCTAATATAGCCTAGTCATATGCTGTAGTGAGTACCGCGACTTATGCCCAAGTAGGCTGTCGCCAGATGGGCTCCTAAAATTTAAAAAAATAAAAATGATAAACTGCACAAGGTCAGTCATGGATATAAAAAGAATTCCTGGAATTCTGAGCATTCCAATTTCTTTTGTAAGGAACATTATTTTGAAATAGAAATCTAATTGCATAACATTAAATCAACCGCGCAAAGGTCGACCAAAGAAACTGCCTTAGAGATGTTCAGTTTATGATTAGGACAGAAACAATCCTAAAACTTTATTAAATGAGTCACAATCAAACATTACAGCACGCTGCGTAGATGTACATACTTAAACAGTACAACGTCATTTACACCGCGAAGTATTTTATGGACGTTGCCCCAAAGAAGGAAGCCTCAAGTTGAAGAGAGATCATAAAAAAGTCTCGTTTGGGCGATTGGCGCATTAAATGTAGATGTGACCATGAATTCTGAAAACTATCAGCACATACTTGAAATCGTGAAGCGTAACGTCGTTAAATTAGAAAAGTTTGCTAAGAAGAGTGGAATAAAATCTCTATAGAAACGTTCTCTCTTTTACGTTCTTATAAGAAACGGCTTATGGCTAGTATTGAGGCTAAAGGGAGTCATACCAAATATTAATTTCATGTTGCTATTATTCGTTTTTCGTGGTTTCCGATAAATTAATCTCGTTGTTATACCTTCTTTTATTTTACCATTTTGTATTTATATTTAATCGCAATGGAGAAAAAAACTTATGTAATACCTATACATTATTCAACTGAAGTTTACACCCGAAAATATTTTAAATTATAAATCATATAGGTCTATACTTATTTACGCATCTTTACCATTTCTTTTGTCTTTCAAAGTTCAAGCAGTTGATACCATGGTAAAGATTTTTTCGTTCCTTAATATGATACAGTCATTTGCGCTCTGTATTTTTATCATACTTATTGCTCTGGGTTTGTCCGAATTTGTTTTTCCCACGAAATATTTAATTGTTTTGTTTGCCCATTTCAGGTTCGTGATTTTGGTAAGGAGTATCAGGAATCGATCAAAAAGTACGTGGATGAATTAGCCGAGCTGAAGCGACAAACATTTCTCGGCGACTATCGTTTAGACATTTACAGACTCTTGTCGTTTGATCCTTTCGAAACGGCGTATCCTTGTAATAAGTATCCATTGTATCGCAGATTAAAAAGGAGTTTTAACAACCCAACCGAATACTTTCTTAAATCTAAAAAGCTGATTAATGAAGAAAGCGTCAATGATTCAGAAAAATATGAAGCAGAGGGGGAAAATTTAGAGGGAACGTACGATGATACATGTGGCTGGACCAAGTCAGATGTCTTGTACTCCATTAATCAATCCATGGCATTGCTTGATGAGATAACTAATGCAATGAATTCCTAACAGAATTTCACCTTTTGGATGAACCAGGTCACATAAATTTTACTTGTTAATTCTCTTTTGATTCCTTGTTAACGCAGGTATTATGTTAGAAGTCACTCAAAAGATCTACTTCTGAGGGTTTTCAGTCCCACTATACTCATTTCCGAAGAAAATGCTGATACCATGCATCTCAAATCTAGCAGGACGGCCATCAAAGGTGTATTACTGCCTCCTCACACGTTTTCAAACCTTTTTCCTCTAACATATTCCGGAGCCGGGTACCCTGTTACACTCAGTACCTGAAGGAGCTGCACGTCATTCCGGCCTGAGTGGAAAGTTGAGACAGTCCCCTTATTAGGTTAAATTGAACACTGACGGGTCCTAGAAAATTTTATGCGGTTTCCCATCGCTCCCTCGCAGTTGCACTTAGCGGGAGGAGCTGTTCTCTCCCAGGCGGAGTGCAAATTAGGCAAGCTACGTCGCTGGGTTGAATTTAACTGATGGAGGCGTAGGAAGTTGTTCTCCCTCGGCTTTTCCTCAGCATTCTTTTTTTTCTACGACTATCCCTTCAACCATTTGTCTAGGTTTAAGGACCTAACCAGCTCCATCATACCGTGTCAGAAGAGAGACGTGGAACCTCTATAAACAAAAGGCTTGATTGCCTGCATGTGGCAAAAGACCAGGCCTTAACGTGACCTGCGCGTTGGCTTGCGATTAATGGGAAGATCGATTTCTCTCCAATAACCAGCTTCCTGCGGCGCCCTCCCTCTCCGGGACCTTTTCTTTTTCAGGAGTTAGTCCCAGAGATGCTCTGGCCTCCTCCTGGCGAGAGTGGTTAACCCTGGGGCCCTTAGGGGTCGCTGCGAACCAGACTTTCCCCCCTACCCACCACCACTATTACTTTTTGTTATTTCCCCCTCTTCTTGCTCTTATCTAGCGGCCCTGGTTTTTTTCGGACTTCTGAATTGTTCTTTCATGAATGACGGAGGAGGTTGGGCATCTCCACAGCCTCCGTTCGCCGATGCCCAAGGAGAAACCCATCATTGGCCCCTTTTCTCCGCGTGTAGGCTCTTCGGTCTATAAAGATGGTGTGATGGATCCGTATCCATTCTCCAAGAGGACATACCGGACGTAACCGAATCGAGAGTTGCAGTAGTGCCCGGCCCTTTTAGGCCTCCGTGATGGGGAGTCCCGAGGGAGAATGTGAAGTTATTTCAATTTGCAATGGCTTGCCATAAATCCAAAACTTCCCATTATCGTAAGTGTTACGAACCAAACTTTCTTCATTTCCACTTTCAGCCATACCTCACTCGTTGAATTCCTATTCCAACGATGTGGGCCCAGATTTAGATTATCCCCGCTTTTGTGATGAGTTCGTCATCAGAAACCCAACTTGCAAAAGTGGGTGTATTTGACATTAATGAATCACTTGAGTCTCGCTTTGGTGTCACTACATAATCTTGTTCTGTTCGAAATATGTCTTCGATCGCCGAAGTTCCCCTAACCGTTTCGACCGATCCACGTTTGAATTTTGTCAAAGGTGTCGTCCGTTCAAACGAATTAATGGACTACATGACCTCACCCGTCTCCAAAGTAAGCTTACTACCAAACGCGTCGCACATATACATAGGGCGACTAAAACTTTAGGCTCTGCTCGAGTCCCAACTAATTTTAACGCTTAGACGTCAGGAACTGCCCTAGTTTATTAAAGCTGGATAGCTTCGTGTCCCGGTAAGCCTAGACGTTGCTTCAATTGTAATCAATTGGGGCATGTTAGGCGTGCATCGGCACTCCCGTTCCTGTGTTAATTGTGGTTTTGATTACCAAGGCCCTGAGTGCGCCAAAACACCATGCTCTGCTAACTGCAGTGGTGCCCACAGTGCTGCCACGAAAATCTGCCCAATATTTTTATATGAAAAGGAGGTCATCGCTTTGTGCGATGACCACAAACCTCGCCTCTTGGCCGTCTCTTTTCAGATGTTTTTCGTAACTGGATGAAACCGACCATCACGTTTGGGTTCAGACATGCCTTTCTTCCTTGCTGTGCTTTGACCTGCACTGACACCTCTTGGTGGTATAATTTCCAAAATTTTCATTGTGGCTCTTTGCATGGTCTATATAATAATAATAATAATCGCCAATCTACTGTTAGTGTCCGAAGTATTCCCGATATACCGTCGAAGCATCGCTCTCATACCGAGATACCTAGTGTTGTCTCTCTCTCTTTGGGGACCTTCAATGGTATGAACGCGGCAGTGGCGTACTTCACATCGATTATCTACAACGCTGCCACACAGACCATTCCTTGGAGGCAACCGTGCCCTGGTAGACTTCGGAGTGTGTGACAGCCGTCAAAAATTAAAAGTTAGCTCATGCCCGATTCCGGCAGAACCCAACCTTCTGTAACAAGGTTGATCGAAACCGAGCTCGGGCGGTTCGCTAAAGAACTATTCGTCAGGCTGTCCGGCGACAGCTTAGCCTATTCTCCTTTCTGACAGCCTGGGTTTTTACCCTATTTCCTCAATTTCCCTGCAACCTCTCCCATAACTCTCTGGTCAACCTCTAATTTCACATGGTAGACGCCGACCAGCTTTCTCTCACCCAACCATTCCGGATCGGGGCCGAGGGGAAGAGAAAAACGTCCCATCACTCCTGAGCTCCGCTCTTGGGTGGTGGGTTTTTAACAACCTACTTCATCCCCACCCACACCTTTCTCACATACCCTTTCTTATTCATTTCACTGTCTATCAATTTTACGCCATATCTAAGGTGGAGCCGCCAGGTCACTAGGCAGGAGGAGTGGCCTCAAATGGTGGCAGCTGTGTGAGGTGATTAGCGCACGCATCCCGTGACATAAATAGGGTCACCATTACCAATTGTGAGTTTACTTCCCACTCCGCCTCTACCATCACCGGAGCCGCCTTCGGGCAGCTCCACAGAAAAAATGGAGGTCCCATGTCCCCCTTGTGCTTTCGCAGGGGACCCTCCAAAATTCTTCGACCAGATAGGAGGCTTACTCCTCTCCTATGCCTAGGGGTGCAGGGGCTCCCCCTCACCCCCCTCCTCTGGAGTCGCTCTCGGGTGACCCTCTTACTAGCGACTGCCAAGAGAGCATGCCAGCAGCCCATAATTGACGGGAGTGGCTAGATAGGGACAACGCACTTAGGGGGGCGGCGAGGGATGGCATGGCCCGTCGGCCTGTGCCCTCAAAAGTCCTGCTGGCGCACATAGCAAGTTTACAGGGGGTCATTACATGCCCCCCTCACTTCCCCGATGGATGCCGGCCCAGAATAGAATAAAAGTTACCTCAAATGGTACCCGTGATGTCCTGGGTGGAGATGACCACATGGAGGCCACCCCTGAGATAGACATGGTACGTGAGGTGATCCAGCCCGAGACGATAGGATCTTTCATGGGGTCGAACACGGGAGCGGTGCCAAGCACAAAAATCTAGTCCGCCCCTGTGGAAGCTTCTCAGACGGTGCGGTCTCCTCAGGCCTTACAAGGAGAGGAGGGATCTCGCCCGGCTGGTGCCCCTGTGACAGCCAAAACCTTCTCCCATTTCAAAGAACGATCTTGCTGAGACCGGCCAATCTGTCCTAGGGGCTCCTGCCTGCTGAGACGAGAAGCCGGTTCATTCTCAGCCCTCTTCTAAAAAGAAATGAAACAGGCAAAAGGCTGGCTCCTCTTCCTCCACGTGCCTCGGGTATAGACGGAGCCGCTGCCATTTCAATATCGACCAAGCCAAGATCGGCACGTCCATCCTCCGTGCTCCCGGGGGGAGGAAGGGTCCCTGACAAAAATCAAATGTGCGCAGAACTTAGCCTCGATTACGTCGCAGCCCGTTGGCTTCGAACACTCCCTTCTTATTCGCTCCACTGATGGCAGCAAATTATCTAAAGGCAACATGATCTATCAGAGGAGAGCTCTAGCTAGCGTGATTAGTAGAGAACCGAGGGTGAGTCGTTTCTCGGACGGGGGCCTTCTGGCGAATTCATCGAATCCCTCCGAGGCGGATATGATTAGTGCTATTCAAACACTTGATGGCACGCTGGTGAGCGTGACACAACACACTACCATGAACTTCGTGAAAGGAGTGGTTCATGCGAGGGAACTCGTGGACTACTCCATAGATGGCATCACCTTAGAGCTGGCCAACCATGAAACGGTCAAGGTTGAACGTGTGATGAGTAAACAGGGAGGTGCTTCGAGACCCCCCCCCCCTAATTCTTCGTCACTTTCGACTGTGACAAGCTCCCTGAGTCTATGCTTGCTGGGTGGCATCGCTACCCTGTGAAGGTATTCGTGCCACTACCACCAAGGTATTACTACTGCCACGAATCGTTTATATAGGTGTGCAAAATCGGGGTTACCCAAACTCTGTGTAAGTTGCTCCAGGGCTGCACATGATGAGTCCAAATCGTGTGTGGCCAAGTGTGTCAATTGCGGAGAACCGCACCCCGTTTTTTCGAAGCGATGGGGTGTGTATCTTTGAGAAGGAAATCTTGGCCGTTCAGGCTCAGGATCGTCTCTCATTTTGCGAGGCTAATGACTTAGTCCTGGCGTGCTCACCTTTGCCTGCGACGTCCTATTCCTTAATGTTAAGAAAGACACCCTCTGTTCCTGGCCCCTCCAGGCCGATGAGCACGGTTGTTTCCGCGCGCATTTTGAATTATGCGGGTCCTGCCCACCCAGAATACTCCCTTGGTAAAGCTCGCGGCACAAAGGGTTCACACCTAGCACCTCCACCGACTCGCTAGACTCACAGAAGACAACACCCCTGAAGTTGGTCGTGAGGCCATCTCCTGAGGTTTCTAAAGGTGTCCCCCGAAAGGAGAACTGCATTAAAGCAGCTTCGGCTCCTACCCCCACACCCCGTAGTAGGCTGGGTGCCTCGGAGACGGTGGACCTTCCAAAAGAACCACGCCCACCGCCTGAGGTTTCAACGAATGTACATGAGATTTGTAGGTTAGGTATATAATGTAAGATATTTTAACATATGATTTACAGTAAAAAGATGCGAAGAGAATTGAAGTATGTGAAATTAATGTGGTGGAATAATATGTTGAATATATAGTAAGTAATAAAGAGTATCTATGTTGAGTAAATAATATAGTAATTTAAAATATCTATAATGGACTGAATTGGGACATACTCTCGTATTGTCGTTTGCAAAGAATGTTAGAGTGGAATTAACTCAGTATGATTTGTTGAAGGAATGGTTACCGACCTTTATACGAAGAAAGCAGCGAGTCGGGTGGGCAGCATAGCGTTCTCTTTTGATCGAGCTGGGAACGTGTGTTTGTTTGTTTGTGTGTGAAATTTAAGAGATGATGTTTGGAACAGTATACGTTAAATGATTTGGCAAGAAAATAAATGAATTAATTAATTAATTAAGTTTAACATAAATGATTTAATTTACAAAAGTTGAAGTAAATGAATTGAAAGATTAAATTGGCAAAGTTAGAGTAAAATAAATGAGTGATTAAATTAACAAAGTTCAAGGATTGCATGAATTATTTAAATGAGAAAAATAATTTAATTTTATATATAATAAATGATGATATATATATATATATATATATATATATATATATATATATATATATATATATATATATATATATATATATTTAAGTTTCCCAGGGGGCTTTTATTATAGGAATGCCCAGAGTCATTGCTATAGTGGTGTCTCTGTCTCTACTACCCGAACTGATAATCATTATAAAAGTCATTTTCTTCAAGATGTTCTTTTAGTCTTCTGCTCGAAGAATTTGCCCATGAAGTTCAATAGCTATATTGGCCGGTAACTGCTGAAGTGGTTTGGTGGTTTTCCTGGCTTTGGAACGAATATCATTTCCTCTAGTTTATAGCTATCAGGGAAGTAACTGGTGTTTAAGCACACGTTAAAAATATTTTTTAATGCTCTGATGATTATGTTAAGTGCCTTGGTAAGATTAATTCTGGTTATTACTGAGGGGTCTGGCGCTTTCTATTTGGATGATTGTATTACACCTTTGATCTCTTCCGTTGTTATGTAGGCCCCTGTACCCAGAATTTCCTCTCTTTCTTGCTCTACACTTGGTGCTGGAGTGATCCTGTTTATGTTTTCACGCAAGATTGTGTGAACCATTTCGTCTGTCTCTAGATTGAATCTTCGTTCTCCTCTGGTGTTATGGAGGACACTGATTTACAGTGATTAAGAAAAAGTTCTTCTGTGTCCTCTCTTCTTGGATCTTTTCTCCCCGTTCATTCTTATTTGTTATTTTTTTTCTCTGGTGTCTGCCTTTAAGTTTATTTATTAGTCTCCAGTTCTCTTTTGGTCTTCTTTCTTCGTCTATTATTTTCTATTAGGCTATCCCATATGTGACTTTGCTGTTCTTCTATGAGATGCCTCAGTTCTTCTCTCCGTCTTCTAATTCCTTCGGATCGCTCTCTATTTGGTCCATGGATAATTATTTGGTCTAGTATTCGTCTTAGTTGCCTATTCTTTCGCTTCATTTCCTCTGTCCATCGAGGATGTGGAAGATTACAGTATCTAGTCTTTGGTATATACAAGGAGTGGTCAATAAGTTTTGCAATTCAGATATAAGGAAACGAGATATGAGGAAAAGTGTTTTGTTATTTTTCAATATAACTACCCTCGACTTCAATGTACTTGCGCCACTTGTCCCTGAGGCTTCGAATTCCCGACAACCAGAAATCTCCCGACTGCTGTTCAATCCACTCCTGGACGGCGAGCTGGACATCTTCATGGCCCCCAAACCGGCGTCCACGCAGTGCATCCTTGAGCTAGCGGAATAAAAAGTAGTCGCTAGGGGCCAGATCTGGACTGTAGGGAGGATGGTTGAGCTCCTCGAATCTGCACTCGCGCAGGGCAGCTTGTGCAACTCTGGCCTTGCGGACAGGGGTATTGTCGTGGAGGAGCAGGACACCGCGTGTCAACTTGCCGCGCCGCTTCTGACGGATGCACTTCTTCAACCTAGCCAGTTCCTCGGCGTAATATTGGCCTGTGATGGTCCTTCCACGAGGCGCATAGTCAACCATCAACACTCCCTCACAATCCAAGAAGATGGTGGCCATGATCTTCCCGGCTGAGACTTGGGTCCGGAACTTGATTGGGGTCGGAGAGCCCCTGTGCTTCCCGCCCATGCTTTCGAGCATGGTCTTGGGATCCCAGTGATGGACCTACGTTTCATCACCTGTCACTATGCGTGACTCGAATCCTGCCTGGTCTTGGTTGTACAGGAGCAGCAGCTCCTCCAAACCTTAACGACGTTGAAGTCGATCATGGGGTGTGAGGTTTCTAGGGACCCAACGGGCAGAAACCTTAGTCATGGCCAAATTGTCGTGGATGATGTTGGTAACGCTTCCAAGTTCTCGCTCGATTTCTTTGACCTTCACCCGTTGATTTTCGAGGATCATCTTCTCTACACGGGCCACATTGTCCTCGTCGGTCACATCTGACGGGCGTCCTGGACGGGGGTCATCTTCAAGAGACTCACGACCATGGCGGAACTCCCTATTCCAGCGAGCAATGGTTGCATAGGAAGGGGCGGTGTCGGTGTACACTGCAACCATGCATTCATGGATCTCTTTTGCATTCTTGCCTTCCTTAGTCAAAACTTGATCACTGCGCCGCGGTGCTCAACCTTCTTCATTGTTGAAAAACTTGTGACTGACGATCTGCGATCAGCTACTGCTTCTTAAATAAACGAGGCAGGAGCGTGCGGCTGCAGGTCCTGACTTGTCCTAACTTGTCCTAACACCCCCACAAACACCCATCCCCCTTCCTCTGTTTTGCCCCACCAATTCGCAAAAACTTATTGACCGCCCCTCGTATCTTTCGTCCGCCTCAATGATCGTTCTTGTTGATCTCGAGTTCTCCTCATTAATATCTTCCAGGTTGGCGTCAGTGAGATCCTTTGGGACGAAGTTACTAAGATCTTGATTGTAACCAGCTCAGTTTTCTCTCTTGTAGTCTCTCCTCGCCGGTACCGGTACCTGTATCGGGTATTGATTCATGAGCAAATGTGTCCCAATGGTCGTTACATGCAAAGGTAACTGGTTGCATGTGGATGTTGTATGGCATATTGAAGCCACTTAGCACGACGTCTGGTTTTGTAGCTTCATTGCCTGTGACATCTGTTGGAAAGTCTGGTCCTATTCTCTTTAAAATGTTTCTTTCCAACATTATTTCTAAGTTAGCTCCTCTGTTGTTTCTGGAGGGGTATCCATTTGCACTGCACCTGGCATTGAGATGTCCCATAAAGATTGTTGGGAAACCTGTGCCAAAGATTTTAAATAGGTTGTGCAGTGGAAGGTAATTTTTTTCTTGGTGCTTGGTATCTCGTGGCCACTATTATTGGCGTTAATTCCGCTTCAATTTTTCCGTCAAGTATGCCTCATCCAAATTACTAACTTCTTTGAACTTCAGCTCTCTTCTTATTGCTATGACCGCCCCGTCATGACCCTCGCCTGAAGGGTTCACATTTATGATGGTGTAATCGAACAATTTCATTGTTTTTTCTTCTGGATTCACTCCGTGTTCGGATATTAATAGTATGTCTGGATCGATCTCTCTAAAGTTGTTTCCTAATGACGATGTTTTACCGATCTACCCTTGAGTGTTGATTTGCACAATGCTGAGCTTTCTTCTCCTTTCTGGTTCCATTGTTTATTAAGTTTGGTCGTCTAGAGATCTCTGGACTTCTGGCGGAGCGATCTCTTGTTGGGTTCTGCTTCACTGCCTTTAAACCTACCATTCTTCATCCTTTGAAATGTAGAATGGCAGAGAGTAACGCAGTCGCCAGGGTATATTCGAATTTTATCCTCCAATAAGAGTTTTTCTACTTCTTCCTCGTCTTCTTCTCCTGTCTTTTCTTTGAATGCCCATTTGCATTTTCCTTCTTTAATTGCCTTAATGATGTCGTCCTGTTTCTTGCCTCTCGGGAGTGGGGAGCATTAATCGCTGTAGACTTTAAGTTTTAATTCCTGTGCTTCCATGCGTACTATTATTTTGTCTCCTTCATTACTTTGCACTGGCATGTTTGAAATTGTGTTCTCTTCAGTAGTGTGTTCCTCATTGTTTGTTGGTGCTGACGCTGAGGCGACGTTTATTTTAAGGATTTCAGATGAAGGGGGGGGGGGTTGTCAGGGAACCACATCTTCTCCATTCCATTTTCCTCTAGCATTGTATTCAGTGTCTTAGCGAAGGTGCCCGGTTTCCCAATATTCATCACATGAGCATAGAGTATGCATGTGAGCACTTTTGCTAATGCCCCTTGTGGCACAGTTTGAAGTGTATGTGCTTCCTGCATTTGTTTTACAGTTGCTTTAGCCACTCCTGTTAAGTTGCATTTCTTCTAGTTTCTTCTTCGTTTCTCGCTTCTCTTTCCTTTCGTTCTATTATTTCCTTTCTTTTGGGGCATGCCATTGCCATAGTCCTATGTGGCCCATGACAGTTCATGCATCTTTTTGTACTTTCCTTGCACTCTCTCCATTCGTGGTTCTTCTTTCTGCACTTAGAACATACTGTATCCTTTTCAGTGCAGTCACACGCCAAGTGGTCCTCCATCTTATAGCAGCGGAAGCACTTTTAAATATTTACATGTTTCTCGCGCTCGATGTTCTCTAGTGGAATTATCATGCTAAACATGAGCAGGCCTCGTTGAAATATCTTTGCCGCCATATCTGTTGTTGCATATATGATTTTAAAGACATGTGTGTGGTGGCCAAATATAATTATTTCGTTTATTTTTATGCCTTCATGATATTTTTCTATTTCTTCTTTCATTTCCTCTTTTTCATGGGAACCCACCTAAACGTCGACTTTTCGGCATATGATTCTTCTGTTTGCAGTTATCTGGGACGGGATTTTGGGCGTTAGTCCTATTCTCTTTAGTGTATCTATTCCTTCCTGGGACACTAATTTTTCTACCTCTTTTTCTTTACTTGCAATTACTACGTAGCCATTTGGGATGTCAATAATTTTGACGAGGGCTACTTTTATCTGTCTAAATAATGTCTTGCAGAGTTTTCCTTTGTCCAGTTTGGTCTCCTGGTCAATTGTCCGTAGAGGTACTCGTAGGCATTCCAGGTTGCCTCCTTTGCCTAGGAGGGGGGATGGAGGCCCATCATCCTTTTGCTAGCCGAGCGCTTAGGCGCTCTTTTCTTCGTTCCTTCTTCTGAAGCCTATGTTTGTTTTCTTCCTTTCTCTCTAAATCTGTAAAAAAGTACAGTTAAAACGTTCACTATCCCCTAGCAGCCTATGGTTCCCTATTTACCTACTTATTTTAGCACTTCATGACCACCCTACCTAAATAGACCTAAGCTAAGAAACGCCTCCACAGAATTTCGGGCTCGTAGTCTTAAGGACCCCTCTTCTTCGCGCCCCTTATTGGGTCTTCCTTCCTGGGTTCATTATACTTTACTTTAAGTGGCTCTGGGCGCAGTGGTGGTCGTGTTATGTTTCTTTTAGTCGGTGAAGTAAGTGGAAGTCAAAGCGTGGAATAAGGAGGAATTAAGGCTGAATTACCCGTTTAGGGTAAGCACACCGCCCACTGGAAACAGGAGGAATCTCCAATCAGTCCAGAGGGCGCATATAAATCTTCTTTCTTGAAGTTAACGTTAACTTTAATGAAAAGTGAACTTTTCCTTGAGCGCGTTCAAAGCTCTCCGTTGTAAAAAAGATTTCAAGTTCAGTCCGTCAGTTCAGAAACGGATTTCAGCCGTGTTTATGTGCAAACGGTTTGAGCGTTAGTAACCTTTTAAATAAATCATGGCGCTGATTGGACAAATATTACAGTGCTTATACCTAAAAGCTGATTGGTCAATTTGTCAACGCTAAAGCTGTTATTCCAAAAATTAATGTAAGAATGACGATTAAATGTATATCAATCTTAATTGGTTAAATTTTTATAGTTTTATGAGTAGATGAAATAACTATTTATATAGGTGTATTTTTGTGTAAAATATAGTCAGAAGAGTCAGAAAAGTAATTATTATTCATTAAGAAAAGTTATATTTCCTGTACGCCATTTCGAAGCTTATTCCAGCTATATACCTAGGAATAAAGGGTAAACATGTAGATAGGCGGTGCGGCCGAAAAAGTGGATTTTTGTGCGTTTATATTTCGTTCACCCGTGCATGAATATTCATGCGCGTTTGAGTCCTAGTTCAAATATACCCGGCGCCATTTTTGTACCAAAATGCCCGGAAAAAAAACAAACCAAAAACGCTGTTAACTTACTTTATTGTGGCGGGTATACTTCTGAAATAGCGATGAGGAAAGCATGGAATCTTTCTTTAATTCACGTTTTGGTAAATGGGAATCTTTTGAAGAAAAGGTGCCATTCAATGCCGATTTCTCAAAATAATGGGGCTCACTTGAGTCACGTTTAGTTTTAGAACATCTAAATTCAAAATTATCGTTAATCTCTTATGCCTGGCCACAAACCTCGCAATCGATTTTAATCTTAAGTATATTATGATCGTCTAAAAAGGTTAACAATTTATCTCGATCCGAAAATAAAGCACAAAGTTAGACCAATAGACGAAGGGCAAATTGCACATATGAAGGCCATATTGAAACTGAATTTACCGCCTTAAAATTGTCATTCCTCCATTCAAAAGGCTCCACAAAAACTAGTTCATTTAAAAGATCTAGCTAAGTATATTTAAATGTATAAAAAAAGTAATAAAAATAGTAAAATGGGAAAAAATATATTGAAAAATTAAAATGACTACAAATGAAGGTAATAAAAATATATTAAGTGAAAAACAAAATAAAAATTCACTTTATTCATTTCTGACGTCAGAACGCCTCCCCAACCCCATTATAATTCTCAAAACGTTTAAAGTCGCAGAAATGATTTAGTTAAATCATTCACTTTAATAAACGTTAGAACATTATTCTATAAACAATTATGATTATATACTGGGGGGGGGATGTACCTTCCAGACCACCCCCCACAATTGATTGAAACTCAGGATCATCGTAGGGAGGTCACCCCCGTAGTGTTTTAATTCACCACGAGCACTCCCTTTGAATTTACTCCCAAGACCTGAAACATATTGGAACACGGACGGAATAGTTTACGTCCCATCGTTTGCGCTGCCGATCTACATGTTTACCGAATAAAGAATCCATATATATATATATATATATATATATATATATATATATATATATATATATATATATATATATATATATATATATTCTCCTTCATCCCATAAGGAAGTGGTTGATCACTTAACTCAGCCTACGAAACAAGAGAGAGAATACCTTACCCAGACCCTATAACTGGTGACCCCTCTTCGTCGAACGAATAACGTAATCATACAACAAAATGGATTCACTAGACGACTCATCAAGACATTAACAAGCAGCTCATTTCCTTCTACACCAAGAAGTGGAACTTAGAACACGATCTCAATCAGATTTCCTATTTTTAATGAAGCAGCAGTCTCAGGATGGCTCAAAATTGTGGAGGCACAATTTCACAATCTCAAGAATACAACGAGAAGAAACTAAATTTTACCATATTCTGGCTGCATTACCTCCCGAGGCAGTCGATTTACTTTAAGCGGCAGTCCTTTCATCGGAGGACTACACTCTCCTTGGGTCTAAAGTGCAAAGTGTGTAAAAATTAATAATACCATAAGAGTGCAAAAATCCCAGTGTTAATAAGTTTAATAGTGTATATTCAGTGCCTAATTAGTTATAAAAATGAAAAGTATATATAGTGAAAAATCAAAGGTCCAGTAATGAGAATAATATAGTAATTTTGGGGGGGGAAAAAAAATTCGTGTAGACATCAATATAAAGTTAATTCTGTTAAATTAGGGAAAGTGGTGTGGTGCCTACACAACAAGAAACTGCAGCTACTTTATATGGAATGCTTTAATCAATGTTGTTAAATCGCTTGGCATAACATAGGTTATACAAAGGATCTCAGGATTGCTGACCCCTCTGAAATCTATGTTATGCATTCAAGTATAACAAATGAAATACACAATGGTATAATGCTGTGGATGCGCGCGCAAAGCTGTAGGTATGCTTTGAAATTTTAATTAACTTATACTGCAGCCAATGGTAAAGGTAAAGGAACGGCATAATAAAGTTGTGGTGCGCACACACGCACGCAAACATAATTTTGTTCGCAGTGAAGTGCTGCATTTACTGCGTGCGAACGCTCTAAAGTAACTCAGAATTTATTTAAAGTACATCTATGTTTATTCAAATATGTTAACACATACTCCACGTTCTCGCGGTGAACTCATGTGGTGCTGGAATCACATTGTAGAATCAAATATGACTCAAAAATACCTCAAAGATGAGAATTTTGAAGTCATAGGAAATTTTATAATTAGTTCACAGTAAACCATAACATATTAAAATATGTTTGTGTATATATATTTGTTTATAATTGTAAGGCATAGATATTATTTATGTATTAAACGCACTCCACGTTCTCGCGACCAACTCCTATGGTGCTGGAACCATATTATAGAATCGAATATGATTCAAAAATACCTCAAAGATGAGCATTTTGAAGTCTTAGGAAATTCTATAATTGGTTCCCAGTAAACCATAGCATATTAATATATATATATATATATATATATATATATATATATATATATATATATATATATATGTTTATAATTGTAAGGCGTAAATATTAATTACGTATTAAACACTCCGTTTTCTCGGGCCGTAGTACTGTGGGGGTCGATCCTAGTAAACATTCGTTTGAAAATTTTAAACGGTTCACACATTCAACCTTATAAATAGGAGGATAAACTTCCCGCTTTGTAGTATTTCTCTTTCGTAAATAGGAAGTTAAACTCCGCAGTATGCAGTACTATATCATGCGTCGGCTATACGTGGCTCCGTACAAAATATACCTTGTTCTTGAAGTCTCCGTGGAAAAAAAGTAAAAATTGATGGCGTTTACTTCTAGTGCCCACCCTCGCCTTTTCCTCCTTTGCCGACTGTAAACTTTTTGGTGAGTTTAATTTTCTTGTAAATTTCTTCCAAGTCTAAAAATTCTGAAATGAAATGAAATGAAAAGAGAGGTGGGAGACAAAGAACAACTCTTCCGACTCTCCCCGCCCCCCTTGGCACACTGTCTAGAGCCAAAGTAGGGGCTCCAAGCTCTGTGAGTACGGCGGTTAGGAGGGAGAGGAAGAAGAAGGTTTTAGGATAGGATAGCGAAGAAAATAGTAGGAGAAAAAAGTGGACTTAGTTAGTCATGGGACCTACAGCTTAACGTGAAATCCGAACCACGATGTGTCGCTTGTCCCTAACTATAACAGTTTATCGTGACCCCTTGTCCCACGTATCACTGTGAGTCCCGTGTGTGAATATGATAGTAAAAAACGAATAGCTGCAGAAGGCTAAAGGAAGTAAGAGGTTTGCAAAGAGATGCTAATTGCCTGGAGGTCAGGCTTATCTCTGTCCATTTTAGGTAGTATAGCTAGCATGATGAAAGTAGTATTAGTATTTATGAGGCGTTCAAACCGTTATTAGTAAATATTCTTACTAAAAACTGGTGTAGGTTTCTATCTCTCTATCTATTCTTTCACCACTTCTGTCATTAAGTAGATAGCTTTGTTTTGGACTTTTTGGAGTCATAATAGGTTACTTCTCGAGATCGTATACATCGCGATGGTGGATAAATAGTTGCGGACTGTACTATGGCTTGATAAATTTTTCTCTTGTGTTTCATGCTTAGGTTAACTATCTTGTACGGTAAAGTCAGGCCGCTCTTCCCTCGATTTACCCTCTTAGTTACGTGCTTTTTATAACTTGATTTCGTAATGGTTAATCCGAGCACCTTACATTTTTTGTCGTATCTGTAGCGCTGTAATTCTATATATATATATATATATATATATATATATATATATATATATATATATATATATATATATATATATATATATATATATATATATACATCTGAGATGCTCCTCCTGTACACGATACCATTTTAAATTTATCCCTGTTGTTTTTAATTTTCCATTTTTCTTCGTATCTATTAATGCTTCTTATCTCTTCTGCAGTCATCCTAGCTTGCATTGGGCCGTTCCTGTAGGGGCAAACTATGATTTGAGTGACGTCGTCGGCAAATTGGATGTTCAAGCAGCCTTCATTTCTTGGTGGTGGTATATCTGCTATTTAGATTAAATAGAGAGACGGACTCAGACATCCGCCTTGGGGCAAGCCCGCAGCGAGCTCGAATATTTCACCCTGATGTCGTTCTATTTCCACATAAGCACATCTCTCCATTACATAATCACATAAAATCCTTTCGATCTTGTTGTTCATTCCTAATCTGAGTATCTTGAGTTGTATACCCCTTTGCCATACTTTGCCGAATGCCTTGGACACGTCCAAGCATACGATGTCTACGCTCATTTTTTCCTCTTTGCTTTCGCTATCTTTTCTTGGATGACTCCAAGAGCCATATCCGTGCTTCTGTTTTTCCTGAAGCCAAATTGGCAGCTGTTTCTTCGGCCATTATCATCGAGGAATTTGGACAGTCTGTTATTTATTTTTTCTTTTAATACCTTATCGATAAAATCTAGCAGCGAGGCGGGGCGGTAGTTACCCACTTGATCTGGGGGTTTTCCTGCCTTGGGTATGAATATCATCTTCGCCACTTTCAGTTCATCAGGAAAGTATCCCGTGTTCAAGACGCATTGAAGACGTTTGTCACTCCCTCCAGTATGTTCGGGGGTGCTTCGATGTAATTTAATCTGGTGAGTCCCGATCTGCCTGGTGCTCTCTGTCGGAAGTTCTCTATGGTTTCTTTTAATTCCTCAGATGTAATGATTGGGTATATTCCTTCTTTGTTGTTTATCCTTTCCTCGACAAAGTGGAAGGGGTATGTCCTTTCGATCTCTCCATTGAGTTCGTCCACGATCTGATGTTCGAAATCAATGTCATAGTCCTCATTTTCTTCTTAGCTAATTTTGAATACATTTCTCCAGCGCTCTCTAAATAATGCCTTTATTTCTTCCTCATCATCTAAAATGTTATTGCCTGCATCCTTAATTTTCATTTTATCCCTTGTTGTCCGAGTCTTTAATCTGTTAATATGTTTCTAAACTTCCCTCGGTGATGTTTCCACATCTATTTTCTCGATGTGCTATTAGTTCTCTTTTCTGTCTCCTGAGTGCGTTGTATGCTTCCCTTGATGTTCCGAATTTTCTTATATGTTCTGCCACCCAGCCGATCTCCTCGCTCAAAGCCACCATTTCTGGTGTCCACCTAAATTGTTTAATGGTTTGGAACGAGTTAATGGGGGCGGCCCCCTTCTCTGCCCTTTTAATTTCTTCTCTGATCCAATCCAACTCCCCGTCGATTTCTTCTAGATTGTCTTCCCCGAGCGGGCTGGGCACTGACGTCTGAAGTAATTCTTTGTACTTATCCCAATCCGCTCTATGGTACGCGCTCCATTTCTTCGATGGGATTTGTATAGGATTCTTGTTTATGTACATTAGAGTCGCAGTGTGGTCACTTCAAGGAACATCCACTGGTTCCATAAAATAGTTAAAGGGCAGATTGAAGTTAGCCAGGCAGATGTCCGGTTTTGTTGCGTAATATCTTCGTAAGTATCTAGCGAAATTGGGTCCCAGTCTTTGCAGTATACGTCTATTGATAAGCGTGTTAAGTTGTTTTCCGACTCTGTTTGTATTTCTGTACCCAGAAGCCCCGCAATGGGCGTTTAAATCGCCCATCAAAATGACCGGTATCCTATAGTTGAAGAGTTTAGTAAAGTTTTGTACTGGTAATCGGGGGCGCCTGGGTGGCTGGTATCCAGTTGCAACAATGATGTTGCTTAATTCCATTTTAATTTCGATAGCTAAATATGCATCTACCAATCCTTGTATTGTTTTGTACTGCAATCCTTGCTTGACCGCTATTGCCGCTCCGTCGTGTGTTTCTCCTGAAGGATTTGTGTTAATAACATTGTGGTTGCATATCTTTAATTTCTAGTTCACTGTGTTTCTTCCATGTTCTGATATTCGTATAACATCTGGCTCAATCTGTCTGAATAAGTTTCCGTACATAATTTCCTTGTCTTTCCATCCGCATGTGTTAATTTGTAGTATTTTTAATTTCTTAATATCCATAATCTAATTGTCCATATCGAGTTCGTTTATTCGCTTTCCGTTTAGTTTGTACTATCATTGGACATTGGACATATACTCGTAAAAGTGGGGGATATAGTAGCAGAGGGTTTTTAGTAGGAGAAAATAGTGGGGAAAATGATAGGAAAGCGAAAATGAAAGTAGGGCATCTCTGGCTTTCTTTGCGTTTTGATATATATTTTATGATATATATATATATATATATATATATATATATATATATATATATATATATATATATATATATATATATATATATATATATATATATAAGGCATTCAAGCCTTTGAAGCAGCGGGTGTTTTGCTCTCTACTGGTTTGGTAAAGACTTGCATCTTCTTATCTAGGTTGTTTACACTCAGATTTTGAGGTGTTTATTATTTTATTTATTTTGCACTTTTGTTGTTTTTATTGTTTTTAAAAATTTTTGGCGAGTTTATCACGCTAAAATTTTTGAGGAACTGAGGAACGTTTAGAAAATTAGCATTTTGTAAATTTAGTGAAATGATATTGTATGGCTTTGTTTCTTTTTGGGATTGTGAAAAAATCTAAGTGAACCTTGGGTCTATGCCATCGTCAATGAGCAGTCTGCTGCTTTTAAAGGGTATCGCGCATCCTATGTCATCAAAGTCCATGTGCTCGAGTACAAGCTCGGGAGGAAGGTGCCGGTGTATTTTGTCCCAGATCTTAATTGCTCTTAGATGAAGCTTCACGTTTATGTGGGTTATCCCCAGTTCACCATGGAGCTCACTCTGCCTTCTCCGCTCTCTCCTTCGGGTTCCTGTTATGATATAGATCGCCTTATTTTGGACCTTTTGCAGCTTAAGGACTTGAATATGGGGAATCGCGTTTATAGGGACGGCGGATACAGGAGTTTTGATCGAATGCATGCATCATATTTCTTATGTTTGTTGGAGGTACCCAGTTTTATGAGCTTGAAAAGTTCCACCAAGTCCCTCCGTGCATTCGAGGTAGTTTTAGCTACATGAATCCCATATCCGCGAGTCGAACTACTGAGTGCCAGAACCGTGCCCTCCGTGGGGTATGCGATGCGTGCACCCCCACACGGATGTCTGCGAGGGTCCGTCTGAATAGTGGAATTACACGGAACTTTGGGGAATTGGTAGATATCTTCATCTTCTCTCGAAAGAGTTGATGTTTTCGATTTCTACCGCCGTACTCTCTGCCATGTAATTCGCATTCCGATAAGGCGTCGTACAGATCATTGTTATATCGTCCGCAAATTGGACGTAGAACGGACCTTCGGTCAGAGGTTGGGGAAGGTCGATGGTGTATATATTATAGAGCAGGGGATTATACACCCGCCTTGTGGCACCCCCGCCTCGAACTCGAACTCGGTGCCATTGAAATCCTTGATGTTCAGAAACGCCCTCCTCTCCATTACGTAGTCGCATAGAATCCTTTCAAATATGGGATTGAGGCCCAGTTGTAGGATTTTATATTGCAGGCCTCTCCTTCATACTTTGTCAAAGGCCTTTTTGACGTCACGGAGTACCAGATTTACGTGGCGTCTTTTAGCTTTTACTTTTGCCAACTTCTCGGTGATCACGGCTAGCGCCGTGTCCGTTCATCGCTTCCTTCGGAAGCCATGTTGCTGGTTATTGTGAAAATTGCTATCCTTGAGGAACGAATTCACCCTGTTGGCCAATATCTTCTCCAAGACTTTCTCTGCAAATTCTAAGAGAGATATAGACTTGAAGTTAGCTGGATTGTCCGGTGGCTTACCGGCTTTGGGAATGAATATCATTTTTGCTACCTTCCAGTGGTCAGGGAAGTAACCCACATTCAGGCACGCATTCGTTATATTCATGAACCCCAATAAGATGTTAGGCGGGGTCGAATATAATTCTCTCTTGTCAGTCTTGTACACCCTGGTGCTCGCTGACGAAAGGATTTTAAGGTTTTTGAGAGTTCTTCGGCAATAATTCTACCGCCGAGTCCCTCCATTTCCCTTTCCTGCGATACACAATGGTGATGATGAGTTCTGTGAATCTGGCCGTTCAAGTCGTTTATAATTCCATCTTTGAAGTCTAAATCAAAGTCATCATTCTCTTCCGGGGATATCTTAAATATAAATGCCCAAAAGAACCTGAATTCCTCTTCGATTTCTTCCGCGTCAGTAATTTCGGTATTGTCATGCCTAAGATTTATGGTCTTTTGTGGCTGTCCGTTGTTTAGTCTTTTTACTGTCTTCCAGAATGTATCTGAGTCGTTTTCTGGGATAGGGACTTGAATGGGGGAGGTTGAGATTTTAATAAGGATAGCCTGGTGGTCGCCTGGGATAGGAGGCACCGCTTCAATGCAGTAATTGTAAGGGAACATAGTACTAGTGAGCACTATGTCTGTTTTGTGGCTGATCTGTGTGTAATGTATGTGGGGAAGTTTGGTCCAATTCTTGTCATGATTTGTCTTTCAATAAGTGTCTCAAGATTCCTGCCTGCTGGGTTGGTCGACGTGTAATCTGAGGCAGCACTCCTCGCATTGAGGTCGCCGGCAAAAAGTACGGTTCTGCCGTGACCACAAAGCTGCAAGAAGTTGTGAAGGGGCAAGTACCCTCTCCTTGGGGGCTGGTACCCTGTTGTCAAGACCAGGGGGTCCACTGCCGTACGGACCTCAACAGCGAGCTATGACTCGTCGAGTCCACTTGTTGATTTGAAGTCAAGACCTCTTTATACAGCTATCGCGCATCCGTCGAAACGTTATCCGCCGTGATTTTTGCTTAAGACTTCGTAGGGAAAAAATTTTAGCTTGTCTGTGCCATTCATCCCATGTTCTGGGACAAATATAACGTCTGGGTCGCATTGTCTTATTACGTTACCGTATAGTGTCTTTTTGTTCGCCCAGCCGTCAGAGTTAAAATGTAATATTTATAATGTCTCCATTGTCTAGTTCACTAAAGATTCCTGTGTGTGGTCATGTTGTTTTTAGACTTATTCTCTTACGAGCTTAGGTCCTTGTGGAGTGTTTGGTGGCGTGATAGTTTTTCCTGTTCGTTTTTTCCTGTATTCGCAGTCCGTTAGAGTGATAAAGGTTTCGGGTGCCAGTTTGATCAAACCTTGGAGTAGAGCCTCCTCGACTTGTTTCTCGCTGTAGTCGTCCAAGGTGAATTCTCACTTGTATCTTCCGGATATTACTCCGTCCGACACATCACGGACATCCATCTCCTTAGGGAAAGGGGACCTTTCAGCAGCGAATACCTCGAAGTTATTTTTTCTTGAATGATAAGCGTGCTTAGATTCCCTCTTACAAGAGGACGATCTCGGCAGTCTCTGAAGCTGTGAGGTTTTCCGTGAGCGAGGCGAACGTGCTCCCCCCCCCCTCTTGGCTCACAGTCTCAGTCACCGTAGCCTCATTATCTACCTGTGTATGCGTGTGAGCGAGTTTGTGTCCTGTGAAATTTGCGTGTTGTTTTGTTTTTTGGGGCGTGTCTTTTCCTCCTTTGCTGCCTGCGTCTGGATCCTAGGATGCCTGGAGGGAGCTGGGGCGCTGCTAGGGGTGGGGAGCTTCTGGCAGCTAGTCTCGCACTGGGGTTTGAGACTAATCTTCAGAATCTCCTCCGACCGTGGGTTTGGAGAAAACCACATCTTCTCCATACCATTATGCGTCAGCATTCTATTAAGTTCATCTGCAAAGCACCCCAGGGATGAGAGATTTGCAATGTGAGAATAATAGATACAACACATAATTTTAGGCGAGTTCTCGTTCTCAACGTGGAGAAATGTATGATTTCCCTTACACTCCGCAACAGCAGCTTTAGCAACCTTGGCGTATGTACTATTCACTTTATTTTCCTGATCTTTTCTTTTTTGATTAGCCTTTTTCTTCAACAGTTCTTTTTTGATCGGCCAAGCCATGGAGAGCGTCTTGTGTTTCCCAGCGCAATTCAGGCACTTCATAGAGGTGCTCTTACAGCTCTTCTAAGAATGTGTATCCGACGCGCAGATAGAGTACAGAAGAACGTTCCCCGTGGGGCAGGTGGCCGTGGTGTGCTCCTCATATTTGTAGCATTTGAAGCACATCTGGAGCTCGATAAACTCCTCACGTTAGATCTGCTCAGGGCAGACACGGATGTTAAAGAGGAGCATACCTCCTTCCGTGGCCTTAACCGCCATTTCCGTATCACAAAAAGACGATTTTGAATTTATGCGTGATTTAATGATTTCAGCTACCTTCGCCCAGGTGTGTTTTTTTCCCCTTCAGCATGAATTTCTTCAATGTTGTGCCCCCCAACCCATGGATCGAGGCGGCGAAGGATAATGCTACGAAGTGTCTTTATTTGAGGTGGAATGTGTGGCTTGAGGTTGACCGTTTTTAGGCATTTTGCTGCTTTAGGAGAGGTGAGGACTTCGCAGTCACTCTCCTTTTAGCAAATAGCCACATATCCATTGTGTATGTCTATTAGCCTTATTAGGGCAATCCCTAGATCCCCGTAAATTTTATAGAAGACCCTCTTCCGATCTGTCTTAGGGCCATCGAAGAGTCTTCAGCGGTATTCGACGGGTCTCCCTCATGTATTCTTCCATATCCTCATGAGCAAGGATTGAAAGAATAAACTTAAACAGAAGAAAAATAGCCCGCGGAGTGATTGTGAGTGTTTGTATGAGTGCGTGTGTGTAGTTTGAGAGACACTTATCACCACTTTTTAAGAGATAAACAAAGAGTTTGGGGAAGGGTGTCCCAGCCCCAAAATATAATCTACAAATAGCACTTTACCTTCCGTGTAAGGCGCTTATCAAATGCTTGCAGGTTGTTGTCCGACCAAGGAGACTCGAGGGAGAGTTCGGAGGGGACGGGGGGAACAAGTTCACTCCTCGCCACGGGCGCAAGAAAGCGAGTGAAAATTTTCACAGTTTTTAATTCACAAATCACAATGAAAATTTCTCAGTAGCACTGTTAAAACTTGTCCATAAGGATTTACCAAATGCGTGGTACAACGCTCAAAACTCGGTGCAAGATAAAATTAGGCAGTAGCACAATCTTCACAAAAGTATAGAGAATCAGACGAGCTAAGGCAACCATAGCAGTCCCATTTGGTATATTTATTTGAGAGAAAAATTACATATACAAATTAGCGTTACAAAAAAATAGTTAATAGTGGGGAAAAAAGTTGAGCGGAGAAGAGAAAGTTACATAAGTACTAGTAAGAAAAGAAATGGGTTCTCCAGGTACTACCGGAGGTCATATTTTTGTATATTTACTCAGTTATTTTAATCTTTTGTATTAAATGAGTTTAGTTCTCCAGGACATACTGGAGGACAAATATTTTACATTTTAAAATCAGGAAATATTTTCATGACAGAGAATTATATCTCAGAAATTACATTCAATTTTAATATATTGTTATCTTTTGTACAAATTTCACGAAGACCTTATTCTTACTACCAAAAAATATGTTCACTTTCATCACGGCTTATTAATTGTTTCTATTATTAATATTCTAAATCACTAAACTTTGTTATTGGCCACTAAATATTGTGTTCATTATTAAACACTGAACTATTATTCTTAATTGTTAATTTTTCAATATTGATAACTGTTTATTTACTGCTTTTATTATTTCACGAAGTCCTTATGCTTATTACTAAGTATTATTATTCTTCACTGTTTATTATTAGTTACTAAGTATTAAATTCATTATTAACCACTGAATTATTAACTGCTGAATATTGAGTATTAAGCACTGTTTATTTAATGAGATTATTATTACTTTACTTAGTCGCTCAACTTTGTTATTCTTACTAGCCATTAAATATTATGTTCATTATACACGACTGTTTTTATTCACTTAACCACTGACTATTGAATGTTTTTTATCATTAATCCCTTTAACTTCAGAAATTTAGTATTATTATACACTTTCTTCCTTTTTCTTTTTAACCACCGATTATTAAATTAATTCACTTAATCTATGGATTTACTACTATTGACACTAAATATTATATTCATTTTTAATCACTGCTTATTATTTTTAATTGATTATTATCCACTGTTTATTAAATATTTTTATTTTTCCTTCGTTTAATCACTGAATTTTATAATTGTTAACTATGACTCACTTTTACACATTTTTCCACTAAATGATATCGGACGTTTTTTGACTTTTGATTTTTTTATATGTTGACATGTTTACTGTGTGTACACACGAGTCTGGGATGTAGATGGTTCTTTCTTTGAACAGTCCTCCTATTTCTTTCGGCGACCAAGGTCCTTCGTAAGTCCATTTGTAGTCCCCGCGAATAATTCTATCGATCAGGGCTTCCAGGTCACCTTTCGGGGGCTTGCACACTACAGCGCCGAATACCTTGAGTCCCACGTCAGTGGCGTTAAAGAAGAATCCTCGTAATAAGATGTTTCTTTCTTCCGTGAGGGGTACCCTGGGATAGTCCAGAATGTCATCGTCCTCGTCTTCTTCCCCGTGAAGTGTATATTCTTGTTCTTCTGTCTCTTCTTCCTTTCGGCGTTTTGTCTTCTTCTTTTTCTTTTGCTGTTTCTTTTGGGGGCTATTTCGAGGGCTTTCGCCTCTTGTTTCTTCTCCTTCTGTAGTTATTTCTTCTTCTGTGGTTTTCAGTTGTTGTTGAATGTCGGTAGGTTCTTTTACTTTTTTTCTCTGCTAAGTTATCGGTGTTTATGTGCAAACGGTTTGAGCGTTAGTAACCTTTTAAATCTATCATGGCGCTGATTGGACGAATATTACAGTGCTTATGTCTAAAAGCTGATTGGTCAATTTGTCAACGCTAAAGCTGCTATTCCAAAAATTAATGTAAGAATGACTATTAAATGTATATCAATCCTGATTAGTTAAATTTATATAGTGTTATGAGTAGATGAAATAAATATTTATATAGGTGTATTTTTGTGTAAAATATGCATAGTCAGAAGAGTCAGAAGAGTTATATTTCCTGTTCGCCATTTTGAAACACTTATTCCAGCTATATACTTAGGAGTAAAGAAGCCATATATATATATATATTCTCCTTCATCCAAAAAGGAAGCGGTTGATCAACCAACCTAACCAACCTACAAAACAACAAGAGAGAGAATACCTTACCCAGACCCTATAGGTCCACTCTACAGGCTTCACCTACGGCCAACTCTACGGTCTCCCTAAAATCCATAAACCTAATGTACCCCTCCGACCTATTTTAGCAACCTATAACCTCTCTAATTATAAACCGCCAAATTCATTGCCCCAATTATTACCTCCTCCATTGCCACAAACCAATACATTGCCAAAGATTCTATAAACCTAAAAGAAGGAATTACAAAACAAAATTCCAACTTATTTATGGTTAGTTTTGAAGTATCCTTCCTATACACCAGTTTCCCACTTTTAGAACCAATTAATATTTTTCTTTATCGCGCATTCCCTTCCCCGAATTCTCTCTTTCACGGTATTAATGAGCAACAAATAAAGAAAATACTACTTACAGTTTCTCACGAAAACTATTTCTCATTTAATGGAAACTTTTTCACCAAATAGATGCCCTCGCAATGAGAAGTCCTATTGACGCCCCTCTCGCAAATGCCCATTACAATTCCGTCCTATCTTCTACAGAAGATACGTAGACGACATGATCGCCGTTTTCCGCTCTAAAAGCTCATCTGATAAATTCCTAGAGTACATAAACCAGTTACATCCAAATATTAAATTCAATCAAGAAAAAGAAGACAACAACTCCATTCCTCTCTTAGACTTAATAATAACTCGCACAACCAACGGTTTCTCTACTTCTATTCACCGAAAACCTACACATACGGGCTCTCTGGACTCCATTTTCTTAGTCATTGTGCAACCAAAATCAAATTAAACTCTTTCAAATCCTTACTTTGTCGCGCTTACAATCTCACCTCACCATACCTCAATTTCCGCAACGAGGTCACTTTGGTCACTAACTATTTCCAACAAAACGGATATTCTTCAATAAAATATTTAACCCGAAAGATCCCTCATACAACGTCCCTAAAGAGAAAATTTTTGTACCTATCCCATATATAGGACCCCTCAATTCACTTCTATGGGCCAAACTCTCACTCTTTCTTAAAAATTTATTTCCTGCAACACATTTTATACCAATTTTTCAAAACACACATAAAGTCCAACATCTTTTCAACATTAAAGAGAAAATACTAACACTGCTTCGATCCTGCATCATATATGAATTCACCTACTAGTGATTTAATTACGAGGTATATTTGGGATCGGCACAACTCACACTACATACCCGTATTTGCGCACATTTAGGCATCAGCAACAGAACTGGAGCCCCGATCACTACTGCCGAATTCTTCCCTATCTGAATACACTACGAAAACAGACATCCACACCATAAACCCAACTTAAATAATTTTTCAATTAAAGATACAACAAACACCGAAAACCAACTACGTACACTGGAATCTCTTTATATTGGATTTACAAACCCCACTTTAAACTCCGACACAAGCTCATTTCCACTTTTACTACATCTACAATCACCTACGAATTACACAGGCCAAATCCACTTCCCCCCCTCAAAAAAAAAACGACCCATATTTTTCAAATATTTCTATTATCTCCCTTTTTTACAGCGAAGACACTTAAAACTAATTAATCTCAGATTTTATTTTAAAAACAAAAACATATTTCCCATTCTCTAATATTTAAAAGCCCTGTATTTTTATAATTTAAATATTATGAACCTCTGCTGCTTCCCATTTTCCATATAATTAATTTATAAATATCTGATAACTTCTCTAAAAAATTCTTTGGTTTGTATATATTTATAATGTCATATTAGGGTGTTCCTTATTTAAAAGAATTTTCATTTTCATAGGTCTGACCCCGCCAAAGTGTTCCTTTTGGTTGAAAAACATCATATGGTGATTTGGACAATAGCAGCAAGAACAAGTTAGTTATAGCTAGGAAAGAGAAAGAAGTGGAAGAAAAGCCGCTGAAGCTTGCAACTATTGACATGAAACGAAGTCAAGAGAAGACTTTAGTTGACTTTACGACCAAGAAATCAAGACTTCTTTTCAAGAACTTGTGTCTTTCATATGATTTCCTCGAATATCCAGCAGCTCAGTGGAAGCATCAACCTAGATTCAGTGAGGCCAAAAGTTTCATCAGCACATTGACTGTCACCAACAATCACGCTGAATGTACTGTTGCCTTGGTTGAGGATTTCTCTGGTCATCTCACAAAGGATGAGGAACAATTTCAGTTTGTTTCAAGTGTTGTTGCTAGACACCGCAAAAAGTTCCCTGACACTCGCAAGCGGACCATACTGAACAACACTGAGTGATATTGGTTATCACGACCCTCCTGCCATTGAGCAGCTAATACCTACCTTAGAAGATCCAGTGGGTAAACCCAGGTTTGTAAATGTTAAGAAGAAACCAATCTAGTGAAATGACTGCGTTCTATATCTCATCTGGGGAAACATCGGATCCATTGAGCCATCTCTAAATATTAATACATATCAAAAAAACTTTGCAGTGGGTATTTTTAAACCAAAAGGAACACTTTGGCGGGGTCATACTAGTATAGCAATGCCTCTGGGCATTCCTATAATAAAAACCTCCTGGGAAACTTAATATATATATATATATATATATATATATATATATATATATATATATATATATATATAACATTTATTATGTATAAAATTCAATTCTTTTGTGATTTAAATAATTCATGCAATCCTTTAACTTTGTTAATTTAATCATTCATTTATTTTACTCTAACTTTGTCAATTTAATCTTTCAATTAATTTACTTCAACTTTTGTAAATTAAATAATTTTATGTTAAACTTATTAATTCATTTATTTTACTTGTCAATTCAATTAACGTATACTGTTCCAAACAACATCTCTTAAATTTCACACACAAACAAACAAACACACGTTCCCAGCTCGATCAAAAGAGCACGTTATACTGCCCACTCCAATCGCTGCTTTCTTCGTATAAAGGTTGGTAACCATCATCCCTTCTATAATTATTCATTTACCTCCAAACAAATCATACTGAGTTAATTCCACTCTCACATTCTTTGCAAACGTCCATACGAGAGTAAGTCCTAATTATATTTACTTCTCATTGCAGCCCCAATTCAGTCCATTATAGATACTCTAAATTACTACACTATATCAAAGATACTCTATATTATATACTCTACATTATTTACTCTATATCAAAGATACTCAATCAAAGATACTCCATACCAGATACCCTATATTATTTACTATATTATTATTTACTCTATTATTCACTCTATATTGTTTCACCATATTATTCACCATATTTACTTAATCTACTTATCTCATTGTACACTCGTTGATTTTATGAATATATTTATATTTGTGTAATTCTCTTTCTTAACGCCCAAGTCATTATTCCAAAATTTATTTCGCTGTCGCCTTTAGGCCTAAAGCTAACGGCAGACATCTTCGATCAAACCAAATTTATGGTTATGGTTTTCGAAACGCTATCTAGGCTGATTTATTAACCGAAGATATATCACATTGATAACCATACACTATAAAATTGGTGCCGAAAGTTTAGTAATCTCCCGTCAATCAATAAATAAGTTTAAACGTTAAAATAATTCTTGACTTCACGCGTCATTTCGTCCCAATCCTCGCTGGAACATTTTTTATTCACTTGTTCATTTTTTTTATATCGCGTGTAATCTTTAACATCATTCTTCCAATTATCATAATTCATGTCAATTTTAACTTAATATTATCCCCTATATTCAACGAGTGGACAATTTCCTTTATTCGCAATTATTTTAAATTTCTTCATATTCCTCTGCTCATGACCAATTTACACACACAGAGACACAGACACACACACACACACACGTGAACACAGCCGCAGCTACTTCTCACGTAAACACCTTCATTCAACTAGCACAAATATATATTAAACAGTGTCTATAATGGACCAGACACATCAACTAAGGACATCAGTTAGCGCCCAACCGCATCATGACCAACCGTCTGCGCATAGACAACCACATGCGTACCTCTCTCTTCCCGTGTATAATCCTGCAAACCCAATTGCATGGTTAGAAGTCGCATTCCTCCTCCTTAAACCACAGCTCATCACCGAGGAGGAGAAAGTATAAGCAATCATCCAGTGGTTACCCATAAGTACCTTTATTCAGTTCAGGGAAGTGTTAATTAACGGGGAACAGGCTGATGTTTTAGACGGTCTGAATGAGGCTTTTCTCATTACATATGGTAGGTCCCAAATTAATGACATGATAGAGCTCCTGAATACTCAGGAAATAGGAGATAAGAGTCCTACTTACTTTTTATCTCATCTGAAGGACCTTATCAGGGTAAAAGGTGCTCAAATCGAACTTTTTAACCCTCTCCTCACCGAAATTTTCATGAGAGGAGTCCCCGAGGGAATTAGGCCATTAATACTAAGCTCGAACCGCACGATCATTGATGAGGTTGCTGCAGCCGCAGAAAAATTGTATAAAAGTCCTTATGTGAATTGGGGCAACGGCCAAATCAACGGCCAAACTCACGGCCCATTTAACAATGCTTCAATTTCGCAGGTTCGAGGCACGTCGAGCTCCTCTGACGAACGGGCCAGGCGTTCAAGGGTTCCTGCTTCCCTATCAAGAGACCTTGAGGCTTCAATACGGAGGATGGAAGCCGACACCCAGCGGCTAAAGCTGCAGCGTGAACCACAGAGCAAGCACGGACACGGGTTTGGCGATCGAAGGCGCAGGTCCCGCTCTGTTCACGAAAGAGAAACCAACGAGGGCATCCCGATGCAGCAGGTGAGAGACAGCAAAATTTTCACCCTCAATCTTCCAACTTTTCTCACCATCTTCCACACCATCAGGGCCTATGCTGGCATCATCAAAGGTACGGGCACAACGCTGTACACTGTACACAGCCTTGAGGCCACAGTTATGCTTCTTCACATACTGTGCCAAGTCGTCTCCCGAAGCATAGTTTTTTTCCTTTCTTCTCATCCAACTCAGTGGTGCTGGTACCACAACAAATATGGTGCACAAGCTCTAAAATGCTTGCAACCCTGCACATATTTGGACACAGTACCTTCTTCAAATCTCAACCCTCCAGTTTTCTCACTTCACCCAGCTCAACCACTTTCGCCCAATCCTCAAATTTCAATTTCCCAAACTTCAAATTCTTGCATTCCTCTCACTCAAGTCTCTCCATCACAAACTTTAAACTAGAAACGCATGGGACAAAATGGTCTACATCCCCTACCTACACCTCATTTCCCCAAGTAGCTCGTCCATTTCGTATTTTTGACCCACTTTCTAAATTTTCATTCCTGGTGGACACTGGTGCTGAATGTAGTGTCATACTAATTTCTAAGACCGACAAAGCTTCTGTCCCTTCAGATTTAGTTCTGAAGGCAGACAATACGACGAATATTAGGACCTATGGAAGGCGTAGCCTTCAAGTCTCGCTCGGTCTCCGTCGGGTTTTTCGATGGACCTTCATGGCCGTGGTAGATTGTCCAATATTGGGCTTCGACTTTCTTTCCGCTCACGATCTCCTGGTTGATTTTCGACAACGCAAGCTTGTCGACTGCAAAACTCTCCTCACTGTCTCGGTTTCGTACTCACCTTCTCAGAGTTCTCTCTTCTCTATTCGTCTCCCGTCCACCGAGCCACCGTTTCGCGCCTTCTTCAGGACAGGACAATTAAACATAGTGTGGTGCATCGGATCGAGACAACAGGAGGTCCTGTATTCTCACGGCCACGCTGTCTAGCACCGGATAATCTCTCTGCTATGCGTGATGAATTCCAATTCATGATTGATTCAGGCATTTGTAGGCCTTCCTCTTCTCTGTGGGCCTCTTCACTTCACATGTGCCCAAATCCACGCCGGGTGAATTCAGAGCAGTTGGGGATTACAGAGCTCTTAACGCTGTAACAATTCCTGGCCGTTATTCCTTGCCGTACTTAGCCGATTTTACCTCTTCTCTCCATGGCTGTATGATTTTTTTCTCGCTTGGATCGGGTTCGTGCTTTCAACCAGATCCCAATTCACCCAGATGATGCCGCAAAGACTAAAATCACCACTCCGTTTGGTGCTTTTGAAATGTCCAAGATGCCATATGAATTGCGTAACTCTGGGCAAACTTTCCAGCGCCTTATGGATCAAGTCCTTAGGGGTCTTCCGTTTGTATTTTGCTACATCGATGACCTCCTAATATCATCTTCCTCGCTGGAGGAACACCTTTCTCACATTCGCCAAGTTTTTTTCTCGTCTTCAGGAGTACGGTGTCGTACTAAACACCTCCAAGTGCCTCTTTGGTGTCCCGCAACTCTCATTCTTGGTGCACCATGTCTCGAGTGCAGGGATTAGCCCACTCGAAGATAAAGTTACCTCGATGCGAAACTTTTCTCGTCCTACATCACGCAAACAACTCAGGAGTTTCTGTGGCATGGTCAATTTTCACCACAGATTCATCCCTAAATGTGCCCAAGTCATGCAACCTCTCAACTCTATGCTCACCAAGACCAACAAGACCAAAAAGAACTCTCCTCTTGAATGGTGCGATTCATTATCTCGCACCAAAGAGGCTATTGCCCGCGCTGTGGAAGTGGCTCATCCTCCTCCAGGATCCCCCATCAGCGTCGCCTCCGATGCATCCTCAACCCACATAAATGCAACCTTGCAGCAGAAAGTTGGTGACCAATGGCAACCTCTTGCCTTCTTCTCTCGCGCTGTAACAAACCCTCAAAAGAGATATTCAACGTTCTTTCGAGAACTCCTCGGAATATATCTCGCTGTCCGTCACTTCCGCCATCATTTGGAAGGGCGTGAATTTACCATTTTTACTGACCATAAGCCTTTGGTCGGTGCATGTTCGTCTCGTAGTACTTTGTCAGTACCCACTGCAGTTGGCACTCGTCATCTTGATTTCATCCTGCAGGTGACGAACGATATTCGCTACGTTCCAGGTTCGTCAAACGTCGTGCCGGACGCGCTCTCTCGCATTTCATCGATTTCGGGCACGCAACTCTCCTACACTGCACTCATCGATCATGCAACAATAGCGCTTGCCTAGGAACAAGATGAGGACACGCAAACACTGCGTCACTCTGCTCAACTCGTCGTTCGCGAGATCGACTTACCGGACAGTCCTTCCAGGCGAATCCTGGTTGACTATTCAATTCCTGACCTTCCTCGTTCTCTCATTCCTCTCGCTTACCGTCGGCACATTTTCGATCAAATTCATGGTTTCTCTCATCCTGGCGTTAATGCCACACGCAAGCTCGTTGCACATAGCTTTTTTTGGCTAGGTATTAATGCCGACGTGGCCAAATGGACTCTCTCGTGCCTGCCATGCCAGCGTGCTAAGGTCCACCGCCACACAAAAGCTCCTCTGGTCCCTTTTCCTCTTCTATCGTCAGGTTTTGACGCCGTTCACATCGATCTAGTAGGTCCTCTTCCTTACTCCCGTGGTTTGAATTATCTTCTCACCATGATTGATCGTTTTATTCGCTAGCCAGAGGCGGTTCCTATCTCGGACTTCAGAGCTTGCACTGTCACTTGAGCTTTCGTGTCAGCATGGGTTGCTCGTTTTCGTGTTACCTCAACGATCATAACTGATCGTGGCAGCCAGTTTGAATCCTACCAATGGGATGCACTTATATCAGTCCTTAGCTCCTTTCGCCTTCGTACTACAAGCTATCACCCCCAGAGTAACTCTAAGGTAGAACGTCTGCATCGGACCATCAAAGCAAGCTTACGCTCCACCGATCCAAACATAACTTGGGTATACAAGCTACTTTTGATTCTCCTTGGCATTCGCTCGTCCTTGAAAGAGAGGATTTGGCTTGCTCTGCAGAGGAATTAGTTTACGGTACTCAACTTCTTCTACCCGGTCAATTCTTTTCTTCCTCTGACCGACCTCTACCTTCTTACCTAGATACCTCTTTATACGTACATAACCTTGTACGGGTGTTGGCTGAAATTAAGCCATCTGCCCCTAGAGTGTTTGCTAATTATAAAACCTTCGTGCCAAAGGAGATAACAACATGCTCCCATGTTTATATCCGTCACGATTCAGCTCGCACTTCGATACAACCAGTCTATGACGGACCCTTTCTCGTTATCTCCAGGAAGCCGAAATTCTTCGTCCTGAAGCTTGGCACCAGGCAAGATACTGTCTCTATCGACCGCCTAAAACCCGCTTATACCGAAAATGTTCGTCTTGAACCCCAATCACCTCACTCTCCTCCTACTATACCCCTTTATGGTACAGTAATCCCCCAAAACAACCTAAACCTCACCTTTTTAACTACTGCCTCTCCAACTCCACCTTCCGTTTTGCTGCCTCTTCCTCCTTTGTTGCAGGAACCCTCGTCGGCAGAAGTGGAGAGTCAGGAGCAAATCTCCCCCCCACTGGTCACTCCGTCAGCGGACAACGGGACTCAAGACTCTCACATCCCGCTTGACGCCATCTCGGAAGGAACCAACAAGCGGATCACCTTCGCTCCATCAACCTTCTCCCGTGCCAGTGCCTCGTCCAACGCTAATCTGTGTCCCCGTACCCGCATCCAAACTAATGGCACTGTTACACGCTCCGGTCGCGTCGTCAGGAGGCCTCGTCGGTACTCGGACTTTTAATCTCAAAATAGTAAAAGAGGGAGGGGGGAGTGTTATAGCAATGCCCTCTGGGCATTCCTATAATAAAATCCTCCTGGGAAACTTAAATATATATATATATATATATATATATATATATATATATATATATATATATATATATATATATATATATATATATATATATATATATATATATATACATCAATTATTATGTCAAATTCACATTATGCAATTCTTTTACTTTTGTCAATTAAATCGTTCAATTATTTTACTTCCCTTTTGTAAATTAAATCATATTTTATGTACAACTTAATAATCAATTCATTCATTTATTTTACTTAACTTGTCAATTCATTTAACGTACTACTGTTTCAAACCAAATCTCTCAAAATTCCACACACAAACAAACAAACACACGCTTTCAGCTCGACCAAATGGCCCACTATTCTTTCCCATTCAACTCTCGCCATTCTCCGTATAAAGGTCGGGAATCATTCCTTCTACAATTAGTCATTTACCTCCAAACAAATCATACTTAGTTTAATTCCACATTCTCTTACAATTCTCTTCAAACGGCCATACGAGAATAGGTCTTAATTATATTTACTTTTCGTTTTTGCAGCCCCCAATTCAGTCCATCATAGTCACCATATTATTCCATATTCATTTCACGTAATTCATTTCTCTTCACATCTTGTTACTGTAAATCATATTTTACCATATCTTACATTGTATACCTAATCCAACTTATATCATTGTACATTCGTTGATTCTATGAATATATTTATATTTGTTTAATTATTTTTCTTAAAACCTAGTTCATTATTTCAAAAATTATTTTGCCTTCGTCTTAGGCCTAAAAACTAGCAGACGAACATTCATCAAACAAATTTCTGGTAATGGTGTTCGAAACGCTATTTAGGCTGATTTATTACCCCCCAAATAAATCTCATTAATAACCATATAGTATATGGGGTACACCAGTTTGGTTCTAACCAGAATGATGTATAGCTTTTTCTTGTTTGCGATTGTGAGGTTTCTAAATCGGTGGAGTTTGTCAAGTTCAGCTTTTGCGAATCCGGTTCTGGTGCTCACGTGTCTGATCATTCCGGTACTAGAGAGTCTGTATCGGAGAATTGACTCGTGAGGAGAGTATTAAATATCTGTGTTTCCTAGATTGAAAGGGACGGTACGATATCTCCCTATTGCAGTTGCAGAGAACTTAGACACGTCCTTTTGAATTTGCCAGCGTCTTTTAAAGTTGGAGATCTTTTCGGCTTCTGCTGCCATGGCTCTGGTTATCAGCCTTGCCAACTTTGTCCTCCGCACTACCACTTGGGTGACATCGTCCGCGTATTTTATATTTAGTGTTTTTTCGTCGATTGGTTTAGGGATGTCTCTCGTGTAGATGGTAAAGAGAGTGGGGCTAAGGCATCCTCCTTGTGGAACACCGGAGGCGAGGTCGAAGGCTTCCCCTGTATGCCATTCGAAGGCTATCACAGCTCGCCTAGTGGTTGGATAGCTACAGAGGATCTTTTCGAAATGGGACGTGAGTTCCAGTCTTGAGATTTTGTATTTCAGGCCTTCGAGCCAAACATTATCGAAGGCCTTCTTGACTTCTCTGCAGACGACGTCAACCCAGCATTCTCTAGCTCGCCATGCTGCTGCGTGTTGCAGTATATGGGTTATTCCCGTCTCATTGCCTCGGTGTTCTCTAAATCCGTGTTGTTCTTCATTCAGTAGGTTCTTTTCTGCTAGGTGTTTTGCCAGTTTGCTGTTGCGGATTTTTTCAAAACCTTCCCAACGGTCTCCAGCAGTGAGATTGGTCTATAATTCATAACCTGGTTTGGTGGTTTTCCCGGTTTGGGTATTCAAATCATCTTAGAGGCCTTCAGTCCATTCGGGAAGTAGCCCATTGCTGGAGACGCGTTGAATAGGTTCAGCAGCCTGGTCCTAAGTCTCTCCGGTGCTTCTTTTAAATGCCCGATAGTAATTTGGCTGAGCCGCGGGGCTTTAGACTTGAATGAAGAAATTGCTTTTGATAATTCCTCCACTGTTCTTCTCCTTCCTTCCTGAGAGTTACATTGAAACCGATGGAAGCATGTGGTTCTATAAGGGTCAAACCTGCCTTCTCTGCTTTCCATATACTCGAGATCCTAGTCCTCAAAACCTAGGTCAAAGTCTTCTTCTTCTGATATTTTAAAGACATTTTCCCAGACTCCACGGAACAGCTTCTCTTTCTCGCTGGGAGTGACTGCCGTAGTTCCTTCATGCTTGATTTCAGTTTCGTCTGCGGTGCAAGCGTTCCCTTTTAATTTGTTGATGGTCGTCCAAAAGGCCTTCGGGTTCCTCTGTGTCTAATTTTTCTATAAGAATATTCCACTTGTCTCTGAGCTCTAATCCTAGCGTGGAATTCAGCTGACTTCTGAGAAACTGAACGAAGCGGAAGTCCATGGTTCTGGTGTAGCCCATGTTGAGGATGGTCTCGTAGACTCGTGAGAATCGTTGCTGTAGCACCACTCTCTCTTGTGTGGGTTTTGTAGGAATAGTAATTTTGTGTTGTTATATGGATGACTATAGTGTCGGCGTTAGAGATGCAGGCGCCAATAACAGTTAGCTCTTCATCCAGATCTTCTTCGGATGCGCCATTCAGATCAGGGATACCATCTGGGAATGCCCTCCTGTATTCTTTCCATTCGGCATTCCAGAAATCTTTTGTTGGTGTAATTGGGACTGGGATAGGGGTAGTTGCTATAGTGATCAGCATGGGCAAATGATCACTTGGTGTTAGTGGCCCCGGAGTGATCAGTCGGTGAAAAGGGAAGTTAGGGTTCGTGAGCACGAAATCTGGTTTGGTATCTCACCTTGGGTAGAAAACGTGGGAAAGTCCGGTCCAATGCGCTCTCTAGTTAAGAGATCGAGTAATATACCTCTTGAGTTTGTAGACGAGTATCCCACTGCTCTATTCCTGGCGTTAGGGTCCCCAGCGAATAGTACTGGGTGCTCTTTTGTGAAATGGGTGTATAGGTCATGATAGGGCAGATATGACCGGCGGGGAGGCTGGTAACCCGCGCTGAGTTCAATGTCGCTCATAGAGCACCTTATGATGATCGACAGTGTCGATTCATCCATAGGGTTTCCTTGTCTGAATTGTAGATCCTTTTTTACTGCTATTAGCGCTCCGTCGAATCTCTCTCCTGTTGTGGAATTATTTTGTAGAACAATATATCCAAAGATCTGATCTCTGTCATCGTCTTTGATGCTAGTTTCTGACAGCAGAAGAACATCTGGATCCAGTTCTCTATAGACAATTAACAATTTATTTTTATTGTGTGCCCATCCTTGCACGTTGTGTGCCAAGATGGTTAGCCGGTTTATAAATGCTATCCCGTTGGTCTGTCTTATTCTTTGGCCGTTTGACGGCCAGATTTTAGTTTCTTATATAATGCTGGGTCATAGAGCCTGAAATTCTCGTTGTAGAGCTTTGTTTTACAGGCAAGTAGAGATGCTCTGATTGTCTCCTCGGTAACTGGAGAGTCATAGCACCACTTGATTTTTCCTTTCTTGACTTCTGCCGCCACGTCCTCTGTGGAGATTCCTTTTTTTATGTTTTGTGAGTTTAGAGCTAAGGTGAGTCGGATTTCTTTGCTGTCTAACTCAAGCTCTTCCTCTTTTTGTTCTGAGTCAGCTTCCTGAATCCTTGGTTCTTCTTTGCTTTTTTTGTTTTTCTTCTGTCTGGACGAGCTAGGTGGAGATGCTTGAGCGCCGGCTTGTTGTTGTGGAATCGTTTTTAAGATTATTTCTTGGGCTTTTCCTGTATCCGGGCTTTCTACTGTTTGTGCTGGTTTAGTCTTAGGGCATGTTGCAAAAAGTACTTTTTGCGATTGGGGATTGTCCGGGAATTTGATCGTTTTCAGGTGGTGGCCGCTAGCATCTTGTTCATTTTAATGTTGAATGAACCAGAATGTGCTAGGTTCATCACATGTGCATGTAGAATGCATCCTAACATTTTAGTAGGGATAGCGTTGCTTAGTTTTAATGCAATCTGAGGCGGAGTCGACGGGACGTTCTGCTGGGTTTGGATTTTAGCGACTGCGGCGTATGTCTGTTTTGGTCTGTCCGCTACCTCTCTCTTCTTTTCTGACCGGGCACTGCATGCTCAGGGTACGATGATTCCCCGCACAGCTAATGCACATTTTTGTATCACTAACGCAGTACATCCAATCGTGTCGTCTGCGCGCATTCAGAGCAGATCTTTGCTTTCCCAGAATCGGGACAGGAGCTGGTTGAATGATCTTCGACCTTGTAGCAATTGAAGCAGGTTAGGAGTTCGAAGAATCTTTCCCGCTAAACTTTTTCTGTGGATATTATCATAGAGAACAGTTTTAGGCCTGTTTCCTTGTCTTTGGCTGCTATTTCCATGTTCGGGAAGATAACTTTGAAGACGTGAGAGAGGTTGCGGAACTTAACCACTTCTGTCACCTCCGCCCATTGATGGTTCCTCTCAATCTCCGCCTTGATTGCTTCAGCTGTTCGTTCCCCTACCCATGGGTCCACTCTTCGGCATATAATCGCCTTTCTTGCTGCCAGTGCTGGAGAAAACCTTCTTGTAATCCTTTCTCCAATAAATATATCATAATAATTAAACATAAGATTGTCATTAAAAATCTGCTTAATCCTGATTGGCTAAATTTTGTATAGCTTATGTTAAGTATTATAACTATATAGAGCAGCATCTTGGTAAAAAAGATTTTGACGATTGCGCTAAAAGAAGACTTTACCTCTACTTACAAGTCCTACTTCTACATTTCGGAATTCTCCACTGTTTCAGTAGGTGAAGATTTTTACGGCTTTTGGAGGCAGGCCCGCTTGGGCTCAACGGAAACCGTCTGGTTTTACCAACAACATACGCGTGCCTGCGCGTATGTTTCTCGCCTGCATCTTGTCTGTTCCCATAACAGCAGCACAACTTTGGTTCTAATAATCTATCTGCCATTAAGGCCAATAGAAGCCGTCTGCCTCCGACGCGTCCGAACCCCGGAATGAAACACTCGCAGTGGGCGCGAAGAAGGGGGCCCCATTCTCGGGCGGGGTGGTTAGGGCAGATAGGAGGACCCTGTTAGACATTTTAGACTGGTAGGGCAGAAAGGGTGACCCAAAGTCTATTTAGATACTCGCCCCCGCGATAAGGGCCTGGTAGTTTCAAGTAGCTCCCCCTGTTGGAGCCGTCAAAGACGACCCTAACAGCGAGATTAGGGTCCTGCTCCATGTCGAAGAGCGATGCCAAAAGCCTTCGCGCGAGAAGGTTTTTGAAACTGACTTCTCATCGCTTGGGATTGCTCTCTGCCAAATTAAAGACCAGTATTATGGATACATGGCCTTTGCGACTCTAATCAAGATTTGGACAACCTTCTAGGCGCAAACTCGAGGAAGAAGTTAGAAAAGATCGGCTTCATACCACGTTTACCTTCACATGTATCGGCCAAGAGATCGATTATTTGCCGACGTATCGACTCCTACGTCGGTACCAACACTCTGCTGAGGAGATAAAAAAAGAAGTTGAGGCAAAGCAAGCTTGGGCAAAAATCGTTGATGTAATAAAGTTTAAGAACCGTGAAGAAGAAGAATACACCCATGTGTTTAAAATAATCTTTCAAACTACTGAGATGGCCGCGAAGGCGGCGGAAAATGGACTAGTCCTATTTAATTCAAAAGTCTCCGCCAGTTGCATTGGGCGAGAGGTTTTTATGCCGTTGCAGATCTGCTTCTCCTGCTATGCTCTCGAAAAGCATGTCATTAAGGACTGTCAGGCTACAGGCAAAATCTGTTCTGAGTGCTCAGAATCTGGCCATACATGAAGAGAGTGCACTAGCCCCAATAAGACGCGCATTAATTGTGACGATTCTCACCGCACTCTATCAATGGCTTGCACAATAAAGAAGGCCTTGATAACGGATAAATAGAAGACCTTGATCGAGGAGAGAAATAGAAGAAAAACTACTACATATGCACAAGCGACAGAAGTTTCCGAACAGAATACCACGATTCAAATAGACCAGAACATGAGACCAGATCTTATTGTTTATATTGCATGCACACTTCACGAATATACCGAAGTCTGGCAGTAATGCGACGAAATTAAATAAAATGCTGGTACAAAATGGACTGAAGCCGATGTAGTTTCCGGACAATCCACGATCAGGAGACCTATTTCAACTCAATTAAAGAATCTCAAACAACCTGAGACAAGGCCTCGTTCTACTGACGCGACCCGCGTTTACGCAAGAAAGAACGTCTCGTGAATGATGATTTCCAGATGGAGACCAGTGACCAACCGGAAGAGACTACACTAAAAAATGATGAGGTTGAACCTGATGCATCAACATCTGCCCCACCGCTACGCCAATCTATCGGACTACCCACGAACTGTGCATGAGAATCTATGGCTCCCCATCTGCTCCCATACCGAAGAAAGCCAATGTTAAGGAACTGATAGAAGGAGTTACTAAAGGCAGGTACAAATGGGACTTTGATGCGGACGTTACGGAAGAAGAGCTCCTAAACGCCTTCAAACAAGGAAGGATAGAAATATGTCCCGAATCCTGCTTTAACCTTAACCAGGATCAATACAGAAAGAAGAGATCTGGTGGGGTAAGGTCACCAGCCAGGGATAAAGGGAGTAAGGTTAAACAATCGAATATCAATTAACCATGGCTATCTCTACCAAACTCGTCAGGAACCTTAAGATCTTCTCGCTGAATGTTAACGGATGGAAGAACAAAAGCAGAATATACAATGACATTATTAGAAACGCTGATCCCGACATCGTGCTTATTTCTGAGCATGGATTAGATGACAACATCGAGCGTATAAGAATATATAACTACGAAGTATTGATGGATAGCCATACAAAGGAAAGATACGACGGGGTTGCAATTGCCATTAGAAAAGGCATTAGATTTAAAGAGATACGGAATTTAGAAGAATCGTATTTGGCGGTGAAGATCCCTATGACATATAGCGACCTGGTGGTTGCAGTCGGGTATCAACCACTCAGGCGCCCGTATCTCCCGATTCCCAACTTTATGAGACTCTTTAGGAGAGAGGCCTCAACAATACTATTTGGAGATTTGAATGCTCGGTGCATGGAAGCCGGCTATACGAGGGCTTTTAACAGAGCTGGTAATTCACTGAGCCTCCTAATCGATAGAGGTGTTGTGCAAAGAGAAGGGCCAGATTTCTCCACATTCTTTACGGCAAGATCATCGACCACATCGGACATTGTGTTAACAAATCGAAACTTTCCTCTTAACCATATCACTCTCCCGGGCCCCTTTATACAGTCAGATCATATTAGTATGATCATTCAAATCTCTACTTCTCCAATGCAAGTACAAATTCCTAAACGAAGATGCCTAGCAAGAACTAACTGGGAAATATACTGAGAACATCTGTGCCAAGTGCATATTGAACAACTCGATGGTGCTTCCCTAGAAGAGATTGACGAGAAGCTCGATCATCTCACCTCGAAAATCTTACAAGCTGGCCCCATGGCTATCCCCTAGACGGAACATAAAATTCTTCCATCTCGAAGGTGGGACGAAAACATACAACAGAAAATAAATCAGCTAGAAGCAACTGTTTTCTTTATAAATATGCATGAGATGACGGCACAACGGTACCAGGAACTGCGAGAATTAAGGAACGAGATCAGGCAACGCATAATCAAGAGATCGAGAGACCAGTAGGATGATATCATTACTAAGATTGACGCAGAAGGGGACCCCCCAAAATTTTGGAGTCAAATAAAGAGACTGAGAGGCACTGGTAGGCTATTTTCCTAAGAACAGCATAAGCATCAAGGTCAACGGCGTAGAATATACGGGGCACCATGATATCGAGAGGAAATTTAGGCGGTACTGGAAAAACCGCTTTCGTATTAGCGATGAGATAACGAGTTCTTTGACGAGAGGTATGAAGAAGTTCTACTTAAACTCCAAGACCTAGGTGCCGACTTTACGCCACATCACTTCGTGGACAGATCCCACATTGCACGGAAAGAAGGTAGACCATTCTCGCACGAAGAGTACGAGTGGGCCCTCAAAAGCTTTAAGCAAAAAGCGCCAGGCATAACTGGCATCACTAAAATGCATATGCTGAATGCCCCTAATAACATCAACGAGGGTCCACTAGAGTTGTTTAATGCCTGCCTCAATGTTGGCTATCTCCCAGACCAATTTAAAAGAGCCCGCATGATCTTTATTCTGAAACCTAGAAAACCGAAGAAGGAGATCAGTAGCTATAGGCCCATTTCCTTGCTAAAGTTTATGGGCAAATTGTTAGAAAAACTTTTTGACACCAGATTGAGGACCTTCCTGGAAACTTACAACTCATTAAACTCCCAACAAAATGGTTTCCGGAGGAAATTTGGCACGGGAACGGCTCTGGCATTAATTACGGAGAGAATAGTAATCGGAAAAACTACGAATGGTAATGGCGATGTCGCACTTCGCGACGTGGCCTTGGCATTCGACAAGGTATGGCTACCGGGTCTGAAAAGTAAAGTGAGTGAACTTGCCATGGATGGAAACCTAACCAAGATTCTATACGACTATCTGGAAGATAGAGAAGCAGTCGTGAAGATAAATGGTATAGAAGAAGTATCCATTAATCTGGAAGCTAGGGTACCTCAAGATGGCTGCCTCAGTCCCACTCTGTATTCAGTGTATACTGGGGATTTACCACGTCCCGTTCAAGACTCGCCCAGTATATACAACTAGCAGATGATATCACTCAGTGTTTATAAAAATCCTAACGACGTTGCTAACACGACAGGAAGAGAAATTGATAATATCAATAACTTTGAAAAAAGGAATAAGATAAAGACCAATGTCCAAAGTTCAAAGTTATGCCAATTGGCCGTCGGAAAACATCGGGCGCACTAGTGCAAGAGATGAGTTCTATGAGTACTTAAGGGAATGCTGAGTTCTAGGCCTGAAGTTAGCGTCGAACGGGTACAGGGCTCATTACCTACACAAGATCTCCTTTGCTGCGAAAACGTCACAGAGCCTCAATCGCTTTAGACATCTCTCGACGAGCAACAAAAGAAAACTATCTGTTGTTGGTGAGACCACTCCTCTTATACCCAGCTATACCCCTTAATACCCTAAGCAAAAAAAAGTTATAAAGAAAGCTCAAGTTATCCAAAACAAGGCAATCAGGTTTATTACCAACGTGTCACTGCTTGGCTACATTCCTTCGAGAATACTACCCGAGGCGACGGACATTGATTGAGTCATTAAATATTACCCTAAATAGACGAGAACGCAATATTTGGCAGAAAATCTATGATGATATGCCAGAAGAGGTGCTGAACCCGATTAGAATACCTGATGTAGATGTACAGAACCTAAGGTTCAGGCAAGCATTTAAAAGCAGCCAAATAATATCTCGGCAAGAAATTCAACCGATCTATTGAGAAACTTACCAGAAGATTAAAACCTATATCAACTCAAATTGACAATACAATATTAAATGATGAGAATAATGAAAACCCGAAATGATTTGTTTCATGTAAATAAAGATATTAAATTGATTATAAATGATCCCAAGTGGGCACCTAAATTTTTTTTTTCAAAAATTAAATAAAAGATCCGAAGTGGACAAAAAAATAAAAATAAATAAAAGATCCTAAATGGACAAAATTAAATAAATAAAATAAAATAAAATAAAAAATCCGAAACGGACACGTAAAATTACAAGTAAAGTCAATCAACTGTCAAGAGGTGAATGCTGCTCAAACAAAAAACAATAACTACGGATAAATACAAATGCAAATGACTGAGGTTGCCAGACAACCTGGCACAACTACTCTCTCTCTCTCTCTCTCTCTCTCTCTCTCTCTCTCTCTCTCTATTATACACCTATTCTCTCTACTCTATTTACACATTTTCTACCTTTTTCGATCGTTGATCATTGAAAGATTTTGACAACAACATCTCTGTGTCTCCCTACTATCTTTCAGATACAGGAGGCAAGGCCCGGCGGAATTTCCCTATACGCTTCTCATTGAGAACAGTGCAATTTCGGCAAGTCATACCGTGGAATATCATCTCGAGAGGAATACACGAGACTCACAAAAGCCCGCCCGTCCCCCCCCCCCTAAATAAAAATTCCTTTATTTTCCTGTCTCGTCATAGTGATATGACGTGCTAAAGCCTCCCCATCCATGCGCCGCCGTTACTTGGTTCCGTGAACATGACTCTACACATAGAGCTCCGTTGCAACTATGCTGTTCTACTTAGAAAGGGTATAGTTGCAAACTTTGGGGAAAGCAGGTCTGAGGCTTAGCCCGCTGCGGAACCCAAAGGAAGGAGCAAACCTGGATTGGGACTCAGTTACCAACGCGGGGAGGATTAATATCCTGCCCTGCGGCACCGTCCAAGACCAGAGAGGGAGATACCATCGCTTCTGTGAGAAGTCGAACGTAACTGAGAAATACACAAAACCCAATAAAGGGGATGGCACCCCGACTTGAGTAGGTTGATTCGGGCTTCAGTAATCATTAAGTCCGCCATGTTTTCACACCCTCTGAGGAGCCCAACCAGATCCATACTCACTCACTAATCATCATCACATCAGAGTCATTTTCACGATGTCGTTATCGGCGGGGTGGGGGACCCACTCTAAATATAGGAAAGTAAGTTTTAAATACCGATCCTCAATGGTACACAACAATACATCCATACTCACACTCCTACAAATAACAGAAAAAACACACACTACCAAAAAATGAACACACACTTCTCAACCTAACCGCTACACATGACACCCCCATCACAAGCATAATAAAGACTCACCCAGACCACAAACTCGTCTTCCGCTCACAGGAGGACGCAGTGAAGTTCCACGAACTTTTCCCTCTACAACGGCCTGCCCACCCAATAACACCACTGACAACCTCTCCACTCCCATGAAAGCACAGCCGACACGGGCGAAGCTACTCGCTCACCACGCCTCCTGGAAAATAACCAAGGAGAGGGGAACGGTCCCGGCTAAATCAGCGCACGTCAATAGGTCGCCTCAACATAATACATTTAAACGTACGTAGTTGGCACGATATTCGCCATACTATTGCCAACTGGTTCCTAAACACACAAAGACCTGACATAATACTAGACCTGACATAATACTCTTGAACTCGACCAGTCTACACCCTCACAACAACAGACTCCGCATTGCAGGCTACCACACATATCTAACTCCACAAGCACTGCACCTAGGATCAGCGATCCTAATAAAGCGCTCTATACACCACTCCCTCATTCAAACACGCGATGACTCTTTTCTAGCCTGCAAGATACAGACAAGCTCTGGCCCCATCCTAGTGGCCACGCACTACAGACCATGACGCCTATAATTAAACATAGAAGTCCCACTCCGGGCTCTATCAAACCACACCCTACCTATTTTCTTTGCGGTGGACCCCAACGCTTTCCACTCAACACTCCTTTCTAATACCACGAATGATGCAGGGGGGTACCTGGCCGGTGCCCTGCCGCGTTATCGCTGTGAGCACATCGGCCCGGCCTTACCCACATTCTTCGGTAGTCGCGGAGGAACCAGGTCTCCGGACGTGGTTTTCCGCAACGACCACACTACACGCTTCTACACTCCCATCTCACCTGGTCCTCACGTTCTCTCTGTCTACATACTGATATGCCTTATCATATCCACATCTTCCATACTCATACCCACACCACCTCTCTTCGACTAAAAAAACACGAACTGGTAAGAGTCCAAGAGACACATAACAGAAAACAGGCCACAAAACCTCGACCTGGACCACACCAATCCAGATCTGTTAGACGACCACTGGTTCTCAATCTTGAACACTATAACCGCAGCACGCATCCTACACACACAAAACCTACACATGTATAAAACATTTCACATATTCCATACACACCCAGAGACTCATCACACAGCACAACAATCACTACACCAGAGGCCCACGACAACACAACATCACTCACCTACGTGCCTTCATCCTACATCTTTAGATCGCTGACCTAAAGACGAATAAGTCCCCTGGACCGGGCGGGTTTCTACCTAAAGTGTTGAAGGAAGTGTGCGATGAAGTATCACGACATCTGTGCGCTATTTTTAACATGTCAATCCGGACCAAATGCGTTCCTAGAGACTGGCGTAAGGCGGAGGTGACTCCTATCTTCAAGAAAGGAGACCGTAACCAACCGTCGAACTACCGACCTATCAGTCTGACTTCGATAGTCGGTAAACTCATGGAAAGCATCATGGTGGACAAAGTGACGTCTTATTTAGAGTCAAACCTGCTACTGAGGAGTTCCCAGCACGGCTACCGAAGGCAACGGTCATGCCTGACGAACCTTGTAGAATTCTTCCACTTCGTTTTCAGTGAGCACGATTGGGACAAGGCGGTGGATGTGGTCTACCTAGACTTTCAGAAAGCCTTTGATAAGGTACCACACCGCCGCCTTCTCCGAAAAGTGCGAGCGCTTGGCATAGACGGAAAGGTAGCCGGCTGGATCGAGAACTGGCTAAGTGGCAGACGGCAACGGGTGGTGGTAAATGGACAGTCTTCTGAGTGGGTGCCCGTTACTAGCGATGTGCCTCAAGGTTCTGTCCTGGGACCACTACTATTCATCATCTACGTCAACGACATGGACGGTGACATGGTTGCCAAGATTTCCAAATTTGCCGATGATACCAAGCTTGGTATGAACGTTGCAAAAGATGGAAATACTGCCCGCCTGCAGGAAGATCTTGGGAAGATTGGGGAGTGGTCGGACATGTGGCAAATGCCTTTTAACGTGGGGAAATGCAAAGTGATGCATATCGGCCACAGAAACCCCCAATCTCAGTATATCCCCAAGGGCACTGCTATGGAATCCACCGACACTGAGAAGGACTTGGGTGTAACAATCACTAGTGACCTCAAGTTCTCGAAACAGTGCATTGAGGCGGAGAAAAAGGCCCAAAGGATGCTAGGCTATATTAAGCGCCAGTTTTGTTATCGGAACCAGGAGATTGTACTGTGCCTGTACAACTCCCTCGTTCGGCCACACCTGGAGTATGCCGTACAATTTTGGAGTCCTTGGTTTTGAAAGGACATCGCAAGGTTGGAACGCGTACAAGCTAGGGCAACAAAACTGATTCCCTCTATCAGACATAAAAGTTATGAGGATAGACTAAGGGAATTAGATCTGTTCTCGCTGGAAACCCGTAGACTGCGTGGTCAGCTCATAGAAGTCTTCAAAATACTTAGAGGGTTCGACAATGTTGACTACCGGGATATTTTCACACTGAGTGAGAACAGAACGCGCAATCACGGCTTCAAACTTGAACTGAAGCGTTACAACCGCAATCTATGTGGAAATTTTTTCACGTACAGTATTTGCGGTAAGTGGAACGCACTTCCAGTGGAAGTTGTCAACAGTGAATCTGTTGACCAGTTCAAGTCAAGACTAGACAAGGTCTTGAAAAGTGGCCGTTTAGGGACGCAAAACAATTGAGCAGCCTTGTGCCCGCTCGATTGTAAGTCCAATGGTACCCTCTTTGAATGGACCGTAAGGTCTCCTAGGGTACCTTCTTTCCTTGTTGTTACTCCTTGTTGTTACAGTGCGTGCAACTAGATGGGAAACGACAGTGGTGAGAGGTCGCCCACATCGCGGACGACATTCGTTGCACTGGCCCCTCCTTGTTATGGCGCCGCGTAAAAAGGATGCTAAGTAACGATCTACCCAAACCCATCACCCTCCAAGTAAATAACCAAACACTCACAGACACCAACGTCATCCTCAACGCATTTAGGTCCCACTGGGACACTGTACACACACACAACTGACCCAAACCACACTCGCAAGAGCACTTCCAGGAAGTCCAGAGTGGTGTTGGGCCCACGCTCACGAGCTAAGGCCCGCCTCCCTGATACGAATGGAGCTGCTCGACAATACATCTACACTGACCACTCCCATCACCGTCGAGGAAACAAATCACTACATTAAAACAACACCAAAACGCGCACATGGCCCTTCCAGACTACCAGCCGCATTAATACACAACCTCCCCGCAAACATATACCCTACACTTACACACCTATTCCACGCCTCACTAGTCTCAGGCCACTTCTCCAAAATATTCAAAATCTCTCACAACATACTTCTACACAAAATGAACAAAGACCCCCAAACACCCAAACAATTACAGGCCTATTGCTCTATTAGAGCACCTAGGGAAACTACTCGAACGTATAATCAACTGCCGTCTACGGAACTACCTGGAAGAGAGGGACTGGTTCTCCCCCCACCAATATGGGTTCAGTAGGGGTCAGTTCACTCAGGCGGCTGGGACCATCGTTCACGCCAAAATACAAAAAAAAAACGCCAGGTACGACAAAAGATACTCTCCATCAGCAAGGACGTGGAGTAGGCGTGGATAAGGTGTGGCACGAAGGACTCCGTTGGAAACCCGCCAGCAATACAGAGTTACTTCTTTGCACCAGAAGGCTCCTCTCGCACTACCTCACTTAACGGAGATGCCACATAAAATACAACAATACCCTATCACAACCTTTTACGCCACGCTCAGGCGTTCCCCAAGGAAGCGTACTGGCACCCACACTTTATATCATGTACACAAATGACACCCCACGCCCACCCGAAAACTGCCGCCACACCTACACGGTGTCCTACGCCGATGACGAGACCATTCTCGTCAGTGGCCGCGGACCAGACGAGATCGCGCACCACGCACAAATAATACTAGACGAAAAGACAGAATACAAGGATAAATGGCTGTTTACCACGAATCTTCAGAAGACACAGATGACACTCTTCGACGCAATATATCACTACATGAATAACCTACAAATTTTCTCACACATATCAGACAGGAACCACCCAAACCCAATAAGGCTCGACTACACACGACAGACAAAAATCCTAGGGGTAGGTAACTTTTGACAAGTCCCTTAGGTTCCCTATACACCAGCACATAATACAATCAAGAGCCGCACGCACAAACAAAATGCTATGCAGGTTCTACCCTGCTGTCAAGAAACTACTGTTACACCTCTATAAAACACTGGTGCGACCTCTTCTAACGTACACCCCACTGTCACTCGTAGCTGCGAGTGTCACGTGGCAGCAGAAGGCTCAGCAGCGCATTAAAAACTCTGCTCTGAAGCGCGCTTGCCGCTCTCCCATGTACGTGAAAATGTCGACACTACACGACAACGACAAATTAGCACCCCTCAACTCATACGCTCACTAAACAACTCGGGAAACTCGCTAAGGACCCCATATACACCGCACTACACGCAAAAGGATATGTTGCGATGGCACTGTGATACCCCGCATTCCATGACCACCCACAACCCATACCGTTCTACGCATAAGTTAAAAGCATCATGAATAACGCGTTTCCGACTATGCAGACACGATCTACTTCCTGACTATCCCCCAACCGTCGTCCAGTCACGAACACTCCAAGACTCACCCAACTACACTACGCATCAGTGTCTAGCCACCGACCTATCAACTCTTCCTATTCCCTTTCAAGTTATTATCGTCCCCTATTCCTCTACGACTACATGATCGCCAGTGTTGCACAGTGATCCCTTTCTGTTCTTTCTATGTATATACATCATCATAAAAAAAATAGATAGTATTAGCAGTCATTATTCAAGTAGCAAGAAGAAGTTGTCCTTACCGTTCGCATTTTCGAGACGTGTTCCCGTTATTTTCGAGGAAATAAAGAATCCAGCTGAATATTTTCCTTTATCCTAAGGAAGCTCGTTTGATTACTTAACTCATCCTGCTACACGAGAAGAGCTTCCCTTTTCGCACTTTACACAAGAGGGGTATATAAATTTAAATTGATTCTTTATCCTAAAAATACGTATACGCCTGGCAATGCGAAACCCCTCTGCTCTCTTAAGATATATATATATATATATATATATATATATATATATATATATATATATATATATATATATATATATATATATATATATATATTACATAAATCTTTCTGAATAACAAAATACAAGTATGGCTTAAAAAAAATATATAAACATAAATGGGTCTAAAATTTGGAAGGGGAAAAGCCCCCTCAGCCCTCCCCCTCTAGATCCGCGCCTGCCCTCAACGTATCTTCATATTTTTTGTCCTCCCTTGCACTGACTCAAGCAGGTTGATATCATGTCTATAGTGTGGAGACCATGCTCGTATGCAGTATTCTAAATGTAGCGTCACATATGTATATGACTTATATACTTAAGTATTTTTAGGTGTGTTCTGGAATCAAGTCTAATTGACCTCTAGATCCAGATCGCTGAATGATTCTTAAAGATTGGTATTATCTCGGTGGCTACGGAGTGGCACAGTGTGATCATAGGTTAATTCCTGCTCCGCCCAAAAATGGTCGTCTCTTTTCAAATGCCCAAACACTAGGAGCATTCACTACACTCTGATTGTTAAAGATAACCTCTTTACTTCTATAATTAACACTCCTTTTAATGAAACCCAACGCTCTTATTTGCACTTTTTTGCTTTAATACTTTGAGCTTTGTTATCTACATCGAGGTCGATGATGACGGATGCCCTCTTGAGGGCATCAACCTGCACTAGCTTTAAACTGGTAGGAATGTGTGCAGTCTTAGGGGGGGCCGCTAACATGAATTTTTCCCTCTGAGTAGACTGAGAAAAGTTCATTGATTATTAATAATGGTTATTTTACGCAGCATTGATAGCTGATTTAAGCCAATTTTGCACATTTGAATTCGGAAATTACAGTGGAATCTTGCTTAATTATCATAATTCGTTCTCGAATCTTACTGGTAATGCGAAACACTCGTTAAGCGAAACAATTATTTTCCTATAGAAATCAATGTAAAATACGATCATGCATCCGAAAAAATACTTCTAAATAATAAAATAATAATATCCGAAATCGTTTTTTTTTATTATTAACGCATTAAATAAAAATATTATTAATATAAATGAACCTGATAAAAAATAAATAATTAGTAAAATAAAAAAAAATAAATACTGTTGCAACTTACGAAAAAAGTAGGTAACTTCTGGCGCAAGGAAGATAGAAGCGGGGAAGGGGATTATTGGCGTGAAGGAGGATGCCAGTTCTTCTTTTTAACTTCTTGAACCACCCATGGCTTGCCCAAAATGCTTTTTCTTCGTCCGTTTATGCTCCTAGCGTTTTCTTAACGAGATTAGCGGAAATCATTTTCGCCTTCTCATAAATGATGCTCTTTAATATTGTCGCCTTGCATTTGCTTTTCGTTGATCCATATGAGAAGCAACCTTTCAACATCGTTAAGAATACGTGGCTGCTGCATATGAGAAGCAACCTTTCAACAATGTTAAGAATACGTGGCTGTTGCATATGAGAAGCAACCTTTCAACATCGTTAAGAATACGTAGCTGTTGCATAGATATTCTTGTCACTTCCTTTGAAGCATTTATCACCTTAATATTGTCTTTGTTTTTGAGGATAGTGCAAATTGTTGATGTAGCCCGATTGCATGTGCGTGCTAGGTCAACTACGCCTACACCTAGTTCTCAGTGATTTCACGTTTCACTTCTACGGTGATTCTTCTTCTCTTATCGCTGTTTTCTTCGGGAACATTATTGCAAGGGTTATTAAACTATACACTAAAACAAATTCACAAATAATGAGTCTGAACAGAAGTGGGGAAAATGTACGATCACAAGCGACACTAAGATGCTGCCGGAACGAGCGCCAAACACATACTGATAGACGAGAAGTAGGTAGGAGCAAGTCAAGAGTAGAATACACGGGACACGTGATGTCTGCTCGTGACTCGTGCCTTCACGTTGGGCATACGAATCACCCTAAAAAATGCGCACGGTCAATTTTAATTTTGCTCGTTATGCGAAACGTCACTCGTTAAGCGAGTCAAGCTAAAAGAAGTGCTCGTTGTGCGATTCACTTGTTATGTGATGTGCTCGTTAAGCGAGCTTTGACTGTACATCACCTTCCTCGGATCAGGTCAAGTTTTTGTGCTAATTCGATTTTTCAAAAATCCGATCTTTTAACAAAATCGATCACATTTTTGTGTCATTTTGAGTTGATTTTTTGTTTATATTTTTCATCGGAAATAGGTCATTTTTAAGTATATTTTATCAATTAAATATTAGTGTACATTGAATAGTAGACATTGATAAGGTAAGTACATGTAAATTGGATATTGGGTCATCATTGTTCAGAATTCAGGGCATGAAATTCCGTCCCTTCGAAGTCCTAGATACTCAGCGGTGGGGATGTCTTCTTCAAAGTCCAACAATAATCAGCCATCATGACTGCGTGCCAGCGTGCCGTTTTCCATCTCTTTCATGTCCTGATGGCATCTCGGCTCGTCGCTCATTTATCTCAGATTCTTAGCTAACCGATCCATATGTGAGAATAAACAATACATTTTGATGTTCATGTTGCATTCGAGGATTCTGAAAACAGCCAGCATATTGATGACAATTTATGTGTAGTTCCTGGCCTTCTTGTTGTCAATGAAGTTATCCAAGGCACATGTTCTACTTCTTTCATTGAGTTTTTAAACTCTGGATCTGATGAAATGACTGAATTAAGGACTGTCAAAGATGCCAGCTTTTAACTTCTCCATGGTCAATCCTGGAAAAGCATGGCGCAAGTAAGTGAAGTAGCCACCACCCTTGTCCATAGCCTTGGTGAAATGTTTGATCAAGCAAAGCTTGAAGAACAGTGGTGGAAAGAGTATCATGTATCGGTTCACCAGCGGATTGTTTATAATTTTTATTGTTCCGCAAGACACCAATTCCTCCCGTACAGGCCACTCGTTCTTTATGTAACGCTGATCTCTGTCCGTACTATCCCACATGCACAGAAAGCACGTGGAGGTACTTGGTGAACACGGACTATTGTCCCAACAAAACTTCACCATCTTCAGCTTAACACAAATCAACCACTCATGCAGACCATAACGAATTTTCGCCAGTATGTACTTCACCGCTTCATACTTCTCTATCAATGTATTTGAGTGAGCAAAGGGTATAGAGGTAATTTATTGCCGTTGTGTAGCAGGATACATTTCAACGATCACTTGCTGCTGTAAATGAACAGTCCCTAATATTCGAGCTCTTCTTCTTCTTCTTCTTCTTCTTCTTCTCATCCTTCTCCTCCTCTTCATCATCCTTCTTCAAATCTGGAGGAATTTTCGTAACTAATGCCAGGAAGTTTTCCAAATACAGGTACTGAAATTTCATCACAATGAGCTATAGGACGACGTGCTTATTGAAGATCAAGATAATTGAGGCTGCTCCGGTTCTTTTGTTAATCCAAGTCAAATCAATAGCGTAGAAGTAGCAGTCAGTACCATGGTTTGTCGGCTTCCTCCAAATAATGGGAATTCCGAATTTCAAGCAAATCATCTTGTCTTTAGTCCAATGACCAAATACTTGATGCATGTCTTGCATACCATGTCTGGCTCCCAAGCTTTATCCTGGTCACCAAGTTTCATACCCAAATAAGCATGGTAAGTACGCTTTATACAACTAGTGATTGTATTCATGTTTGAAACAACCTTTTATAAGCCACAGATGTAGCAGAAAACATTGGACTTATTTTTTCAAGATCGAAAGAGAAGAAAAAACGCCCCCTGCAACAATAAAAGAAAATAGGAGAGTTTTACCTCACATCCAGAGAGGTGTACTTAATTTAAAGCTCGCATTTCTAAGTCTGTTTTCGATTTAGATTTAACAGTGGCGGCTCCTTTATACGCACTTCAGAACTGCAACACCTCCTATTTCCACTCGATATTATCGATATCATTCAATATAATGAGTCATTTTTTCGTTAATTCTTTCTTTATACTTGTAAATTATATAATCCATAAGCTTAATGTCAGTAGCCATCAACTAGTTTATGAAAAAAAAATACAAAAATCCTTGTATAGAACTGTGCGCTTCACATTTACAGCGACGCAGTGTTTGGCTGTTGTGCGCATGCTCACACGTCCGAGATAGAAAGCTGCACGCTAGAGAGCGAGAGCACTGTGGCTCACGCAATGCCAAACCTAGTGCGCTGGTGGAAGTTAGTGTTTCTTTTGACTCCGCGTGTGTTGTACTTCTTGAAAACGCGTTTATATTCTTGAATGTGATAAAGTGTTAAATTTAATTAATATTTTTCGGGTCTTATATTAATTAACTGATATATTAATTAATTAATTGAGCTGCTGAAATTTATCTTGGAAAATAATCTAAATGATGTTCTTAGTGAAATTACGAAACTGATAAATATCCTCTTAACAATTCCCATGACTACATTTGAGGCAGAACGCTTCTTTTCAACAATGAAAAGAATAAATACTTTCCTAAGAGCATTATGAATTCTGAAGGACTAAATGCACTTGCAGTGCTTTCAATAGAAAAAAAATATCATCAGTCGTCCTCCAGAGATCAACTAGGAAATAATTAATCTTTTCGCGCAAATTAATACAATAAAAATGAATTTCGTTTTTAAATAAATGGATCAAGCTTGAACTGTAACAATTTAGGCTATTGGTAAGTAAAAATTGTTTGATTTTGTTCTGTTTAAGATTTTATCAAGTTTATCTATAAATTTTCTATTATATGTTTATTTCCTGTTACACAATATTAAAACAAATCTAAAAATCTTTTGATGCAGCACCCCCACTAATTTTAGCTTTGAGCCGCCATCAAATAATAAAAAAAAATTTATCATATAAATAGAAAAGACCCGTATATGTAAAACCGTTAAAAAATTCATGTGGCGATAAATCATAAAGTTCACCTAGAATGAGTACTAGCTCTCTCTCTTTCCTTGTCTGTCTGTCTGTCTCTCTCTCTTTTTATCTCTCTCTCTCTCTTCATGATCATTTATATAAATTAGGTAAATAATTGGCCTAGAACTGGTCCCTTATGTACGCCACTGCTTAATGTTCCCCCATGGTGACCTTATGGGGGTAAGCCGTGTAACCCTGGGGAATTTCATCACGATGAAATTCGGCAGGTTTTCTTGGTGTGTAAATTGAAAAGCTTGTTGCTCTCTCGGAAAATCCATTTTCTTCTTCATCATCATCCTTCGACGTAAGGGGGCTCACCAGTTATGTATGTGTCTACCTCTTTGGAGATGCTAAACTTTCCATTCCGTAGAAATGTCTTTTGATGTTGCTCTCTCCTCTTAGATATTAGTTTTCAAGGGAATTGTCTCTTCATCCTAAGGCACTTTCAAATTTCCCATTTACATAACCGGCCCGCACATAGGTATTTAACAGATTACAAAATGGAATTAATTTTTATACATTCGATATGAGTTCAAATAATATTACATTTATTCACTCTGCTTACATTACTTTATTTTACAATGTTTTACATTATTATCCAATCTTAAATTTGCTCTATTATTATACATAAACATTTTAATGAGATTTAATAAGTTTCCTTTCGCATAATTCTTCTATTGAATTGGGGGCAATTTAGAACGTTTTAAAATATTAAAATATGAGTTTATTGAGTTTAACTGAATAGTAAATGGTTTTGTTTTTAATTACATATAACTTAATCTTAACAGAAACAAAACATTTTATTATTAGTTTTTCTATGAGGTTAAATTTATTTAGTGGCTGTTTAAATATTTACTTAAGGGGAAAGGTAGCGTTTGGTGGCATCCCTTCAATGGTTGTCAAATACTACCATTTCCCTTGTTTTTAAAATCAGATCACATTTTTCGCTTTTCAATCATCGATTAAACACGTTTTATATTCAATATATATAGGAAATGGATTTTGTTATTGTACTTACAGACTTTTACGCGGATTTTTTGTAATTATTCAACCAAAATTATTATATTCCGGTCTTTTTTAAAATGGTTATAAAGTTGCTTGAATTAACGGAAATAAAGCATTGATTTAGATAGTCATACAAATAAAACAATTGATAAAGAAAATGACAAAAATTTGGAAAAGTCTACCTGAGCTGGATATTCTTTAAAGTTAGGAGATATTTATATTATAATGTTTACGGTATTTACTATTCCAAAATTACGTAATCACTTTTAGGGCCGAGCTATGAAATTTGTGGAAACGATGGTTCTTAATTTCAGAGCCTTGCATGAGTTTCTCATGATATTTTTTAAGAGAACTGGCTGTACCTTTAGGTGCTCGTTATTATTTTTGTAATTTGCAATAATTAACCTTTGTATTGCATTGGTTGCATAGATTCTAGCAGGGTAGGAAAAACAAAAAAAAATCCGGTCAGTTGATCCCTGTTCTTTGAGACTTCTCCAAAACGGGAGGTAATACTATTATACGGGAACAGTGTTCATTTTAGAGCACTTAGCCATTCGGATTCCCTTCTTCCAATTGTTACATATTTCTGGTTCAACATGTGAACCCCTTATAAGATTTCAAAAAACTTAAGTACTGACTTTTTAGGTGTCTGAGTGTCTTATTTAATCTTACGATGTGGTCCCTATCTCGCCCCCATTTAATACCAACCTCTGTTTCCTGTCTTTCAACCATTCAACTATTCAATTCCATGCAATTTGAATTTGTGAACTAGACTCTTAAGGGGAATTTTATCAAAAGTTTTGCTCACATCTAAGTAAATAACATCAACATTTTCTCTAATACTAATTATTTAGTTACATAATCTATAAACTCGTCTTTATTAAACATGATATATCACTTCTAAAGCTATGCTGAGCATCATTTAATGAAGTACCTCTTTCTAGATGTTCCGAAATAATTTTCTTAGGTACCTTAATCAAATTTTTACGAACTATAGGTGATCAGCCAACGGGTCTAAATTTATCTGGGTCCTCTTTAATTTCCTTTAATAAAAATTGGAACTACGTTTGCTATTTTCCAATCATTACGTATTTACATTGTTTACTTACTTGCTTGCTTATGGAGGTCGGTCGAATTCCAATGACGACGTCTCTCCCCCCGTGATGGGTGGCGATGACTAGTGAATTAGTTTGATGACTAGTAGTGTGACTATATGTGTGATGAAGATGAGATCAGTTTTGGTGGCCTTGGTGACTTCTTTGATGGTTACGAAGTCCAAATTCTGAGGCACACCTTCTCCCACATTTGGGAAATGCAATGCCCTTCCCTGGAGGAGGGGTGTCTCCATTTTGCCGCTCATGCTGCCTTTGCTACTGTTCCTCACGGGCATGCACCCGGGATGCCTCAAAGTCCAGGTGTCCCGGTCGTTGGCAAGTTGTTCTATTATATTTTAATTTTGAACTAGTCTCTTAAGTGGAACCTTATCAAAAGTTTTGAGGTGGTCTTTGAGGCGCTTCTTTTGCCCTCCTATACTGCATCGATCAGTGGCAAGTTCTCCATAGAGGAGAACTGATATGATCTAGTATATATATATATATATATATATATATATATATATATATATATATATATATGAAAAACTCACAAAGTATCACGTGAGGGTAGCAAATGAGTGCAATGTCCCGCAGGAAAAAATTAAATGGTGTTTCCAAGTACGTTCGAACTTTAAGTTCCTTATCAAGGAACTTAATAAAGTTTGAAAATACTTGGAAACACCATTTCATTTTTTCCTGCGGGACATTGCATTCATATATATATATATATATATATATATATATATATATATATATATATATATATATATATATATATATATATATATATATATATATTATTCATGCAGTTTCCAAAAAATATTTCGAAGAACATAGATTAAAGGCAATCTCTTTAATTTTTGAAAATTTCTTGATCTATATGGTCAGGACTACATATTCTTAGCGCCCTAAGATACATGGAAGAAAATACTGATGTTTTAATATTTTTAGAATGACCTGAATAAAAATGGACGTAGGATAAATTATTTGTCGGTATCCTGAAAATAGAAAACTTAAACCTGCCTGGTTGTCTAATTATTAGAACATCTAGGAAAGGAAGGAGATTACTTTCTTCTTTTCATAAGTAATTTTAATTGACGGAACCAATGAATTAATAAATTAAAGAAAACCATCGAGGTCAGAATCGTCCTTTAGAATTCCCAGGACATCGTTTACATAGTGGTACGAAGCAATTTTAGTGGGCTAAACCGGTAAAATCAGCCTAGTTTCGAAATATTCCATATATATGTATTTTATAATAAGAGAGATAAGGAATTACCCATAACATGCCAAACACTTGTTCGTAAAACTTGCCATTATAACTAAATTTACATCTTTTAATGCATAAACAAATAAGTTGAATGATCGAGTTGGACGGTAAAGGCAAATCATAAGAGTTTAGAATACCAGCTAGGAAATCCAATAAGGCATCAACGGGTACTTTAGTGAATAATGAGGTAACATCAAAACTGACTAATCTCAGGTTTGATGTTACATTCATATTGTCTAACTTATTGCAAAGATCAACTGAATCTTTTATATGTGAGGGTGATACGTATCCTAAGATTAAAGAAAGTAAATTTACTAAATATTTTGACAGTGTATATTGGATTGACCAATTGCACTGATGATTGGTCTTATTGGATTGCCTGGTTTATGAGTTTTTATTAGGCCTACAAATAAGCTAATGATGAACCACTAGAAGAAACTGAGTCAATAATTGATTTGTGTTTTAAAAAATATTTTTATGTCTATAAGAAGATAACGAAAGCACTAACTCCAATTAATCTTTCCTTTTCCTTACATGATATATACAAATATTTATACTTATCACGTGTTACCTCTCGTGATTTTTACATTTCTTCTTAATGACCTTCATTGGGATGCACTATATAGCAAGGGCATCTGGCATTCCTATAAAATATTACATGTATCAATATTACATTGCATCAATTTAAATATTATCATTACCTAATATCCTTTTAACGTAATGTACATTGTGCATAAATATTAGCATACTTTACTTTTTAAATTCAATGTAAAAATATGCATTTATTTTCCAATTTAATTTTGACAATTTTTATTAAATCTTATGTAAAATCTCAACTTAGTTATGCATAAATTATCAATCATCATAAATAATCCTACTAAGAATGTATCAATACAAAATCTCAATTTTTTGGTATATGTATTTTCAATATATTTTTTGTAATAAATAATTGTCATGCAAAAATCATGGCTAAGATACATTTTGTTTAGCAATAGTTCCATTAGTTAAACACACAAACTAACACGCCTTCAGCTGTCCTGTATTGAATACAAAGATTCCCACTCGTGCTTCGTCATTCCCATCGTAAATGTCAGTAAATATTCCTTCTCCAGTTAATCATCTAATTCCACACAAATCACACTTAGTCTAATTCCTCGTCCTCTTATTCCACACTCCCGTACACACTAGTTTCTACCTTGTTGCCTAGTTACATTTTTACCAATATTTACCTTGCTATCTACTTGTACGAATTTATACCTGTTTATACATCGTTATCACTAATTTACACTAAGCTTAGTCACAACGAAAATTCAGTATTAAACTCATGTTTATTTTTGTATAATTAAACTCAAATTCAATTATTATATTTCAACTATGTTTCATTCTTGTTAATCTAATATATATATATATATATATATATATATATATATATATATATATATATATATATATATATATATATATATATATATATATATATATATTTCTATCTTCGTTGTATTCCATCCATCCATTCCCTTAACAATTTCTCGGTCAACCATTACGACTAAATTCGCCGCCAGTTCAGCCACTCGAGCCTTATTTACAATTCATCCTTCAATAATTCTCACTCTTCAAACACTTATAGATATAGGTTTGTTGTTTATGGATTTATCTGGGTTTATACCATGATGGCCCTATATCTATAAATGCTCGTGGACTATGTTTAATATAGTCTTAAGAGTGAACCCATTGTAAGATTTCACAAAACTTCAAAGTGCAGACTTTTTAGGTGTGTGTCTTATTCGATCTTATGATGTGGTCCTTGTAGCAGCTCTGCAGCTACAAATATATATATATATATATATATATATATATATATATATATATATATATATATATATATATATATATATATATTAAACCACATTGAAAGAGAAAACGGAATCATTTTTCCTTGCAGTAATATTTTTATTACCTTTTTTCGAGAAAATCCGTGCAGGGAAGTGATTCGAACCAGGCACACTGAGGCAGCGAGCACCGTTTTGATCACAGTTAAAAGTATGCTCATAGTACACTATGCTACGCAGAAAACTAACGGCATAATAACGGCATACTTTTAATTGTGATCAAAGCGGTGCTCGCTGCCTCAGTGTGCCTGGTTAGAATCGCTTCCCTGCACGGATATTTTTTTCGAAAAAAGGCAATAAAAATATTACTGCAAGAAAAAATTATTCCGTTTTCTCTTTCCATGTGGTTTAATGGATTCATTTTCATCATTCTATTGCACTACTTTGAGATATATATATATATATATATATATATATATATATATATATATATATATATATATATATATATATATATATATATATATATATATATATATATATATATATATATATATATATATATATATATATATATATATATATATATATATATATATATATATATATATATATATATATATATATATATATATATATATATATATATATATATATATATATATATATATATATATATATATATATATATATATATATATATATATATATATATATATATATATATATATATATATATATATATATAAAGAACAATAAAATTTTATATATTTTTTTTAATTTACATATATTTGTAAAAAAGTTTGATTCAAAAACAATTGGCAACATTTACACGCACGTACCAACGCTTCCAAATATTCCGCATGGGAGATAAAATTTTCACTCGTTGTCTCGCCTTCACCAAGTCATCAAGCTGAGTTAAATTCTTTCTCTATTTAATCCTTAGGTTTTACAAACAAAACACTGCCTAATTCCTTATATTTCCTTTCCAGACTCTCATACATTTCCTCGTGTAACCATCGTGATTTTAATTAGTTACACTTATATTTACCCACAATTCGTGATTCAATTAGCTACCATTACAATTACACCCAAATTATACCTCCATACAAATTATTTATTTCTTGATTCCTGATCCTAATTATCTACAAATTACATTTACCTCATTACCACTCACACAATTTGCTTAGCAAAATATTATAATTACCATTTAGCTAATTGTTCTTGTCATTATTGCCCTTTGTTATTATTCCCCACTTCGTAATCTCGACTAATTACTTCCGTACTTTCATTTACAACGAACTGTATATATATATATTTTGTAACTTATCCAAATTTGTGTTAATTCAACCTAATGAAAATATTCTATATTAATAATTCCTTGTAATCTATAATAATAATAATAATAATAATAATATATATTTTGTTATAAATCCTTGCTTTATTTATTCATTCCCAAACTATTTCCTGCAAAAATCGTTAAGCCTAAACTCTCCATTCGCCGAGAACTGGAATTTTCTTCAGAATAATTTAATTCAATAATTCTCTCATTAACAGTTAAAGAGTATAAGTTAGTGTGTATTGTGCTACTCGTATATAGGCTACAGTTTTATGTATATGCACTTCTATACACTATAAAATCCCTACTCACCCCATATAGTACCACCCTCTGTTTCCTGTCTTTTAACCATTCAACTATTCAATTCCATGCAATTTGAATTCATGAACTAGTTTTTTAAGTGGAACCTTATCAAAAGTACTTAATATAAATAGCACGACACCAGTTATTAATGTAAATTACCCAGCACCAGTTTTTGCACACATAGAAATATTATGCTCTTGGTATACAAATCCTTACACTCTGTACAATAAGTTGCCAAACCTAAGGATGAGGTTGTAAAACACATACCAGTAGTTTTTATTTTTTACTCTGCGTGTGTTGTGCTTAAAAACGTGTTTATATTCTTGAATGTGATAAAGTGTAGAATTTAATTAATATTTTTTCGGCTCTTTTATTAATTAAATGAGTTGTTGAAATTTATTTTTGAAAATAATCTAGATAATGTTCTTAGTGAAATAACGAAACTGATAAAAAATCATCTTGGCAATTCCCATTATTACATCAGAGGCAAAACGCTGTTTTTCAACAATGAAAAGAAGAAAGACTTTTCTAAGGAGCAATATGAATTCTGAAAGACTAAATGCACTTGCAGTGCTTTCATTAGAGATAAAATTCCTCAGCACTTCTCCAGAGATCAAGTAGAAAATAATTAATCTTTTCACACAAATTAATACAAGAAGAATGGATATCGTTTCCAAATGAATGGAACAAGCTTGAACTGTAACAATTTAGACTATTAGTAAGTAAAAAATGTTTGAATTTATTCTGTTTAGGATTTTATCAAATTTATGTATTTTATTTTTATATCTTTACTTCCTTTTAAACAATATTAAAAAAAATGCTTAAAAAATTCTGAATCAGCACCCTTACTAATTTTAGGTACGAGCTGCCACTGGTCATTCTCATCACAGAAATAAAACCAAAAAATCAAGATTCAAGCTAAACGAAAGTGAAGTAGGATTAAGGGGATATGAGATGCACAGAAACATTTCCAATGCTGAGGAAACAGGCATAGTAATTTACACTAGAGACTTGCTCATCTGCAGAGAAGTGAAATTAACACCAGATTTCCAGGAATCAGTTTAGGTCATTGTTAAACTGAACGACGCCAACAAATTTCTGATGGAATGTGTGTACAGAAGTCCTAGCAGTGAAAGATAGAACAACATTGACTTGCCGACCCTCCTTAGGTCCGCAGCAGATATGGAACACACACACATTTGCTCGTAGCTGGGGATTTCAACTATTTAAGGATTGAATGGAGAACATGGACAACTCCTAAGGGGACAGGGGGTAACAACAGACGAGTTCCAGTTTATCGAGACGCTGAGGGATCTATATTTGCACCAACATGATGAAGAACCAACGAGAATGAGAGGAACTAATAACCCATCTCTTCTAGACCTAGTGCTGACTAAAAAAGGAATGATAGACATGATCAACAATTGACCCGCCCCTATGTAAGAGTGGCCACTGTGTGCTGGACATCAGTTTTAGGTGTTACAACGGAATCAGTCAGTGAGAAGACACTTTTACTATTAAAGATGAGAATACCAGAGCATGAGAGGTGAATTTGACCCGCAATGGATCCATACCTTGGAACAAGAACTAGACGTAGAATCACAGTGGAAGATGTTTAAAAATAAAATAAGACAGAGTGAATGAAAACATATCCCGAATAAGATGGTAGATGGCTGCAAGGCTAGTGAGAGTAAGGACAAAAACCGTCTTGAAAAGGAAACAGCCAAGGCTATAAGGAAGAAAATACGCATGCGGCAGAGATATATGGAAACAAGAGACCAAGAAAAATATCAAGAATACACAAAACAGAGGTACTAGGTTAAATCCATATCTAGGAGAATACAAAAAGAAGCGGAGAGAGATGTGTCCAAGAACGCAAAAGAAAACCCTAAGAAGTTTTGGAAATTTGTCAAATCGAAACTCAAGACTATATCCCGTATAGCAGATCTGGAGACTGAAACTGGAAGAAATGCAACTACAGACAAAGACAAAGTTGAGACACTTTCTGGGTTCTTCTCCGCTATATGTTTAAGAGAGGGAAATGGAGATATTCCATAATTCGAGACCAGAGACTATGACAGGCACCTAGAAAACATCGAAGTAAACAAAACAAAGGTACAAGAGAAGATCAATAAACTAAGAATTGATAAGGCATCAGGTCCAGATGCGATCCACCCCAGGCTGCTCCGTGAACTGCAAGATGAGGTGAGCTCAGCACTACAAATTACATATCGGAATTCACTGCCTACTGGAACCATCCCCATCGATTGGAAAACTGCCATCTACAACAAGAGGGAAAGTCCTTCCAATGAACTGTGGCGTTTTGTGATAAGATGATAAATTGTTATTGCATTGATGGTTTCTCATAGTTCAAATCATTTTGAATCGCTAAATGAGGCCTCTGCCACTAGATGGCGCCACCCAAAGCCAAATCTGATGCATATTTGAAATCTCTAGGGTGAATAACCATATGTCTCATAGCCATATGGGTCATTTCATGGCTCTAAATGGGTACAATTGAACTTTACTCCGCTTGAAAAAAGCGATGCATTGACCTGGCGCTTTGCCGCATGTAAAAACGGAAAAAAGACATCACCAAGAGCAATTATCGTCCTGTGAGTCTCACTTGTATAGTGTGTAAAGTGCTAGAGTCAATTATCCGAAACGAAGTGATGGCACATATGATGCGAAATCAATTGTTCTACAAGAAGCAGTATGGGTTTATCCACAGTAGATCCACTCTGAAGCAGCTACACCATGCGCTTGATAAGTCGATAGAGGCTCTTGATGCTGGAGGAAAGGTAGATGTGATTTACCTCGACTTCAGAAAAGCGTTTGACACAGTGCCCCTCAGCAGATTGCGGAAGAAAGTGTCATGGTATGGTACACAGGGAAATTTTACTTAGATGGATTAAAGTGTTCCTGACGACCAGAAAACAACGAGTTGGAGTAAACGGTGTGTTCTCAACGTTGTCTGATGTGTTGACTGGCATTCCTCAAGGGAGTGTATTGGGGCTAATCTCGTCCGTGCTATATATAAATGACCTCCCTGAGTGCGTGGAACCATGTGTCTACCTCTTCGCAGATGATACAAAGATCTGGAAGGAGATCAAATCAAACGAATTAAGTGCACAACTTCAATTGGATCTGGACGCCTTGCATACTTGGTCTCAGGAATGGATGCTGGAGTTTAAACCACAGAAATGTAAACATCTCAAGATACACAACCCCAGAAGGAATAAGATCACTACCTCGTACAATGTGATGGCAGTGGATGGTACCGGGACGACCATAGAGAGGGTACACTAGGAGAAGGACCTTGGAGTTTAGATTGATGGCCACCTTTCCTTTGCGGCTCACATCCAGAAAAAGGTTACCAAGGCGAATCATATCATGGGAATAATCCGGCGAACATTCCAGCACATAGATGTAGACACATTTAGATGCTTGTTCAAAGCTATGGCCCGGCCACATGCGGATTACTCTCAGTCTGTGTGGTCACCTTATCGCAAGAAGGATGTGACTGCAGTCGAAAACATACATTAGAGAGCTACCAAGATGATCCCTACAAAGAGGAATCTCACGTACCCTGAAAGACTACAGAAAATGGGCCTGCCAAGTTTGACGTAACGTCGCTGGCGTGGAGACATGATTGAGGCCTACAATATACTAACAGCAAAAGTGGACACGGCAACCAGCATTGAGATGACCAGAAGAAAGAGGGAATATGCGTGGCAACCAATATGCCCGCTTCAAGAAAAGGAATCGAGCCAAATGTAGGCAACAGCAATTCCGGACTAAGATCATAGACGCTTGGAACAGCCTACCATATAGCGTGGTCACAGGTCCTAGTATCGCCTCCTTCGAAAGACGGTTAGACAAGTTTGGGGCGAATCAACGTGTTACATACCACTACGACGAGCCTCGCCAGACCACCTTTATACAAGCCGTGTGGTACGAAGATGATTTCGATCTAGATATAGAAATCATATGATCTTCGTCCAGAAACCACCTTAGTTACATAATCCATAATTCCAGTAAGTTTGTTAAACATGATCTACCATTTTTAAACCCATGTTAAGCATCATTTAATGAAATACCTCTTTCTAGATGCTCAGAAATACTTTCTTAAGTACCTTAATCAAAATTTTACGAACCATAGGTGTTGGGCTTACAGGTCTAAAGTTATCTGGGTTCTCTTTAATTTCCCTCTTAAAAATTGGAACTACGTTTGCTATTTTCCAATCATTAGGTATTTCCCCAAACTGCAATGATCTAATATATATATATATATATATATATATATATATATATATATATATATATATATATATATATATATATATATATATATATATATATATTGTAAGGGAAATTGACGCCAAGAAGAATACCCCCGCCATTTGTTTCATGAATTCCTTCCCTCCTTATGTCTGGTAAGTTCCTAAATATAACTCCACGTGGAGTAAACTCTGAATCCTAAGAGAAAAATAAAAGAAGAAAGAATTTAAATATCACTCAGCCGATTTACAGGTGAAGTTAATTAAGTTGGGCGCTAAAAGCTTTTTTTCTAGCCGAGGAAGCGCTATTCTCCGTAGTGGGGAAACTGCTAGCCGAAAGTTTCCCGCCCACATCGTAAAGGCCATTAAGACTTGGGTCAGGCGACAGTCGCTAATCTATCTTCCTGCCGGAAGTGGTCAGCCAGTCGTCTGAGTCTGACAACGAGGAGAAACCAAAAAAATGGCCGTCATATAAATATCCTGGGTTTTCGAATATCGGCAGATTGAGTTGGAGAACCCGTTGCCTTCGGTTCAGATCGTGTGTCTGATTCCCCAAGTCCCTGGTATTCGCTTATACTATCGAGTTCAGATCTCATCAGGCAGATCCATCTCTTTTGTGAAGGTTTACTCTGTTCAGAGCAGGCCTCGAATCGTTTCATCCCCGATGGATTGGCCGGGATTCCTCTCGTCTCATCTGGACCCCCTCCCTCCTCAAGGATCTCCAGTTTTCATGTGAGACTTTGCGCCGAGCCGCGTCAGAGTGTGGATTTTTGGAGGCTGCACTTCATCGAGCAGAGGTGCCATCGTCCGTCTTCAAGAAAGATCGTGAACTCGTCTTCTGGTCCCCTCCCCCTTTCATCCTCATCATAATCAGGATATTCGCCGTGAATCACGTCTATTTTTCGTCTCCATTTCCCAGCGCCGACTCGCTAAAGGATTCCCCTTCCTCAAAGTAACCCCATTAAGGTAAAGCGATCCTTGCTTGTATCTCCCGTTAATCGACCCACTTTCCGACATATAAATATTTCCTCCGTATAACTGATTTATACTATTCCATTTAAAAGCTGATTAACGAGTAATTAACGTTACCCGATTGCCAATTAATCTATATTCTGTCAGAATTGTCCTTATTTATATTACCTATATTTACCGTATGTATATATAAGTTAACTAGTGACCTATTAAAATTATATTTTTGGTTCTCACCCTCTAAATATATCCTTGAACTGTAACTTGGTAAACTCATTAAACGCTGTCAGCCCCTGTAGTAAATCGCACTCTTATACGAGGGGCGGTCAATAAGTTTTGCAATTCGAATATAAGGAAACGAGATATGAGGAAAAGTGTTTTATTATTTTTCAATATAACTACCCTCGACTTCAATGCACTTGCGCCACTTGTCCCAGAAGCTTCAAATTCCCGACAACCAGAAATCTCCCGACTGCTGTTCAATCCACTCCTGGACGGTGAGCTGGACATCTCCATCGTCCCCAAACCGGCGTCCACGCAGTGCAGCCTTGAGCTGGCTGAATAAAAAGTAGTAGGTAGGGGCCAGATCTGGACTGTAAGGGGGGGGGGGGTTGAGCTCCTCGAATCCGCACTCGCGCAGGTCAGCTTGTGCAACTCTGGTCTTGTGGACGTTGACGACGTTGAAGTCGATCATGGGGCGTGAGGTTTCTAGGGATCCAACGGGCAGAGACCTTGGTCATGGCCAAATTGTCATGGATGATGTTGATAACACTTCCATCTCATATTTCAAGTTCTCGCTCGATTTCTTCGACCTTCACCCGTCGATTTTCGAGGATCCTCCTCTCCACACGGGCCACATTGTCCTCGTTGGTCACGTCTGACGGAGGTCATCTTCAAGGGACTCACGACCATGGCAGAACTCCCTATTCCAGCGAGCAATGGTTGCATAGGAAGGGGCGGTGTTGGTGTACACTGCAACCATGCTTTCATGGATCTCTTTTTCATTCTTGCCTTCCTTGGTCAAAAATTTGATCACTTCGCGGTGCTCAACCTTCTCCATTGTTGAAAAATTTGTGACTGATGATCTGCGATCAGCTACTACTTCTTAAATAGACGAGGCAGGATCGTGTGGCTGCAGGTCCTGACTTGTCATAACTTGTCCTAACACCTCCACAAACAGCCATCCCCCTTCCTCTGTTTTGCCCTACCAATTCGCAAAACTTATTGACCACCCCTCGTACCTCGATGTGAACGTACTTGTATGTAGTGAAGGACGCGTACGTACATGAAGGGATATATATGTATATAAAAGTATATATATACATATTCTCGTGGCTTTTATCTCTTTCCTCACAACAAATAGATACATACTCGTATATCTATATATAGACGTATTGTCTGGGGAGGTGACCTATTCCTCGATATATATATATATATATATATATATATATATATATATATATATATATATATATATATATATATATATATATATATATATATATATATATATTCTAAAGAGCTACTGCAATAATTTCTACATTTTCTTTAAGTAACCTAGAATAAGTTACATCTGATCCAGATACCTTACAAGTATTCAAATCAACTATAAGCCCTTTAATATGTGGTGCTGGAACCACATTATAGAATCGCATCTGACTCAAAACCACTTCAAAGATAATTAATTTTAAGTCTTATAAAGTTCTATAATTGATTCACAGTAAACAAAAGTAACATTCCATAAAATGGCAAATCAATAAATGTTATTGCCTCTTAGAATAAAATTGTAGTATTCTCTTCATTAACGAACAATATTGTATCATCTCTATCCGTACGAAGAAATATTGCAATATTATCTCTTTCCTAAGTGTGAATAAAAAGTCACCGTTAGACTGTCATCTTTTGTTTGCGGTGCTCACAGTTCGTCCACGAGTTCCGAGGAGTTGAATAAAAAAATAACGAAAATATTGATGTGTCGCCAATTCACATGTTCCAAGTGTATTATTCTCCTTTTAATTCCCCGTTGAGATAAGTGAAAAAGATTTCACGTTTTTTGACGTCGCTAACCCTTTCCTGTACCTCTTTTACCGACTGGCAACTTTCTTCTGAATTGGCGTTGTTTCTTCAATGCTGGCTGAGCCGTCAATAAGGACAAAAAAATTGGACATTGGATATATATAAGTGAGAAATATAATAGTAGAGGTGTTTACTGTTTAGTAGGAGAAACTAGTTGGGAAAATTAAGGAAAATAATAGGAAAGTGAAATGAAAATAGAATGAAATACAGATCCCTGGTGAAAGGGTAGCTCTGGCTTTCTTTGCGGTTTTTTTTTTGCATTGAGTATATATATATATATATATATATATATATATATATAATATACGAAAGGCATTCAGGCCTTTATAGCAGAGGGTTTTTAGCTCCTACTGCTGGTGAAGAGTTTTTAATCTGGGTTTTTAGTTCCTGATTTTGGGTTTATTCTTATTTTTTGTTGTTTTGATTGTTGTTTTATTTGGAGGGAATTATAGTTTTACTAATTCAATGGAGAATAAAAAAAAGAAAAAGAAGTTGGGTTTTAAAATGATTGGTTTTGTTTGTGTTTGATTTGTGAACGGAATTTTATGTGAACTTTGAATTTATGTCGTTGTTGATGAACAGTCTGCTACTTGTAAATGATCTTCTGTGTCTTGCGTCATTAAAGTCCATGTGCTAGAGCACAAACTCAGGAGGGGCTGCTGGTGTAGGGCGTCCCAGATCTTTATTGCTCTATTGTGAACTCTAGGTTTATGGGGGTCAGCCCCAATTCACCATGAGCTCACTCGGCCTTCTCCTCTCTCTCTCTTTCGGGTTCTCGTTATAATTTAGACAACCTTATTTTAAACCCTTTTTAGGTTAAAAATCTGGGTCTTGGGACTTGCGTTTATGGGGACCGTGAGTACAGGAGTTTGAATCGGATGCACGCATTATAAATTTTAAATTTGTTGGATGATCTTAGGTCCATGGATCGGTAAAATTCACCTAGGTTCCTGCGTGCATTTGCAGAGATCCTGTTCAGATGACACCCATACCCCCCAATCGCAATCCGGAGTCCCAGAACCGTGCCCTCCGTGCGGTATGGGATGCATACCCCCCCCCCCCACACACACACACGGATGTCTGCGAAGGTTCGTCGGAATAGTGGGATTATCTGGAACTTTGGGGCATTGGTAGATATCTTCCATCTCCTCTCGAAAGTATTGATGTTTTCGATTTCTCCTGGCAGTACTCTGTTTCATATAATTCAGATTCCGATAAGATGTCAGACATGTCATTGATACGTCCTCCGCAAATTGGACGTATAACGAACCTTCTGTCAGAGGTTGGGGAAGGTTGATTGTGTATAAATATATATATATATATATATATATATATATATATATATATATATATATATATATATATATATATATATATATATATATATATATATATATATACAAGAAAGAGAAATTTGACGCAAATGAACAATGAGACAAGAAACAGGAGTTTTTTTAGAAGTAAGAGAAAGGGACATTTGAAGAAGACTAGAATCATAGAGAGCAGAGGGCGGCACAATGAAGGCAATCCTTTACCGAGAAGACAAAGATAACGCCAGGGGAAAAAAGTTTGAAATTCCTGGCCGGGACTCGAACCCGGGTCTGCTGATTGCCGGTCAGATGCTCTACCGCTGAGCTACCAGGCACAGTGACTCTACTTCGCCCAAAGCGTTACCCCATCAAACCCAGTATCTCTCTAAGCTAGGAACCTCCAAGGAATTTTTATACCAAATCTTCTTACCCGCTCACAATTTAAAGGCTCATCCCCAAGTCACATACAAAGAAGAAGGAGCAAATGCAAGTTCTGCGGGTGATAACAATCACCACAGGGCTTTCGCCATATTTATTTTCTGCCTTTCAAAACAATTTTGAAGACAGAAATAAGGGTGCAGAAACCTTGCATTGCAGACTCGCATTTGCTCCTTCTTCTTTATATATATATATATATATATATATATATATATATATATATATATATATATATATATATATATATATATATATATATATATATATATTCCCTAGAGCAGGAGACTTATACACCCGCCTTGTGGTACCTCCGCCTCGAGTTCGAAACTCAGGGCCATTGAAGCCTTTTACATGCACATACACTCTCCTCTCCATCACGTAATCGCAAAGTATCCTTTAAAGTATGGGGTCGAGGCCCAGGTGTAAGATCTTGTATTGTAGGCCTCTTCTCCATACTTTGTCAAAGGCTTTTTGACGTCTTCCTCCGGCATCAGTGCTGTTGGTGGTTATGCAAATTATTTTCTTCGAGGAACGTATTCACCCTATTTACCGATATCTTCTCGAAGACTTTCCCTGCAAATTCTAAGAGAGATATAGGCCTCAAGTTAGCTGGATTGTCCGGTGGCTTACCGGGTTTGGGAATGAATATCATTTTGCTACCTTACAGTCGTCAGAGAAGTAACCCACCTCCAGGCACGCATTCATGATATTCATGAGCCCCAAAAGGATGTTAGGCGGAGCTCGAATAAAATTCTCCCTTGTCAGTCCTGTACGCCCTGGTGCCTGTTGACGAAAGGATTTTAAAGTTTTCGAGAGTTCCTCTGCAGTAATTTTACCGCCGTATCCCTCCATATTCCTCTCTTGCGTCATGTAATGATGAGGTTAGGTTCTGTGGATCTGGTCGTTTAGTTCGTAAATGACTTTGTCTTTGAAGTCTAAATCAAAATTGTCATTCTCCTCCGGGAATATCTTAAAAATAGATGCCCCAAAGAGTTTGAATTCTTCCTCGATTTTATCAGTCTCAGTAATTTCCGTGTTGTCTCGTGTGATTTTTATTGATGTCTATGTCTCTCTTCCTTTTAGTCTTTTTACAGTCTGCCAGAATGTACGCGAGTTGTTTTCTAAGTCAAGTCTGACTATTAAATTGTCCTAAAGTATATTCTTCCGTTCCTTAATGAGTGTCATTAGTTCGTCGCGTATTTGTCGTGTTCATCTGTGTGCAGTGATGTTGGCGCCAGTGAAGTTCACTTCATTGATCCGTTCCCCATATTCCCTCGCGAGAGATTTGATTCTAGGGGTCCAAGAAGTGTCCGGGAGTGTTTTATACTTTAATCTGAGAATGGCTTCCTTATCGGCATTTATTAATTGATTAGTGATTTTATCCAACTCCTCATCGATTTTTTCGAAATTTACACCAATTAAGGGGTCGGGAATATAGCTTTCGAGGGGTTGTTTATACGTATCACAGTTGGCGCGAGCGTAGCTCTTGCGTTCTGTGATAGGGACCTGAATAGGGGCGGTGGAGATTTTTATAAGGATAGCCTGGTGGTCACTGGGGACAGGAAGGCCCGATTCAATGAAGTAATTATAGGGGAACGAAGAACCTGTGAGCACTATGTCTGGTTTTGTGGCTGATCTATATGTGATGTATGTATGTATGTGTAGTTTGGTCCAATTCTTGTGATAATTTGTCTGTTAATAAGTGTCTTGATTTTCCTGCCTGCTGGGTTGGTCGACGTATAGTTTGAGGCAGCACTCCTCGCATTGAGGTCGCCGGCAAAAAGAACGGTTCTACCGTGACCACAAAGCTGCAGGAAGTTATGGAAGGGTAAATACCCTCTCCTTGGGGGATGGTACCCTGTTGCCACGACCAGGGGCCCCATTGCCATACGTACCTAAAAAGCTACTCGTAAGTAAGATTCATCGAGCCCACTTATTTCTCTGTAATCAATACCCCTTTTCACAGCAATTGCACAACCGTCAAATCGTTCTCCACTGTGTTTTCTGGATATGACTTCGTATGGAAATTTTTTTATTGGTTTTCTGTCTGTATTTACTCCGTGTTCTGAGATAAATACAAAGTCTTGGCCAATTTGTCGTGTTATGTTACCGTAAAGTAGTCTTTTCTCGGTCCAACCGTTTGAATTAAAATATAGTATTTTTAATTGGTTCATTGTCTTATTCACGTAAGGTTCCTGTGTATGTGTTGTTGTTATCGCTTATTCTCTAACGAGCTTGGGCCCTTGTGGAGTGTTTTGGTGGCGTTATCGTTTTTCCATTGCGTTCTCCACTGTGTTTTCTGGATATGACTTCGTATGGAAATTTTTTTATTGGTTTTCTGTCTGTATTTACTCCGTGTTCTGAGATAAATACAAAGTCTTGGCCAATTTGTCGTATTATGTACCGTAAAGTAGTCTTTTCTCGGTCCAACCGTTTGAATTAAAATATAGTATTTTTAATTGGTTCATTGTCTTATTCACGTAAGGTTCCTGTGTATGTGTTGTTGTTATCGCTTATTCTCTAACGAGCTTGGGCCCTTGTGGAGTGTTTTGGTGGCGTTATCGTTTTTCCATTGCGTTTTTGTGTATTCGCCGTATGCGAGGGTAGTGAAAGTTTCGGGAGCCATTTTAATTGAGCCTTAGTGTAAAGCCTCCTCGACTTCTTTTTTCGTGCAGTCGTCCGAAGAAAATTCTCATTTGTACTTTCCAGATATTAATGCTTCAGTAACATCAAGGAAAGTCATCTCATTTGGGAAAGGGGACCTTTTGGCGGCGTAGACCCTCAAGTTTATTTTTATTGAGTGATATACGTGCCTAGATTACCTCTTACAAGAAGAGGGCGACCTCGGACGTCTTTGTAGCTGCGAGCTTTTCCGGGAGCAGGGCGAATGCGCTCCTCCCTCGGCTCTCGCAGTCTCAATCATCGAAGCTTCAATTTCCATTTGTCCTTGTGTGTTTGTTTGTTTTGTGTGTTGTTTGGTTTTTCAGTGCGTGAGTTTGCATCTCGCTCTGCCTGCGCCTGAATCCTGGGGTCTCTGGAAGGAGTTGGAGCGCTGCTGTATGGTGGGGAGTTTCCGGCAACTAGTCTTGCACTGGGGATTGATACTAATTTTTCAAACCTCCTTGAACTGTGGGTTCTGTGGAAACCACATTTCCTGCATGCCATTATGCGTCAGCATTCTATTTAGCCCCTTCGCAAAGGTTGCATAATAGATGCAACACATAATTTTCTTCGAGTTTTCATTCCTGACGTACAGGTATGTCTTGCTTTCCCTAGACGCCGCAATCGTAGCTTTTGCAACCTTAGCATAGGTGTTGTTTGCTTTAGCTTCTTCTGCTTGTTTTTTTATCATTTTATTTTTTCCTAATCATATCTTTCTTAACTGAGCAAGCCATAGATAGAGTTTTATGTGCTCATGTACAGTTCAGAAACTTCAAGGAGGTGCTATTGCAATCCTTCCACGAATGTGTATCTGAAGAACAGATGGGAGATAAAAGAGCGTTACCCCTGGGGCAGGCGTCTGTGGTGTGCTCCTCGTACTTATAGCACTTGAAGCACATCTGGAGGTCGATAAACTCCTCACGTTCGATCTGCTTAGGGCAGACTCGGTCGTTAAAGAGGAGCATGCCTCCCTCCGCAGCCTTGTTCGCCATTGCCGTGTCGCAAAAGATAATCTTGAAGACATGAGTATAGTCTCTGAATTTAATTAACTCAGCAACCTTAGCTCAAGTGTGGTTTTTCTCTACCTCCGCGTGAATTTCTTCCACGGAGTACCCCCCAACCCAGGGATCGAGGCGGCGAAGGGTAACGCTGCAATAGCTTTTTATTTAAAGTGGTATATTTGGTTTTAGATTTATATTTTTTTAAGCACTGTGCTGCTTTAATGGGGGTGAGTGCTTCGCAATCAACCTCTCTTGAACAGATAGCTGCATAGCCATTGTGAATATTAATGAGCTTTCCCAGTGCGATATTTCGATCCGCATAGATTTTGGCAAAGACCCTCCCACGATCAGGCTTCGGGCCATCAGAGAGGGTCTTTAGTGCTTGGTATTGGTTATTAGTTGGATTGATTTTAGTTAATAAATCAGTCTAGATAGCTATTTGAAAACAATTACCATAAATTTGTTGAATTGGGAGGAATAGTCGTCTGTTAATATTTAGGCCTAACGACTGACGTGAACTAAATTTGGAAAACTTCGAACGTGAAGGTTATAAGAAAACGGAATGCTGAATGAAATGATGGCTTGTTGCAATAGCACTGTACGAGTGCTGAATGAATTGGTACGATATGGGGTGAGGATTGAGTGTGGGTCAAAATGCAAAAGTGAGGACCTACCTGAATAAGTGAAGTGAGGTGCAGGTGGTAGATGTTGACCAGTTTATCGTTTATCCATTGAGTTGTTAGTTTAAAGGATGCGATTGAGAGGCTGGAGTGAGTAATGCGAGAATTTGAAGGTAGGGAGATTGAATTTGAGGATTTGAAGAAAGTGGTTGAGTTGTGTGATGTGAGAAAAATGGAGAATTTGAGGAATGAAGATTTGATTGATGTGTGAGGAGTGGAGAGTTGAGATTAGGTGGAGTTACTGGTTGTAAATATGTGCAGGGCCTTAAACATTTTACGGCTTGTGCACCATATATGTTATGCTTCGAGAGACTACTTAGGGTAGTATGTGAAGAAAGAAGCATAACGGTGGCTACAAGGCTGTGTGCAGTATACAGCGTTGTACCCGTACATTTGATGATACCAGCATAGACCCTGATGTGAAAGGTTATAAGAATAGGCAGAAGAATGAGGTTAAAAGTTTTGCTTCCTCTCACCCTTTGCAGGGGGATGCCCTTGTTGGTTTCTCGTATGGGAACCAGAGCGGGACCTGCGTCTCCGATCGTCAAACCTGTGTTCGTGATCGCTCTGTGATTCTTGTTGCAGCTTTAGCCACTGGATGTCGGCTTCCATCCTCCGTATTGAAGCTTTAAGGTCTCTCGATAGAGTAGATGGAACCCTTGAACGCTCCGACCGGTAGTCTGAGGAGCTAGCCGTTCTCCGAACCTGAGAAATTGAAAGATTATTGTTAAATAGACCGTGAGTTTGGCCGTTGCCCCAATTCACATAAGGAAGTGTAGGATAGTATGGTTGATTTGTGGGGAAGGCAGTGAAATATAACGTAACGTAATGAAATGTATGAAAAGTATGGAGTGAAATGTAAAGTGAAGTAAGGTAAGGTAACTATGATGGACTGTTCATTGGGATCTTAAAACCAATGGCAAACATATTTTATCCCAACAGGCACTTTACTTCACGTATTAACCCAAATCGTAAATAACATAAAAATTTCACATATCACTTGCTAAAAAACTTTAGCGATTGGAATCACTGTACTCGCGAGAACAAGAAACACTAACTCGCTTTTGACTTTATGAAAAGTAAAAATTCTTCACCAGCGTAAGAGAATGTAACTTAATTCCGGTAACCAGAACAGTCAAAATAAAAAAAAAGAAAGAATTTCAGTGCCACTTATGTTTGTAAGTCTTTGAACGTAAATTGTTCTTTAAAAGCTATCTTAACGTTGATTGGCCAAATTTTGCGGCGCTTATGTGTAAAACATAATCCTCGAGAAACAGAAGGAAATCTGGGACAATATCATAGGCAGACTAGACAGGGAGAGAAATCCTGTAAGTTTTTGGAATAACATCCGAAAACTTAGGGGATTGCCTCCCAGGCCTGGGATAAAAATAAAGGAAGGCGACATCATCATAGAGGATCCGGATTCTCTCGAAGGGAGATTTAGGAGACATTGGAAAGAGGTCTTTGCAATATCACCTGAGGAGAACGATGATTTCGACCAGGACTTCGAAGACCAACTGCTCGAGGACCTCGGAGCGATGATACATAGGACCCACCTACAACACCGCAAGTATCTAGAGAGAGAGAGAGATGGTTAACCACGGGCGCCCTATTGCCATTGAAGAGACCATTAACACCATAAGGTCCTTCAAACAAAAGGTTCCCGTTTGGTCTGGGCTCACTAAGAACAACCGAGTGAATGCCCCACGGCAAATTATTCAGGGCATGGTGAACACCATGAACGCATCCCCGAATACAGGCTACTTCCCAGGCAGGTATAAGATAGCTAAAATCATCTTTATCCCGAAAGGGAATAAGCCCCCAGACCAAGTGGCTAACTATTCCCCAATCTCTCTCCTAGAAATACCCGGCAAGATCTTCGAGAAGATTATAGCCAACAGGCTACAAAATCAACTCGACGAGTTGGGAGCGTATAACCCACAACAACATGGGTTCAGACCAAAAAGGGGTACTGAAATGGCTCTGGTGCTTCTAACAGAAAATATCGCACACTGTCGAGCGAAGGGTCAATATGTAGACATCGTGATGAGGGATGTGTAGAAGGTCTTCGACAAGGTTTGGCTGAGAGGAATACAATACAATATCCTAGGTCTCAGGCTATACCCAGTCCTGGAAAGGATCATGGACAGAAGGGCGCGTATCATGATCGAAGAGCATAAAGGACCAGAATTTGAGCTCAAAGTGGGCGTTCTCAGGGAAGCTGTCTGAGTCCCCTGCTTTACCTGGTCTTCACCATCGACCTCCCTACTCCAATACACAGGGACACAATGTATCTGCAATACGCAGATGACGTCATGCAGATCGTCCCCACTAGGGTTAGTAGAGCAAGGGATCAGGCGAACATCACCATTGCAGATATCTCGAACATCAACCAATACGAGAACGAGAGAAGATGAAAAATCTGAACAAAGAGGCAGAAATTCAAGATCCTCCGCTGTGCCGCAAGTTGACATGGCCCATTGTAATAGATGGGAGGAGATATGGCGACTCCGCCGAAGGCACCATCCTGGGCCTAAAAATCTCCGACCATGGATACTCGAGACACTACAAGGAGAGGCAGAATAGGGCGAAGAGAGAAATCTCTAAGCTATATAGGATCAGAAATCTTAACTCGGCGAATATCAAGAAAATATACCTGATGTTTATCCGGGCTAAGCTCATCTACCCTGCAGTAGTGACTCAAACAGCCAGCAAGACCGCTATGAGGAAGCTCCAGCGAGTGCAAAACTCTGCATCCCTCTGCATAAATAAAACCAGACGAAGAGAGCATCTTTGGCAGAGGGACCTACACCGCAGGCAGCGACTGGAGCCCATTAATGTCGCAACCCAGAAACTGTCCAAAAAGGTCTGGTCTACAATGGCCAATGATATCATCCCAGAGATAGGAAGAACAGGTGGCAGCATAAACTTCCCTGCCAGATTGCGTGGTAAGGTCACTCGAAACCGACACTTCCCAAGCACTAGACTCTGCGCCGAGGATAACATTATACCACTTTATACATACACAACACTGAGTACATACAACACAATAAACTACGAGACAAGATTAAACTCACAATCAACGAAAAAAAAGCAAATACAACAGATCAAAACACGAGGTATAACACTAAATTTGAACACTAATAAAGTCTCGAAAGCTCAACATCGCACGAAAATTAGAATATAAAACAAAGAGACAAATACAGAGAATACCACAAAAGAAGAACGCACACAGAGACAAACAATAGACACATCAACAAAACAAAAAAGGAAAAATAAAATAACTGAAGAATAAAAATGTTTGCGATGCCCCTCAAACAAGGGCAACCCTACCTTACTTTCACTAACTATCTTCTACTACTATCTAAATCTTCCACTATTGAGTACACCAGAATTAACGCTATTGAGACTGTTTGGAATTCTTGGCAGAAATACCTCGGAATATACATCTCACTAGCCGGAAAAGTAGGCAAAGTTTTCGGCAATCTTTTGCCTACGCCTCTGAAAATCTGGTTTCTAATTTTAGAACCAGATCTCACAAAAGAGAATACTATACTGGTGTCACACTTATCTTCATCATCATTCACTAATAATCATCTTTCCTTTTACAATGGCCCCACTTAGGCAGATAACTGCTTAAGTACCCGGCTCATCCCCCCTACGTAAACTGCCGTCAGATGTGAAAGGGGATTGACATTCATGTTTCATCCCAACTATGCCAGGCAGTTGCACGGCCATAATTGGGGCATTAGAGGAAGCTGGTTTGAAGAATAGCCCATAGCTGATAACAATGTCAGAAACTCTTCCGGACAAGGGACGGACTGCTGCCTCCGCTGCTCATCCCAGCGGGGGCCCCTTCCAGGACCATAGAGGGATACACAACCGTCTATATAGTATGTTGGGATGTGGTCGCGATTAAAACACCCTCGGGGGGCGGCGTTGTCAATAAGTCCGCCATATAATCACACCCCCGAGAGGATCCCACCCTGATTCATCTCATCCGTCGTTATCATTCATCTAAAAGGCAATTCCCATTTCCATCATGGCGGCTGGTGAGCGCGGGGAAGGGTCTCTTCATCCCCAAGGAAAAATAAAAATAAAATTATAAATACGTAAAACATACACGCACACATAAAAATTTTGCCAAGGGAGAAAAGAGCTTGAAAAAGAAGATTTGCACCCACCTCCTGCCAGCGGGGTTGCAAACACCTAAATGGCGTCCCACCCTGCCACAAGAGTCCCACTGGGGACAATAGATTGACAACCAAAGCCGGATCTTTGCAAAGTATTCGAAACGGTCTTCGGAAAGCTGAGCGTGGATATCCCCAGAATAATCGACACTCAAGCTGGTTACATCGCAATCTGCGAAAAAGAGGCAGATGTAGAAACGCTGACGAAGGAAGCGGGACAGCGGATGCTAAAAGAGGTAAATCTCCAGCCCAGCACTCCCCTCAGATCTTTGCACATCGCAGCGTGATATGCATACAGCTCGACCCCTGGATCGGGCAACACAACAAGGAAGAAATTAAGGAGGAAATAACCAGAAAACAGTCGTGGGCCAACATGGTGGAGGTAGTGAAGTTCCGTAATAAACGGGACAACACTGAACACCAACACGTGTTTAAAATCATCTTTAGTGAAACTCAAATGGCCCAAAAGGCCAAAGAAAGAGGACTACTGCTCTTCAATGCCAAGATCAGTGGAGAACAGATAGAGAGGGAGAAATTCACCCCATCCAGCTATGCTTAGGGTGCTTAAAAATGGAGCACCACACAACAAAAGATTGCAAAGAACAAAGCATCACGTGTTTTAGATGAGGTGGAAAAAGCCACGGATGGCGAGAATGCACGGCAGCAACAGAAAAGTGCCCAAGCTGCGGGCTGAACCACGGAGCGATCGCAATGTCTCTCCCCCCCAAGGAAATCATCAGGAGAAAGAAAACTGAGGGAACGAGGAGGAATACTACCTCTTACGCCTAAGCAACGAGAGCAGCCCCAACCAGAACGTCCGAGAAGCAGCAGCCGAAGACATATCTAAAGCTGGAGAATGAGAACTCGGCACAGAACCCAGGAATCAGGCGATCAACACTATTGCAGATATCTCTAACATCAACCAATACAAGAGAAGGTAAAAAATCCGGAAAAATAGGGACAAATTTAAGATCCTCCTGCTGTGCCGCAAGTCGACGTGGCCCATTGCAATAGATGGGAGGAGATATGGCTACTCCGCCGAAGGCACCATCCTGGGCCTAAAAATCTCCGACCATGGATACTCGAGACACTACAAGGAGAGGCAGAATAGGACGAAGAGAGAAATCTCTAAGCTATATAGGTTCAGAAATCTTAGCTCGGCGAATATCAGGAAAATATACCCTGCAGTAGTGACTCAAATGGCCAGCAAGAAGCTTCAGTCAGTGCATAATTCTACATCCCTTTCCATAAACATAACCAGACGAAGAGAGCATCTTTGGCAGAGGGACCTACACCGCAGGCAGCGACTGGAGCCCATTAATGTCGCAACATAGAAACTGGCCAAAAAGGTCTGGTCAACAATGGCCAATGATATCATCCCAGAGATAGGAAGAACAGGTGGCGGCATAAACATCCCAGCCAGATTGCGTGGTAAGGTCATTCGAAACCGACACTTCCCAAGCACTAGACTGTGCGCCGAGGAAAAAATTATACCACTTTATACATAAACAACACAGAGTACGGCACGACAAATATGAGACAGAAATTAAACTCACAATTAATGAAGAACAAACAAATACAACCAGAACAAAACACGAGATAATACACTAAATTTGATCACTAATACCGGCTCGAAAGGTTAAAAATACACGAAGACTAAATGGACAAAACAAGGAGACAAATACACAGATAAGAACATGAAGAACGCACTCAGAAACAAACCCAAGTCAACAATAATAAAACAAAAAAAAGGAAAAATGGTAAATATGTAGATTGGCGGCGCGAACGATGTGGCGTAAACTATTTCGCCCGTGTTCCAATATGTTTCATGTTTTTGGAGTAAATTTAAGGGAACTGCTGGTGTGGGGGTAAACACAATAGGGGGACCCCCTTATAATTCTAATTGTTTATAGAATAATGTTCTAACGTTTATAGAAGTGAATGATTTAACCAAATAATTTCTGCGATTTTAATCGTTTTGCGAATTATAATGGGGGTGAGGGTGGGGTCTGACCTCAGAAATGACTGAAATGAATTTTTATTTTGTTTTTCACTTCATATCTTTTTATTATCCTCATTTAGAGTCATTTTTATTTGTCAATATATTTGCCCCATTTTACAATTTTATTACCTTTTTTATGCATTTAAATATACTTAACTAGATCGTTTAAAGGAACTAGTTTTTGTTGAGCCCTCTGGAAGGAGTAAAGACGCCTTTTACGCGATCAACGCAGTTTGAATATGTTTTTCGTTCGTGAAAATAACCCTTCATCTATTGTCGAACCTTGTACTTTATTTTCGGATCGAGATAAATTGTTAACCTTTTTGGAATGTCATAATTTATTTAAGATTAAAATCGATTGCGAGGTTTGTGGCCAGGCATTACATTAGATATTAACGATAAATTTTAATTTAGATGTTCTAAAACTAAACGTGACTCAAGTGAGCGCCATTATTTTAAGAAATCGGCGTTGAATGGCACGTTTTTCTCAAATGCCCAGATCTCTGTAGAAACTACTCTGTAAATTATTTACTGGTTTCTAGTCAACCAATTGGCATTAGAAGTTCTGTCCCATGAAATCATGGTTACACCAAAAATTTTGATTCATTGGTTTAGTTTCTGCAGAGAGGTCGCTATTCACTATTGTGAACAAAATGGGCTTTCCTCATCGCTATTTCAGAAGTATACCCACCGCAATAAAGTAAGTAAAAAGCGTTTTTCGTTTGGAACTTTCGGACATTTTTGTAAAAAAAATAATGGCGCCAGGTATATTGGAAATAGGACTCAAACGCGCATGAATATTCAGGCACTGGTGAAGGAAATATAAACACACAAAACTCCACTTTTTCGTGCGCGCCGCCAATCTACCTGCTTACCCCCATCTTTTACCATCATCTATCTTCTACTATTGAGTACACCAGATTAACGCCATTAAGAGTGATAGGCCTGATAGAAGTAGTAGACAGGTCACTGAAGTTTTCAAAGCAGTGTATTTAGGCTAATAATAGAGAAAATAGGGTGCTAGGATACATTAACAGGCGTGGTGATCTAAGTGTGCTTGTTAACCTGATTATAATGCGTATGTTTACTTATATTGTCGAAGACGAGCTGCTCCGGGCGATTCTGACCTTTTCCTCGGGCGATTGAAGCTGTTTTTCTTTTAGGTTTCGTTCCTTTCCATAATGTTTCATCCTCTTTGGCTATAATGGTTAACTGAAGTCGTCAACGAACAATGCTTTGTTTCGTACTCCTTGTTACGTGTTTCGCAACATTTTATCACTCAATTCTTTCTTTTTTATATATAATCTATCATTTATTAATTGTTTTATTTATTTTTTTACTCTTTTAACATAAATATTTCGAAATTATCTTGGAACTAGTTTTTTGTTGGTTTGGATACAATGCCATAACATAACATAACATAATTTTACGGATGACAAAAGCCACAAGGGCCTATCAAAGGTCATCTGCATCCGTCAAAACCCACCCACAATAATGCTATTAATTCCTAAAGTTTTTGTTTAGATTTTTTTTTTTGTATATTTTTTTGTTTAATTATTTTTAATTTTTGTTTTCCAATTTCTGTATTTTTCATTTAGTTTCCTTACTATTTTCAACTAATAATTTGATATTTTTGTTGCAACTGTTTTTTTTTGCGGGAATCCTATACTTGAAAACAATCGTTTATTTCAAGCAGTTTGAATTATGGAAAGCCCATGTGAAGTTTGTCCGATCAATTCTTTATCCATTGTCTCATTAATTAGTCACCGTGAGAAAGTTATTAAATTTTTAGGCGAGCATAATTTAATCCCATTAACAATCCCTTGTAAGCATTGTGCTAAGCCCCTAGAAATACGTGATTTAACATTTAAGTGTAATAAATAACACGCGACGAAAACAGCAGTGAAAACACATTTTTTTCAAAGGCTCGGTAAATGTTGCGAGTATGGGCGGATGTGATTCTAGCTTATTTTGAGTGTCAGCTCGTTGTTGGGGACGGCTCGTGGGGGAAGATGGGCCTCCGATGATCCTGAGATTTCGATTATTTGAGGGGGTCTGGGGGTGTACAGCCCCCCAGTATATAATCAGAAATCGCCATAAACTTCTTCCACATAGATTTCAGCTCCAAAAAAGTAGCCCAAAATAAGCTAGGACTCGGATCCGGCCATTCTCTAGAAAACGACAATTCGCGATAGATACCACGCCTTCCTCGGTGCTATTGCGAATCTATACTTGCCAGAATAATCTAAGTATAACATTCAGTTTTGGAGTTTCCCTAGGCTAGAATTTCAAACAAAAATGGCGCCAACTGATTTTAAATGTGACGTAAACAACATATTATTACGCACCTTAACGAAACCAAAACACACCGGGCTTCCATTCGTTTTGGTTCGGGGAGGGGGTTAGCTAGGAGCAGCTCGTCTTCATCTTTACCGTTTCTCTTTTATTTTCAGACTATTGATGTTTTGTTAGTTGAATAAATCTTAGAGAAAGGTATTGACCCTTTATTATGATCACCACAATTTATTCAACTAGCAAAAATAATGTGAAACCCATTAGGCAATTATACATACAAGGTTACATGAAGCTTAGATCACCACATTCTCCCCTCCCTTGAAGAATCATTGGGTAAACATGTAGATGAGTGGCCCGGCTGGGAAAAATTATTTTGTGTAAATATTATCTTTCACCCGTCTGAATATTAATGTGCGTTTGAGTTTTCTGACATCATATCCCACCCCCAACCCCTATTATAATTCGCAAAATGATTAAAGGCGCTGACATGATGTAGTTAAAGCATTCACCTCTGTAAATGTCAGAACATTAGAAAAATTAGGATTATATACTGGGGGGGGGGGCTGGGCCCCCCACCCCCCTCCCAATTTAATGAAACTCAGGATCATCGTAGTGCGATCCATGTATTGTGTTTACCCCCACACGAGCCGTCCCCTATAAATATACTCCAAAAACGTGAAACATTTTGGAACACGGACAAAATAGTACATCTTATTGGCCGGGCAGCTCATCTACATATCTACCAATTACTGTTCTATATAGCGAAGAGGGTAAACATGAAGATCGGCGGCGCGCCCGAAAAAGTCATTTTTTTTGCTTGTATGTTTCGTTCACCCATGCATGCATATTCATGTGCGTTTGATTAAATAAAAATGTAAAAAAAAATTCCCAGAACATTATTCTATAAACAATTATGATTATATACTGAGGAGGGGGATGGGCTGTCCCTCCAGCCCCCCCCCAATTGAATAAAACAGGATTATCATAGGCGGGCTGCCCCATGAGCATTTCCCTTGAATTTAATCCAAAAAGGTGGAACAGGTACAAAATATTTGGGGTAAATATGTAGATTAGTGACTTGGCCCAAAAAGTGTTTTATTGGTAAACATTTTCGTTCACCCCTACTGGAATATTCATGCACGTTTGAGTCGTCTGATATCAGACCCCACCCACATCCCCATTATAATTTGTAAAATGATTAAAGGCACTGACATGATTTGGTTAAATCATTCACCTCTGTAAACTTTAGCACATTAGTCTATAAACAATTATGATTATATACTGGGGGTCTGTGCCTTCCAGACCCCCCCCCAATTTAATGAAACTCAGCATCATTGTAGTGTGGCCAGCCCCCCCCCCCCTTGTGTTTACCCCCATATGAGCCGTCCCCTTAAATGTACTCCAAAAACGTGAATCATTTTGGAACACGGATGAAATAGTACGTCCCTCGTTCAAGTCGCTAATCTACATATTTACCAGGTCAGTCTTCGACTGACCTTCGAACAGGTAGCACCTGTTTTATAGAGCTCTCAGTCTGTTGATCTATTTTTCAGATTTTTCTATAGTTTGTTTGTTTTTTGTTTTTTTCTCACCACAATCAACGAAAGCTAAGTTGCTCTTCTTTTTTTTCTTATTGCTACTTAAGTTCTTTCTTTGTTTGAATAAGAGATGGAGTTTGGGGATGAAAGTGAGCATGAGTGTCGGAATGTATGCATTGGTTGTGGTGTATTTGGTGAGGGGTATATATGTGTTGTATGTGGGCTGCGTGAATGCATTGTAGATTTAGAGGGGATGAGAAGGCAGGATTTAGACAGGATATGTAGGCTGGAGGGGTTAGTTGCTGAGCTCAGGAGGGAACTTAGTGTTAGGCCTAGATTTGGGAATAGGTTAGGTGGTGAGGTAGGCCAGTTAGATGTTTCAGGTGAAGGTAGAGGGCCGGTGGAGGAGGTAGGATATGATAGTTCTAGTGATAGTGAAGTTAGCCCCCTTAGATTAGTTAGAAATAGGCCTAGTGAGGATGGGGGACAGTGGAGAGTGGTTAGGAAACATGAAGCTAGGGAGGCTTCTCCTGTTCTTTGTGAGAATAGGGTTGCCTCTGTTGAGGTTGTTAGCCAGGGGGAGAATAGTTGTGTGAGTCAGAGGGACACAGAACCTATTAGCTTGACTAATAGATTCAGTGCCCTAAGAGAGGAAGTAACTGGAAGTCATATGACTGATGGGGGTGGGGGTGGAGTTCGAGTGACCGGTAGTTTGAATGAGAATAGTAGTGGGGATGGAGTTAGGTCTGTGGGGGTTAGGAATAGGAGTCTGACTGAAGTGCTTGTGATGGGTGATTCGCGAGTTAGATATTTAGATAGGAAGTTGAATGCAAGTAGATTGAATGGTTTGAGGGTGTGTTTGCTGGGTGCTGGAGTGAGAGATCTGTCTGATAGGTATGAGGAACTGGTGTCTGGCTGTGCAAGGGATGCGGTTGTGATTACACATGTAGGAGTGAAGAAAGTGGGTGCATGTGAGTTACATGAGAGGTACAAGAGGTTGATTGAAAAGGTGAAAGAAAGTAGAATGAAAGGTGTTGTGACAGGTGTGCTTCCAAGAATGGATGTTGGGGTAGAATGGATGTCTCGTGCGATTGGGCTGAATGATTATGTGAGGAGGATGTGTGAGATGGAAGGTGTCATGTTTGTGGATGTGTGGGATAGGTTTGTTGGAATGAAAGAAATGTATGCGATGGATGGACTGCATTTGAGTAGGAGGGGGGTAGATGTGTTGTGGGAGGAGTATGATCGTGTTATTAGGTCTTTGCGGGCGGGAAACTAGATACTAATAGTGGTCAGGGAATTATGAGAGGACATTATAGTACTGAAAGTAGAATGGACTTGGCAGATAACAGAAATAGGTTCCAAGGCGATAGAGGTGAGGTCATTCAAGTTTCAAGAGGTGCTTCAGGGATAGGGGGGTTAAATTGTTTCTATACAAATGCTCGTAGTCTTAGAAACAAGAAGGATGAGCTATTTAGTTATATTAGCAATGAGGATATAGATATATTATGCGTTACTGAATCATGGGTTAATGAAATAGAATTTAGTGACACTATAAGTGAATTTGATTTACAGGGCTATAATATGTACATTAGTCAAAGGACAGGTAGGATTGGTGGAGGAATAATTATCTATATAAAAAACAACATTGTTTCAAGTTTAAATACTTCAATAAAGCAGGATGGAGTTGAGTCACTTTGGATAGATATTAGGTTCAGTAAAAATAGAATGGTGCATTTGGGAGCTTTTTACAGGCCACCTGGGCAGACTGATGATATAGATGAACTAATGATAAGGGAAATAAGTAAGGGATGTGAAACAGATGCAGTTATTATTGGGGACTTCAACTTAAACTCTGTGGACTGGGAAAATATGATAGGTAGGGATAGAACAAGTGGCAGGTTCATAGAATGCTTTGAGGATAATTTTTTGAATCAATTTGTTAATGAGCCAACGAGGGGGGACAATATATTAGATTTAGTACTTTCTAACAGTGATCATTTAGTTCAAGAATTGACTGTTGGGGAAGCATTGGGAAATAGTGACCATCAGATAGTTCGTTTTAACTTGGGAATTGAGAAGGGTAAAATAACTGAGAATGCTGAAAAAGTTCCAAATTTTCATAAGGGAGATTATGTAAAACTTCGAAGCTTGCTAAATTTGGTAGACTGGGATATAGAATTCAGAGGTAAAAATGCTTATGGGATGTGGGATACTTTCAAGCATATAATAAATGTAGTCCAAGAACAATGTATCCCAATGAAGACCATTAGGAACAAAAGTAGGAAACCATTATGGTGGAATCAGGAGATAGCTAGAAAAATTTCAGAGAAGAAAAGGGCATATAAAAAATTACAGGTACAAAATAATATTCAAAATTTAAGTGATTATAGAATGGCTAGGAATGAGTTAAATAAGATTATAAAGAAGAACAAAAGGGTGTCAGAAATTAAATTAGCTCAGGATAGCAACAAAGATCCTAGAAAGTTCTTTAGTTACTATAAAATTAATAACAAGTGTGGCAGAGTTAAAATAGGACCTATCAAATATGAAGGGTTTGTGAGAGAAACTGATGAGGAAATAGTTCAGGTACTAAATGGTCATTTTGCATCAGTATTTACAAAAGAGAAACTAAATAGTCCTATGTATAGTACTCAATGGTCAGGAAAAGAGGTGTTTACTAACATTTGTGTGGATCGGAGGATGATAAAAGGACTAATAGGTGATTTACATACTACCAAGGCCTCCGGCCCTGATAATATTCATTCTAGGATACTTAAAGAAGGGGTAGAAAGTATCTCAATAGCTCTGGACAAGTTATATACTAGGTCATTGGAATATGGAGAAATACCCGATGATTGGAAGAGAGCAAATGTAGTCCCCATTTTCAAGAAGGGTAGTAAAGAGGATCCAAATAACTTTAGACCAGTTAGCCTAACTCCTGTAGTCTGTAAAATTCTTGAGAAAATAGTTAAAAAAGGGATTTGCCAACATCTAGAGAGGGAGGGGTTAATCAGCGATGCTCAGCATGGGTTTAGATCAGGTAGATCATGTTTGACTAACTTACTAGACTTTCTGGAGTTTGTAACAGATCAAGTAGATAAGGGAGAGAATGTAGATATAATTTACTTAGATTTTAGTAAAGCATTTGATAAGGTACCACATAGGAGACTAGTTCATAAATTAAAAATGATTGGGATATGTGGGGGTGTTTCAAATTGGATAGCTGAGTGGCTGAAAGACAGGAAGCAAAGGGTAGTGCTAAATGGTGTAAAGTCAGAGTGGAGGGATGTTATCAGTGGGGTTCCTCAGGGATCAGTTCTCGGTCCATTATTATTTGTCATCTATATAAACGATCTTGGGGAGGCAGTTAATAATAAAGTGTCAATTTTTGCGGATGATACCAAATTAGCAGCTGTAGTTAAAGATATTGATGATAATTTTAAAGTGCAGGGGGACTTAAATAAATTGTTATCCTGGGCACATAAGTGGCAAATGACTTTCAACCTTGATAAGTGCAAAGTTATTAACATGGGAAAAGATAATAGAGAATTTAACTATGAAATGGATGGGCATTGGCTGAGCTCAGTAGAGGATGAGAAAGATCTAGGAGTAGTAATAGATAAGTCATTAAGGTTTTCTAAGCAGTGTATTGAAGCAAGAAATAGGGCAAATAGAGTGCTGGGTTTTATTAAGAGAAATGTCAGTTACAAAAGTAAGGAGGTTATTCTTAAACTCTATAACTCTTATGTTAGGCCACATCTAGAGTACTGTATACAGGCATGGTCCCCACATTTTAGACACGATATTAACCTTCTTGAGTCAGTGCAACGGAGGGCAACAAAGATTATTCCTTCCCTGAGGCACCTTGAATATGAAGATAGACTGAGGGTATTAAATATGTTCTCGTTCGAAAGGAGGTGTGTGAGAGGGGATATGATTGAGCTGTTTAAAATTTTTTCTGGGATAGATAAATTGGATGTTAGCAAGTTTTTTGAGTTAGATGATGGAAATCGGACTAGAGGTCACCACTTGAAAATTAAAAAGCAAGGGTGTAGGTTGGATTTAAGAAAATATTTTTTCACCAATAGAGTGGTAGACTTCTGGAACAAATTGCCGCAGAGGGTAGTAGGTAGTCCAAATCTAAATGTATTTAAGAGTAGGTTGGATGAGTTTATGGGAAGGGAAGGTTGTAATGGTTCCTAAGTTTTGTATATATTAATATTGTTTGTATATATCTATAGCTGCATGATTTAGTTCTTGACAAGCCTTGATTGGTGATACCCTTGTTTCTGGATGCAATCCTCTGGATGTAGTTTTCCTGGGAGTTTGGGTGCCTTGAAAAAGAGGCCGCTTGACTCGGATGACCTATGATGAGCCCTTGTGGCTTTTGTCATCCGTTATATTATATTGTGGGGGACTTTGATTTTGTCTTCCCCTGGTGATGGTGCTTTTTGTGGGTGGGTTTTGACGGAGTCGGATGACCTTTGATAGGCCCTTGTGGCTTTTGTCATCCGTGTAATTATGTTATGTTATGTTATGTTATGTTATGGTTAGCGCCGCCTATCTTCATGTTTATCGCAAAGAGGCTTGTGGCATTCCCACATAGATGGTGCAATTGTTCCGGGCCAGCATGCACATTGGAGATTAGCTGGAGCATCAGACCGCTCCCACTAGATTGGCACAGTTGTTCTGGGCCAAGATGCGCAGGAGTGGAGGGGTTTTTTTTTACTAATAAGCTTGTCAGTGCCGATCTAAAGGCTATACTGGTGCTTTAAATAAATATTGGGAGCCCTATCATAGCTTCATAAAAATAAAAACAAGCTGTTTCTGATTTAAAGATGGATAAATTCCTGAGACCTGAATCCCTGGATTTATCCCCCAACTTGCCTGCTGCTGCACATGAATGGAATCGTACTTTCTCTGCATTCCTGGAATCCATCTCAAGCCTTAATCCTAATAAGCTGGATACATTGATCAATTTTGTCGTTCCAACCGTATATGATTACATTGCAGTATGTACTACCTATGATTCAGCTATAGATCTTCTCAAAGACCTCTATATCAAGCCCAAAAATGAAGTGTTCACAAGACATTTATTGGCTTTCGTAGGATGTAACTTTAAGGCTGCTACTGCTTCACAGAATCGGAATGATTACATACAGGATTTGGTAATTCTGAAGATCCATACCCCATGAGCTTTCCCACTCGCATTCCCATAATATTTCTTCCACTTCCCAACATGTTTCACCCAACTGTGTGATTAACTTGTTTTATTACTTGTTTCTGAGGGCGAACGTAGCTAGCAGGGGGAAAAGATAATAGAGAATTTAATGGATGGGCATTGGCTGAGCTCAGTAGAAGATGAGAAAGATCTAGGAGTAGTAATAGATAAGTCATTAAGGTTTTCTAAGCAGTGTATTGAAGCAAGAAATAGGGCAAATAGAGTGCTGGGTTTTATTAAGAGAAATGTCAGTTACAAAAGTAAGGAGGTTATTCTTAAACTCTATAACTTATGTTAGGCCACATCTAGAGTACTGTATACAGGCATGGTCCCCACATTTTAGACACGATATTAACCTTCTTGAGTCAGTGCAACAGAGGGCAACAAAGATTATTCCTTCCCTGAGGCACCTTGAATATATAGATAGACTGAGGGTATTAAATATGTTCTCGTTCGAAAGGAGGTGTGTGAGAGGGGATATGAATGAGCTCGTTAAAAATTTTTCTGGGATAGATAAATTGGATGTTAGCAAGTTTTTTGAGTTAGATGATGGAAATCGGAATAGAGGTCACCACTTGAAAAGAACATAAGAAAAGAAGGAGACTGCAAAAGACCATTCATGGCCTACACTTGGCAGCTCCTGTTCCATTCAACACACAAAAAATTTCTTACCAGAGAAAAGTCATCAACATTGTCACCCTTTACAGGAGTTCGTCAGATCTAATTTACAATATACATAAAATGCATCCAGAGGATTATGTCCATTCATGCAACTGCAAAATATAATCTCCCCACTCCTTAGAAAAATATATACATACGTACATAAAAAAAAAGTCAGTCCCATCTAGCAGCTTCATCCATATATTTATCTAATCTATTCTTAAAACTACCCAGAGAGGAGGCTTCTATCACATGTCTAGTGAGCCTAAATCACATGTCTAGTGAGCCTATCACATGTAGGTTGGATTTAAGAAAATATTTTTTCACCAATAGAGTGGTAGACTTCTGGAACAAATTGCCACAGAGGGTAGTAGGTAGTCCAAATCTAAATGTATTTAAGAGTAGGTTGGATGAGTTTATGGGGAGGGAAGGTTGTGATGGTTCCTAAGTTTTGTATACATTAATATTGTTTGTATATATCTATAGCTGCATGATTTAGTTCTTGACAAGCCTTGATTGGTGATACCCTTGTTTCTGGATGTAGTTTTCCTGGGAGTTTGGGTGCCTTAAAAAAGAGGCTGTTTGACTCGGATGACCTATGATGGGCCCTTGTGGCTTTTGTCATCTGTTATATTATATTGTGGGGACTTTGATTTTGTCTTCTTCTGGTGATGGTGCTTTTTGTGGGTGGGTTTTGACCCAGGCGGATGACCTTTGATTTGCCCTTGTGGCTTTTGTCATCCATGTAATTATGTTATGTTATGTTGAATTGGTTTACAAATCGTGTGTTAGATGAATGGAATAGGCTCACTAGACATGTGATAGAAGCCTCCCCTCTGGGTAGTTTTAAGAATAGATTAGATAAATATATGGATGAAGCAGCTAGATGGGACTGACTTTTTTTAGGTACATATGTATGTATTTTTCTAAGGAGTAGGGAGATTATATTTTGCGGTTGCATGAATAGACATACTCCTCTGGATGCATTTTATGTATATTGTAGATTAGATCTGACGAACTCCTGTAAAGGGTGACAATGTTGATGACTTTTCTCTGGTAAGAAATCTTTTGTGTGTTGACTGGAACAGGAGCTGCCAAGTGTAGGCCATGAATGGTCTTTTGCAGTCTCCTTCTTTTCTTATGTTCTTATAATTTCACAGATGACAAAAGCCACAAGGGCCTATCAAAGGCACTCCGTATCCATCAAATCCCACCCATATAATGCATCCATAAGATTTTGTCAGATCATGCATCTACAATATACAATTTAACAATCCATAGGAATGTCCAACCATGCATCTACAATATATAATTTAAAGCCTCCATAGGAGTCTGTCAAAAACAAAATCAAAGTCCCCCAAAATATACAATAAAAAGAAACTGCATCCACAGGAATGAGTCAAGAAACATATCCACATACCAAAAAGTAAGAAATTAACCCACCATCCCCATATAATCATACAATCTGTGCTTGAAAACATTCAAGTTTGTGCTGTCTACAGTCTCAGATGGCAAACCATTCCAATAATCCACCACTCTCTTAGTGAAAAAATATTTTCTAACATCCAGTCTGCACCTGTGTTTTTTAATCTTTAAGTGGTGGCCTCTAGTTCTATTACTACCTTCTAACTCAAATAACTTGCTTAAATCCAATTTATCCATCCCGGAAAAGATTTTAAAAAGCTCAATCATATCTCCCCTCACACACCTTCTTTCAAATGAAAACATATTTAATACCCTCAGTCTATCTTCATATTCAAGGTGCTTCAGGGATGGTATTATTTTTGTTGCCCTCCTTTGTACTGACTCTAATAAGTTTATATCATGTCTAAAATGTGGTGACCATGCCTGTATACAGTACTCTAAATGTGGCCTGACATAAGAGTTGTATAGTTTAAGGATGACCTCCTTACTCTTGTAGCTAACATTTCTTTTAATGTAACCTAGCACCCTATTTGCTCTATTTTTTGCCTCAATACACTGCTTTGAAAATTCCAGTGACCTATCTACTACTACTCCTAAGTCCTTCTCATCTTCAACTGAATTAAGCCAATATCCATCCATCTCATAGCTAAATTCCCTATTATCTCTCCCCATGTTTATAACTTTGCATTTATTAAGGTTAAAAGTCATCTGCCACTTCTGAGCCTAAGCTAACAACTTATTTAAGTCACCCTGCACTTTAAAGCTACCCTCAACCTCTTTGACTACAGCTGCCAATTTAGTGTCATCAGCAAAAATTGATACTTTGCTATTTACACCTTGCCCAAGATCATTTACATAGATTATAAATAATAAAGGGCCTAAAACTGATCCCTGAGGTACGCCACTAATAACATTCCTCTAGTCTGACCTCACTCCATTCAGTACAACTCACTGTTTCCTATTTTTCAGTCATTCAGTTATCCAATTTAAAACGTTCCCACATATCCCATGCAGCTGTAATTTATGAACTAGTCTTCTATGTGGAACCTTATCAAAAGCTTTGCTGAAATCTAAGTAGATCACATCAACTTTCTCACCCCTATCTAATTCTTTAGTTACATAATCCATACAATCCAGTAAATTAGTTAAACACGATCTACCTTTTCTAAAACCATGCTGAGCATCATTAATTAACATGCTACTCTCTAGATGATCAGAAATTCCCTTCTTAACCATCTTCTCAAGAATTTTACAGACTATAGAAGTTAAGCTTACCAGTCTAAAGTTATTTGGGTCCTCTATGCTTCTCTTTTTAAAAATTGGCACTACATTTGCCAATTTCCAATCATTTGGTATTTCTCCAGACTCTAGTGATCTAATAAATATCTTCTCAAGAGCTACTGCAATACTTTCTGCACCTTCTTTGAGTATCCTAGAATGAGTGTTGTCAGGGCCAGATGCCTTACTAGTATTTAACTGCATTATAAGCCCTTTAATTTCTTCTCAGTCTATATTAATAGAATTTATCACTACTTCCCTTGACCTAGAATTATCATCAATTAATCTAACTGGTTACTCTTCTGTGAATACTGAAGCAAAATGATCATTAAGGACCTCTACTATTTCCTCATCAGATTCTTTCAAAACCTCTTCATATTTAATAGGCCCTATTTTATCACTGTTAGATTTATTATTGATTCTATAATAGCTAAAAAAAATTTAGGATCTTTATTATTATTTTTAGCTAAATTAATTTCTGCTGTCCTTTTGGTCTTCTTAATAATCTTATTTAGTTCATTTCTGGTTGACCTATAATGGTTTAAATTATCTAAACTACTCTCACTTTGTAATCTCTGGTATGCCCTTTTTTCTCTGAAACTTTATTAGCTATTTCTTGATTCCACCATAATGGTTTCCTACATTTCTTCCTAATGACTTCATTGGAATACACTGTTCCTGAACCATGTTTAATATAGTCTTAAAAATATCCCACATCTCATAAGTATTCTTTCCATGGAATTTTATATCCCATCTAATCTGATTTAGCATGCTGCATAATTTATCGTAATCTCCCCTATAAAAATTTGGAATTTTGTGGAGTTTGTCGTTGTTCTACCCTTAACTATTTGCAAATTAAACCGAACCATCTGATGATCACTGTTTCCCAATGATTCCCCTACACTCAATCCTTGAACTAAGTGATCATCATTTGAAAGAATTAGATCTAATATATTGGCACCCTGGTTGGCTTATTAACAAATTGTGTCAAAAAGTTATCTTCAAAACACTCCATAAACTTACAACTTGCTTGTCTCTTCCTATCATTTTTTCCAGTCTACAGAAGTTAAATTAAAGTCACCCAGAATAACTATCTTCTTTGCATCCTTTACTTATTTTCCTAATCATTAACTCATCGATACAATCAGTCTGTCCTGGTGGTCTATAAAAAGCTCCCAAGTGTATTTTCCTATTTTTACCAACCTTAATATCTATCCATAATGATTCACCTTCTCCTTGCTTTATAGAGTTATTTAGATTTGAAGAAATGCTATTTCTGATATAAATAATCAACCCACCACCAGTCCTATCTCTCCTTTCACTAATGTATATAGTATAACCTTCTAGTTCAAATTCACTGACATTATCATTAAATATATTTTCATCAACCCATGATTCAACTATACATATTATATCTATATTTTCATGAATGATATAACTAAATAATTCATCCCTCTTATTTCTAAGACCACGAGCATTTGTGTAAAGACAACTCAGCCCACCTATCCCTGAAGCACCTGAGGGCCTATCTCCTCTGCATCTCCTTTCTCTGCTTCCCCGACCCTGTACTCTTGTATTTTCCTGACCACTATCACTACTCAAGTAATTTAACCCTAAAGCACTTCCATTAGCCTGCCTACCTTCTACAAATCTGTGTTTGCTGCCCTTCCCTGCCTCACTTTGAGCCATTAAATTTCCCTGACCACTATCAAAACCTAGTTTCCCGCCTCTAAAGACCTAATAACACTATCTAATTCCCGCCACAAAACCTCAACCCCATCTCGGCTCAGATGGAGTCCATCCATAACATACAAACCCTTATTCCCATAAAACCCACTCCAAACATCTACAAACACCAATCCTGACTCCTTGCACAAACCTTTCACATATTCATTCAACCCCATTACACGAGACAACCATTCCATCCCCACATCCATTCTCAGAAGCACACCTGAAACAACGCCTTTTACTCTACTTTCACACATCCTTTCAATCAGCCTTTTATACTGCTGTCGTAACTCACAAGTACCCACCTTCCTTACATCGTTTACTCTGACATGTTTAATCACAACTGCTTCCCTCTCACACCCAGACACCAACCTATCATACCTCTCACACACATCATTTACACCAGCACCTGGCAGACAAACTCTCACCCATCACAATCACCTCAGTCATTCTCCTATTCTCTCTAGGCCTAGTATTACCCTCCCTCCTGCTCTCACTCAACCTCCTATTCTACTTTCAGGCACGGCCACACCAGACAAATCTCTTTCAAATTCTTCCTCTCTCAGGGGATCAAATCTGTTAGTTAGCGTAACAGGTTCTATGTCCCTCTCATTCACACACCTAACCTGTCCTAACTTATCTATTCTGTTCACTTTCACCCACCACTCATCTTCATTTACTGCTTTCTCTCCAGTCCCTGTTCTAAGCCTAACTTCCTCCCTCCTGGTCCCAATCTGACTCTTCAAACGTACACTTGCATCTCTTCTCACTTCAGACACTAAATCGTTCAGTCTCAAGCATTCCGCGCGTAATCAACTCACCTCCTCAGTCAAAGCACATACACGGCACTCAGACACATTCGCTCTCCTCTCTACACCACAGACATCGCACACTACATTACACACTACTTTCAAAAGGCATACTCTCTACATCCAAACAGTCAGCCATACTTAAACAAGAACAATAATAGAAACAAAAACTTACGAACAACAAGAATTTGACCCAAATTTGTGCGCGCAAGTTTAAAACCTGCTAATCAAGATGGCCACCGAAGTAAACAAAAGTCACTTTCTCACCAAAACAAAATAACCACAATTTAACTGTTATATTAACCAAATATATGATCTAATAACTTAATATTTATGTTTACTATGTCACACACCAAAGTATAGCAAATAATCAAAATATTCCGAGAGCTCTACGAAACACGTGCTACCTGTTTGAAGGTCATTCAAAGACTGACGAAGAGGCATTACTAGTTCCGGAACCTCAGCTTTGGGTTGGCTAATGATCCCGGTGCCTTCCCATGGGTAATGTATTTGGTGTTGAGTAAGTTTGCAAGCAAGAATGTGATTGTGTTTATACGTGATATTTTGATTATGAATGAGAGTTTTGAGGAGCATATGAGATTAGTGAATGATGTGTTGAGAATGTTGGAGTGTTGGTGTGAAGGTGAAAGTAGTGAAGTGTGAATGGTTTGTGAGTGAGAATGTCTTACGAAAGTCACCGAAGTATGTTGAGAAGGTGCAAATGTTTCTGAAACCAGTGACTGAAGCAGCTGAAGTCTTTTCTGGGTTTGATTGAGTTTCAACGAAAGTTTATACATGATTGTTCGGGTGTTAGTAAGCCTCTGACTGAGTGGATGGGCAAGAAATGTAGTACGATTGTCAGGTGGAATGATAAGATGAATGAAGCATATGAGAGACTGAAAGAAGCAGCAGCTGAAGATGTTGAATTGGCATACCTGGACGATAGTGTGAATGCTAAGATGCTTGAATTGTATACGGATGACTTTTGGGGGGAGGCTGGGCTTCTCCCCTTTATTTAAGGTTCCTTTTTTTTGTTATTGTTTTGTTTGTAGGTTGCACTCTCCTGCACCGGGGTGAGGGGGACCTCCCCCCGCTGCCGGAGATTGCTTCAATTGTTAAGTTTTTCCAATTTATATCATTGTTAAGTTTTCATATTTTTACTTTAAAGTAGCCTAGTTCTAGGCTGTCGTGTTTTTCGGCGACTTATGCCCAAGTGGGTAGTTGCCAGATGGGCTCCATAAAAAAAAAAAATGTATACGGATGCGAGTGGGTACTGTATGGGAGGTTTTCTGATGCAAGAGCAGCGTTTGAATGGAGAGAATGTCAGGCAATTAATTGGGTATGTACCCAAGGCTATGAATTTGACTGTGGAGCGAGGGTTGGCTGGGGCATTCTACATGGTTTACACACCCTCCTGATACCTTGATCACAGAATCACATCAAATTTACATTATTTGTTGGTTATGATGAATAAAGTTCACATACTAAGTATGAGGCCTATCTGGTCACTGTGGTCATATTTATGGCCAGATCAGTTTTTGGTCAAACTGATTGACCCAAAACCTTTGAGAGGTCCAGACTTTGGCCAGATCAGTTTTTGGTCAAACTGATTGACCCAAAACCTTTGAGAGGTCCAGACTTTGGCCAGAATTAACCAATCTGAACGATTTTAATACGAAAATGTTGAGGAGAAAGAGATATTTCAAATGAGTGGAAGAATGATTTTCTATGACAATTTTTGACACAATAACCTTTTTTGTAAACTCTTTGACCTTTGCCCCCTGCCAAAGTGCAACTCAGATCATCCCCAATTTTTTTCTAAAGTTACCTCTTTCTATCCTCCATAGCTCCAGAAAAAATAAAAAATGGGATCTCCATGGGTTTAGAATCTATGGGCAATTATGTGACACTGGGTATACCTACTAAAAGTATTATTGACCCAGAACTAACCATGGCATGGCCTATATACCTCTTATATAATCTTTTTGAATCAATAAATAATACATCACTGCCTATTTACACCCTATATACCTAGGTACCTACCTTATATTGGAACTTCATTCTTCATTCCAATATCAAAGGAGGCTCTCCAAATTCCCCATTTAGTCTCAGACTTTTAGATTAGAATCAGTCACAAAAAATATTTCATGTCCAGTGTTCAATGGAAAACTTGCAGGCTATGTCACTGTGATTTACGATGAACATTGGTGGCTTGTTTGCATAACTGAAGCTTTTCCAGAGTCACAAGAAGTGACTGAAATTTCTTCACCCGCATGGACCCTCTTCCAGTTTTTGCTTCCCTGAATGGAAGATTCTTGTACTATGGACATCTGATATTTTGGTGTCAGTAAAACCAAAAACTGCAACAGGAAGAAACTACACGATTAGCAAGAAAGAGTCTGATGCAACAAACAAAGTGATGGCTCTGTTCAAATGAGTACCTAGGTATTTATTAAATAATGTTTTGTCTAAAAGTTTTTGTTTACATTTTTGTCTTAAATAATCTTTTGTCTAATGTTTTGTATTAAATAACATTTTGTATAGGTAATAAAAAATCTAAATTTGTAATATTTGAAAGGTATTGTGTTGTTTGTCTCATATTTCTGAAATGATAAAAAATAATCTCTTGTTTTATTGAATCTAAGGCTGAAAAAAGGCAGGGCAGCCTAGGAAGGAGGAGAGGTTGTGTTTGGAGAGACTGAAATATGATGATAATGTCAAGATACATCAAACTTTCTCAAAATCACTATTTACTAACACTGTCTGATATAAATGGCCCCAGTAGAGTGACACGACTGAAAATACCAGCCACCTGCTGGTATATAAATGCCTCTGGATTCAAAACCCACCAAGATCCCATTTTTATTTTTCCTGGAGCTATGAAGGATAATTTTGGGGGGGAGATCGAAGTTGCACTTTGGCCAGGGTCAAAGGTCAAAGAGTTCAAAAAAGGGTTTTGATGGCAAAAATTGTCCTAGGAATATCATTCTTTCATTCATTTGAAAGATCTTTCTCCTGTAAATGGGATATTCCTGTCAGTTTGTTATTAATTTTGAAAGGAGAGTGGAAAATAGGTTTCCTTTTGAGTGAAAGTGAGGAGAGTGTATGGTGTGAGGCGCATGAAACGTTTCGTTTGTTTGAAATAGGTGCAAAAGTATTGAAGGTAAAAGAAGTAAAAGGTAGGTTGAATGTGTCAAAGATGAGTGAAAAGTTTGAATGATAGTATAGAGTTGTGAGAGTTTGGGAGAAGGTGTGACAAAGAGTGCAGGCTCATCAGAGTCAGTTGAGGAGGTGGAGAGAAACTCCTGACCACCTGCTGAGCCATCCAGTGTATGAACTGTGCAGAGAGAGAGAGATAAGGTGCATGATGATAAGATGGAATGTGATAGTATGGACGTGTCTGGGAAAGAGCTTGTCTTGGTCTCGAGGAGTAAAGAGCAGGCAAAGAAGAGTGAGAGTAAGTCTGGTATGGGGTAGCTTGAGAGAGAGATTGAGTGTTTGCATAAGTAGGCAAGTGAGATTTGGCTGATTTAAGTAGACGAGTGAGTGAACTGCCTGTTGCTCATTTTTCTGGTTTTGGGAACAGTAGGAATGATAGTGTGTTTGGGCAGAATGAACCTAGTGTGGCTGATTTTGTTGGTTTTATGAATTGTAAGGGTAGAGGTGAGTTCAATGTGGAGAATGAGGCAGGGTTGGCAAAAAACCCCAAATCTTGAAAAAGCACAATAAAACCCGGGTTTTATTTTGGGGGTTTTCAAAAATCAAATGCTACAAGCATTAAAATAACATAGAAAAAGAATAGCCATATCTATTTTTATATAATAATTATATTATAGGAAGAATAGATCAAAGTAACAGATCACTGATCGAGAATTTGGGGTACCCATGTTCCATGATAGCTATAACCTGTAGAAGGAAAGATGAATTATTATGAGTCAGTATCAGAGAAATAACCTTAATTTGATACATATTTATTGAAATTATAAACAAAAATGAATTTTGTATAAAATAATAAGTAGCATTTATTTCTTGAAAAAAAAGTAATTTTGAAAAAACCCAAACCCAGGTTTTATTTTGGGTTTTTTAAAAAAATAAATGCTACAAGCATTAGAATAACATAGAAAAACAATAGCTATCTCTATTTTTATATAATATTAATAATTACTTAATTTAATAATTATATTATAGTAAGAACAGATCACTGATCAGGAATTGTGGGTACCCATGATAGCCATAACCTGTAGAAGGAGAGATGAATTATTATGAGTCATCAGAGAAATAACCTTAATTTGATATATTTTTGTTTAAATTATAAACAAACATGAATTTTGAATAAAATAATGATAAGTAGCATTCATTTCTTGAAAAAAAAAAAGTAATTTTGAACCCCCTCCCCAAACCCAGGTTTTTTCAATTTTCACTTGAACCCCCCCCCCCCAAAACCCGGGAATAAAACCTGGTTTTTTAGGGCTGTTTTTTTTTTTATTTGCCCACCCTAGAATGAGGAGGTGACTGACTTTTCTGGTGTCTGGTGGGAACCAGTTGAAGGGGATTCTGGTATATCTGCTGAGAGTAGAGCGAATGTGAGTGATTTGTCTGTTTTGCAAGAGTGTACCTTGAGTTGGATGAGAGCTGTGAGTGAGGAGCTGATGAATGGGGTATGAAGAGTGAAGGTTCTTAACGGAAGAGTATGAAAGAGTTCTATCGAGAGATGGGAGAGCTAGTGATGAAGGCTAATTGTATGGTGGATGACATGATCGATAGTGATGAGGAGACTGACAGGACGACTAATGAACAAACCTGACAGATTGCTACATGTAGCCAGGGACCAATAGACGACTGTTAATGGGTGCAGAAGGGTGCAATTGAGTATAAAAAGTACCGTGAGTAAGGATTAAGAGTGTATTATGACTGAGTGTGGTCAAATTGCCTAAGGAAGGAGGTGTGTGGTGGAGTGAATGTGAGTGTGTTTATAAGGCCATTCTCCTCCCCTTTTCTAGTGAACTTCTCCCTCTCTCTGTAAGAATGTGTGTGTGAATGGAGAGGTTTTTTATATAAATATATATTTGACTTCATGATTTGTTTAAAATGTTTTTTTTTCTCTTTCCCGGAGCGATATTCTGTAAAGATCAACTTAGTTTCATAAATATTATTATATTAGAAATAAAGTGCCATTTTCTATTTAAAATTGTATGTAAAATTTTTAGGTGTTCCTCATTTGTAGAGAGTGGCTAGGATTTATTGTGAGTCCTGTTGGATGGAAAGGGCTTTAATAGCCTCTATACCGCTACCAGTTAGCTTAATTATATTGAGCTCTGAGGTGCCACACTGTTAAGACGCGTGCAACTAATTTTGGTCACAAAAGTGACTGCTGGCAAGATTTTCTCCTGGGGGACCCCTAAATCATAAGATAAAAAGGCCTATTTTGTTTCTTATTTGTCTTTTTGGGTGCTCATTTGTTTAGTTATATTTATAAATATTTTGCTTGGTGATAGGATTAATTGTTTTTTTATATATATTTATAATGTTTGTATAGTAAATTTAATTATTCATACTTGTGTAAATAAAGGATTGTATATCCAATCCGTTTCATTTCTCCCTCAATTTCTCATGTCTGGTTTAGTGTAGGAAGCGTGTTGGATAGATTCGGTTAGAGTGTAGGTTTGGTGCCTGCTACATCGCTACATCTCTGCTACCAAAGCTTCTACAGCTCCGGGAGTATTGCGTTCATCCTTTGGGAAGAACACTTTGTGTCATGCTGGAACTGTGCCATTGTATATGGATTGCTTGAAGTCCCAAAAGAGGGTCAGTTTTCATGCCGTATCCCCTCGGCTTGAAGTTAGCGGGGCTCTGCCAGGCACTGCATATGTCTTGACGGCTGAGATGGTTGCTATACAATGCTCCCTATGGGAAATAACCCGATATACCCAGTTCCAAAATCTGATTGTGATTTATAGTGTCTCATAAAGCTTCCTGAGTGCTCTCGGAGCATTGGAATTCCTGCATCCCCTGGTTCACGATATCCATTGAGATATTTGTCCAGATTATCTTCTCTTTTGGCACGCCCCAGATGCCAACTCTGGAACGTCGACTCCAACAGGCATTGAGCCGGTCTCGCTATGCCGAAGCGCACAGGTTTCAGTTTTCCTTGGCCAAGACTAAGGTGGTGCACTTTTGCCGCCATCCATGGCTCCACCCCCACCTAGACTTGTTTCTTAATGGGGTGCGCCTGGGAGTGGTTGAATCGCACCATTTCCTTGGTCTTTATTTCACCGACGCCTCACCTAGGAAGCTCATATTCGGAGCCTTTGGGTCTCTTGTACCCGCGCCATGGATATTCTCCTTTCCGTGATGTTCAGCGCTTGGGGTGCTGATAGGGCTACTGCATTACTTTTTTACCAATCCTTTGTTCATTCGAAGCTTGACTACGGATGCGAATTTTATGCATCCGCAGCCGAGCGTTTATTGCGGAAGGTGGATTTGATCCACCACACCATCCTTCGCCTTGCGACCGGTGCTTTCCGCACTTCGCCCATTGAGAGCCTGTTGGTCGATGCTGGGGAGATGTCGTATGCAGTGCATCTCTCGCCTGTATGCGCGAGCCCGGCCCCTCCCTCAGTCGCCAACAGCTGTCACTGCATCAGCAGCTGATCTCGAAGGTGCCTATGCCGCCGAGAGATGCCAGCCATACCTTCGAGAGCTAGATATAGCTCTCGTGCCGGTGGCGCCCCTGGTTCTGCCCAGGATACCACCCTGGAGGGTACCACATATGGCTATTTGTCACCACGCCTCTGCTCCCAAAGCTTGTATGGCGCCGGGAGTATTACGTTTGACCTTTTTGGAGCACACCTCGTGTCACGCTGGAACCGTGCCAGTGTATACGGATGGCTCCAAGTCCAAAGAGGGGGTCGGTTTCCACGCTGTATCCCCTCTGTTTGAAGTAAGCAGGGCTCTGCCAGGCGCTGCGCCTGTCTTCACGGCCGAACTGGTGGCAATACACCGCTCGGTACGGGAGATTAGGCGAAGTGCCCGGTTTGGAGACCGGATTGTGATCTATAGCGACTCACAAAGTGCCCTGAGTGCTCTCCGGGCATTGGAATCTCCGCATCCCCTGGTTCGCTATATCCGTGATGCCATGGTTTTGGCAAGCCGGGTGGATGTCGAGATTATCTTCTGCTGCGTTCCTGGACATGTAAGAATGGTGGGGAATGAGGGCGCCAAAGAGTCTGCGAGGACTCTGCGACTGGACCAGCGTTTTGCTCTTCCTCACACAGACTACATGACAGGAATATGGGCAGCTCTTCGGACTGCTTGGCAAAGAAGATGGGAAACGGTCAAAGGGAACTTAAAGTTGCGTGCCATTACACCGCGACTGTTCCCATGGGCACACTCGTGTGATGCATCACTATTTGATGGAGCGCTCGCCTGCGCCCTATTGTGACGACTGCATTGTCCCCCAGACAGTTCGGCACATTCTTGTCGAATGTTCCAGTCTGGGTGATCTTCGCGCCCGGTACCATGATGGGCGTGGTTGCTAACGCCTGTCCCTTATACTCGGGACAAGTTCGTTCACCTTGACTTTTGGGGGGAGGCCGGCCTTCTCCCTTGTATTTAACTAGTTTTTTTTGTAGGTCGCAGGCTCCTGCGCCGGGGGGAGGTCCTCCTTCCCCCAGCGCCGGAGCTTGCTCCCTGATTGTTATCTCTTTTTTTATTGTTGTCTCTGTTCCAATTTTTATTTTAAAGTAGTCTAAAACTATGCTGTTTGTTTGAGGCGACTCATGCCTAAGTGGTTAGTCACCAGATAGCCCCTTACAAAAAACAAAAAAACTTCCATGCCGGCTTCAGGTTGCTTTCCGTCATCTCTGAATTGCGATGAATTAGTTGCCCCCCCCCCTGACTTTGTGCGCTGGGGGAGGTGGGCCTCCCCCTGATGCCGGAGTGAGTCCTTCTTGTTGACTTTTTGCTTTGTTTAGCCCTTGTACTTCTTATCGTGTTTACAGCAAGGAGTAACAACAAGGAAAGAAGGTACCCTTGGAGACCTTACGGTCCATTCAAGGAGGGTACTTTGGACAAGCAATCGATCGGGCACATGGCTGCTCAATTGTTTTGCATCCCTAAACGGCCACTTTTCAAGACCTTGTCTAGTCTTGACTTGAACTGGTCAACAGATTCACTGTTGACAACTTCCACTGGAAGTGCGTTCCACTTACCGCAAATACTGTAGGTGAACAAATTTCCACACAGATTGCGGTTGTAACGCTTCAGTTCAAGTTTGAAGCCGTGATTGCACATTCTGTTCTCACTCAGTGTGAAAATATCCCGATAGTCAACATTGTCGAACCCTCGAAGTATTTTGAAAACTTCAATGAGCTGACCACGCAGTCTACGGGTTTCCAACGAGAAGAGATCTAATTCCCTTAGTCTATCCTCATAACTTTTATGTCGGATAGAGGGAATCAGTTTGGTTGCCCTAGCTTGTACACGTTCCAACCTTGCAATGTCCTTTCGAAACCAAGGACTCCAAAATTGTACGGCATACTCCAGGTGCGGCCGAACGAGGGAGTTGTACCAACAAAGTACTATCTCCTTGTTACGGTATCCAAACTGGCGCTTTATGTAGACTAACATCCTTTGGGCTTTCTTCTCTGCCTCGATGCACTGTTTCGAGAACTTGAGGTCGCTAGTGATAGTAACACCCTAGTCCTTCTCAGTGTCACTCGATTCAAGGGCAGTTCCCTTAAGGAAGTACTGAGATTTGGGTTTTCGGTGGCCGATATGCATTACTTTGCATTTGTTCACGTTGAAAGGCATTTGCCACCTGTCCGACCACTCCCCAATCCTTTGAAGGTCCTCTTGGAGGCTGGCAGTGTTCCCCTCCTTTGCCACATTGATACCAAGCTTGGTGCCATCGGCAAATTTGGAGATTTTGGCAACCATGTCTCTGTCCATGTCGTTGACATAGATAATAAACAGTAGTGGTCCCAGAACGGAACCTTGAGGGACACCACTAGATATGGGCACCCATTTAGAGGCCCGACCACTCATTACTACGCATTGCCATCCGTCACTTATCCAGCTCTCTATCCAACCGGCTACCTTGCCGCCTATGCCCTGCGCATGCACTTTCTGGAGAAGGCGGCGGAGTGGTACTTTGTCAAAGGCCTTTTTGAAGTCAAGGTACACAACATCCACCGCCTTGTCTCGATCATGCTCACTGAACACGAAGTGGAAGAATTCCACAAGGTTCGTCAGGCATGACTGTTGCCTTCGGAAGCCGTGCTGGGAACTCTTCAGTAGCAGGTTTGACTCTAAATAAGACATTATCTTGTCCACTATCATGCTTTCCACGAGTTTACCGACTATCGAAGTCAGACCGATGGGTCGGTAGTTTGACGGATGGCTGGGGTCTCCTTTCTTGAAGTTCGGAGTCACCTCCGCCTCACGCCAGTCTCTAGGAACGCATCCAGTCCGGATTGACATGTTAAAGATAGCGCACAGATGTCGTGATACTTCATCGCACACTTCCTTCAACACCTTGGATAGAAACCCGTCCGGTCCGGGGGACTTATTCGTCTTTAGGTCAGCGATCTTTTTCTTTATTTCACCTTCGGTGAAGTCCATTACCTCCAGCTTTTCCCCCCGAGTAGGAATCCGTGGGCTGTGGGATGGGACCACACTCTTTAGTAAACACTGAAGAGAAGTAGTCATTGAGCAGGTTAGCATTTTCTGCATCTGAGTGAGTTAATGCACCCTCCTCATCCACTAAGGGCCCAATCCTACGATGGATTGGTTTACGGCTATTTACATAGCCGAAGAACTCCTTGGGATTCTCCTTGCAGAGTCTCGCCACTCGGAGTTCCTCAGGCCGCTTAGCCGCCCTTATGCTGGACTTCACTCTTCTGGCTAGCCTCCGGTACTCGTCAAAGGCACCCCGAGATCTTCGATTGCCGGTACGCATTTCTCTTCTCCCTAAGCAGTTGGCTGATTTCTCGATTAAACCACTTTGGTTCAACAGAAGACCGACGGAGGCATTTCAGAGGGATGCAACTTGATTGAAGACTCATGAACTTATTTCTGAAATTATTCCACGAATCCTCAACATCTTCGCATGCCGCTAGCCTTACATCAGTCAGCCCAGCACGAAGGCTCGCAAAGTCTGCTTTTCTCAAGTCAAGTTTGCTTGATTGACTGGCAACAGACCTTACCTTCGGGATCTTGACGGTAAATCTAATTAGCTGGTGATCACTGCTACCGAGCTCTTCACCTACAGCGAGATCCTCAGAGGTGAAGACCGAGTCGAGGATATTGTCTCCTCTCGTCGGTTCTCTGACCCATTGAGTGAGGAACTCCAGGAGTAGTGCGCTCTTGCCACAGGCTGCTCTGGTTTCCCAGTCAACTTGTCTGTTGAAGTTGCCCATAACGATGCACACTCTGTCTTGAACAAGCTCACCCAGCAGCTGGTACAGTTCCCTGTCCTTCTCAACGGGTTGGGAAGGGGTTCTGTAAAGCAGCAGGGTCCTGTATCTGACAGGACCTATCTCTAGATCAATGCCTAGAAGCTCGTGATCGGATATAATGTTGGAGTTCGTAATTGTTAGTTGTTTTTTAATCTAGCCTACTAGTAGGCTTTAGTATGAGTACAGTGTCTTTTGCCCTATTTGGCCTTCGCCAGATAGTCGCCCAGAGTTAAAAAAAACACAATAAAACTTGCACTGCCACTCACTCCCCTTGCACACTCTCTCCTCTCTTACTGCCTTCTATACCTAATTGGTAGCTCACCTACCCTTAACCCGACTGAACTAAAACACTATGATAACCACAAATTTGGTATAAGTATTTAAGTTCTGATGGGCATGAATACTTAGATATATTCAATTTACTATTATTGTTAACTCTTTTTTCCTCTCATATGATTTATTCTTAAAGGTAATTTAAAATTATTGGGTATCAATTTTAGTACATATAATATTTGTAAGTTGTATTATTAAAGTTCCCATTTTTTTGCTTGAAAAATAATTAAAATAGATATATAGAGGACAGATATGGAGAGTGAATCAAAAACTGTTGATATTACACCAAATAAAGATAGAGGAGTTTTAAAAGAGGTTTGTAAATTTTATTTCCATGCATAGTATTAAAACCTAATTTAATTACTCCTGGCTTTATTATCAAAGTCCAGATCTGGGCTGGTGAGTTCCCTAACCCAATGTCAACTTATTATATTTTCTATGCATGCAGTTTTTTATATTTCAATATATCCCATCTCTTTTATCAATTCATCCAGAAAACTCTCAGCGTTTCTCAAGGATCGAAATAAAAAAATTCATTTATATTCCTCAATTTTTGTTCATGACTTCAGTTCATCGATTCTATAGCTTGATAATTCCATCTATGTAGAATTGGGCTGTCTTGGAGAAAAAGAAGAGATCCCACCCAAGCTCATCCAATTTTTTTCAGGTAACCAAAGAAATGTTAATGATGAGCTATGTCATCATCTTGTTGGAATACAATCCCTTTCCCATTGGCTCATTCGGTTCTCATCTAATGAATTATTTGATTCAATTTCTCCAGCTGGCAGCACTAAGGTGCATCACGTCAATATGGGTGGAATTTGAAAATGAAATGATGTTAACATGGAACTCTCTATTCTTTTCCTTTTCCAACAGAAATGAAATGAGAGAATTTCCATTTTTATTGAACGATATTTTCATGTGGTGCAGTTAAAATACTTTTCTTCATAGATGGGAGAAACTGTCATATTATACAAATCAGTACTTAGACTTCATCAGGCTTCCTTTCTTAGCCATCGGATACATTGTCGACATTGAGGAACCCTTTGTCGATTTCCAGCATATCCAGGAATTTCTCCACTCCCATGTCTCAACTTTGAAGCAGTGTGGGTGCTTGCGCATCCCAATGAAGTCGGGGGCTTTGCCAGCAGCTGGTCTTTTACCCCTGGCAGACGCAATCATGCTGGAGGGGGTCAGACTAATTGGTGATGATCTGCCGAACCCTGATTGCAATGGCATTTATGAAACCGAAGGCTGTGTCAGTGGGGAGAATAAGCTGTTTCCCGAATGCTCAACCATACTGATGAGGCTTTGGCAGAGAATTCTTGGTTGGACTCCATTATTGCCCCTACACAAAAATTTGTGGCCCCAACTATAGGTTAAATAGTTGGGGAAGGAGGCCTCATAAAAAAACCCCAGGTATTGGATAAATACGAAATCATGCCTTAATGTCCACTATAAGTATAAACCACAATGCGGCTCCCGACACACGGGATATTGTAAGCATCACACTCGGCATGCCTTCCTCTGGCCAGGAGGAGATGGGTCAGCAACTAGTCCAGGATAGAGTGGTGTAGACCAGGCGTGTCCTACTCGTGATTCTTCCCAGAATCGTGATGATTATGCATCTGGTACTGACTGTAAAAATTAAATAAGGAGTAGATTAAATCGATGCCATAATTACCCAGCAACCTGTTTGGAGAAACTGAGCACTTCACATGATTTTATACTTTGAGGTCTACCAAGCAAACTCAACTTATTTAAAGTTGATAGAGAGCCTGGCAATGCGATAGGGGAACCCAGTCACATCTCTGAGAATGATGACTGAACAGTCACTGTTGTGAATTCTGAGGCCCAAGGCTGTAAATTGCAGCGCCTGACCAAACTGGTTGGGGAACTGATAGAAGTGTCGATTTACCAGCATTATAACCAGTCCCAAGGGGTTATCATCTGCAATCTTTTGCAGCAATATTCTGAAGAGGATATTGCCGATGGACTATCATACCTTGGTGTGATTAAGGCCCACCGAATTAAGAGGCGCACACCATCTGGTGACCTTGAACCGACTGGAACGTTGGTCTTAACATTTGACACTCCAACTCAACCTGATCGTATTCAGATCTGTGCAGGTCTCTCTGAGCGTGTCCGTCCATACATGCCCCTTCCTTGCCATTATTACAAATGCCAACAATATTGACATGTGACCAAGAACTGCAGATGTGATGAAGCCATTCGTGGCTGTTGTCAACACTGTGGTTGAGGATCATGAAACTGCTTCTAAACTGTATTCTTTGCAACTAACCTCATAGCACATCAGCAAAGACTTGTTAGAAATACCTCATTGAAAAAGAAATATTGGCTGTTAAGGTCAAAGAACACCTGACTTTTAAAGAAGCCCACCATAGAGTATCCTCGATCCCTTCTGCTTCATCGAATGACCCTGCTCCGCCGGGGAATTCTGCAGGCTCACTACCTCCTAAAACTGACACCACTGTTTGAGGTAAAACCCAACGTTCTACCTGTGCCTCTCCAAATTGAACATCTAGCAACAATCTCCAGCATCACCCACATTGGGTGCTACTCCTGAAAAACCCCAATGCCAGAAACCACTTGATCGTTCTGTAAACATCACTAGTATTCTTTTACCCAAGGAATACTGATAAGAAAAAATCAAAACAGTCTGAGCGCAAAACATGACTATGGAAACCATGATATCACACTGGAATATACCTGGATATCAAAATCATTATTTTCATTTAAGAACGCTACTTGCAGATTCACAGGCAGCAGTCATGTGTCTGCAGAAAACCAGAATGACAGCAGCCCTACCAAACTCACCATGAAGGTTTCTTATGTACCACAAGGCTGGCCCTTTCAGCGGGGATGGATTGGACCTTGGTGGCATTTGCACACTTGTAGAGCGCACTGTTATTCCTGTGAGGATCCAGCTTATATATCCCTCCGCATGACAGAGTTAGCGTTTAACAAATACATTCTATAATACTAAATAACAATAATCCTACTCACTTCCACCTACAAATAGGCACTCATTCTTGTTTCGATCTGTATATTTCATCTCCATATGCCACACTTAACTTCTCCTGCTCCATCAGCCAAGATTTATATAATAGCGACCACTTTCCATCATTCTATCCATTGCAGACAAACCCCCTCTCCTAACCACACCTTGGTATATTTATGAATGGGCAGATTGGGCAAGATACTATGCTGTGGCGACTATTGATAGGGCGGTTACATCCTTTCCTACTGTTGATTATGCTGTCGAATACCTTGTGGATATGTTTGTTGCTGCAACAGACACTTGTATCCTGAAAATGATCAGAATACAGCGCACTCGGTCTTTTCCTTGGTGGAAGTGAGAGCTCCAAGAGGCAACAGATGAGAGAAAGGTAGCAGCATGCCGATATTACTATCCGCGACTTACAGAAGATAAGATTGTGCTTAGATCCACTCACTATCTTTTGAAGAAATCTCAGGCAACTTTGTGGAAAGGATACGTCTCCAGCTTCAATAAGAGGACACCGATGACCAAAGTGTGGCGTTGGATTTCTAAGATACGTGGCAGGCATATGGCCCATCGTACTCCGACATTGCAGGCTTCTACCGGTTTAATCTTCGATCCGCTAGAAGTTATAAATGCTTTAGGATATGCTTTGAGCAAGTTCTTGGGCACCCATTCAGCGCATTAAACAGGAAACAGAATCAGTAGATTTATTGGTCGAGAGGATGATTGCAATACTATTCTTACACCGCCCAAATTGCAGAATGCTTTGAGGTGTGCTGATACAGTGCCTGGGGTGGATACTATTTTGTACATCCTGCTTTGCCACCTTCCTCCAGTATCGCTGCAGTAACCTTTATCTTTGTATAACTGCACATAGATGGAGGACTCCTTTCTGACAGAATGTCAACTGTGCCGTCTTTCCAGAAGCCTGGTAAAGAGAGAACACAGCCACAGCATTACTGCCCTATAGCACTTACGAGTTGTATGTGTAAATTTATGAAATGGATGGTCAATGCTAGGCTTGTGGGATATTTAGAAGAGCAAGGCAGGTTCCATCCCGATCAATATGGTTTTGACGATGTCGCAGCACAACAGGTCTGTTAGCCAGGTTTGACACAGTCATCAAGATGGGATTTGCTGAGAAACAACATGTGATGGCTGTTTTTTGATTTGGAAAAAGCTTATGATAAAACATTGAGGTACCTCATTTTGAAAGTTCTATCCGACAATGGATATTTGGGACATCTACTAAAATTCCTAAAAAATTTCTGACAGGGTTATGCAAATCAAAGTTGGCAACAAACATTCTGATCCGGTCCCGCAGCATGAGGGCATCCCGCAAGGGAGCGTCTTTAGCTGTACTCTGTTTGCCCTAGCCATCAATGGCATCTCATACTGCAGTATGTGGAGAGTTCATTGTACGTTGATGACTTTGCCATATTCACTCACTCCTCAAGTCTTCCTGCTGCTGAGAGGAGGGTACAACTTGCTGTCAGTGGGCAAATAAATACACACAGTTTCACCTATTCGCCATTGAAGACTGTAGCAATGCACTTTACACGTATCCAAGGCACATTTCCCACCTTAACCCTGGTGATGGATGGGTCCATCCAAATTCCGCACATTCTGTTCTCCCAAACAGAACTATATTGTGTTAACTACCTGCAGCGGCCTCGGTGTATACCGTGGAATTGCTGGCGATCCTCTTTACATTGGCCTCTCTGACACGGTATACAACTCTCCGATTTGTTGTCTATTCCAACTCCCAGAGTGCCTTAACCAGTATATGTGACCAATTTTCTGTTCATCCCATAGTGACACAGATCCATCGCTTGCTGGACCTTTTGCGTGATGGCAGTCGATTTGTTACTTTCTGTTGATGAGTTGGCTGATCATGCGACTAAGGCGATCATTGTGGATCACAAGATTATACCCTGTCTTCTACTGAGCAGGGATGATTACCCTTACCTCTATGCATTTCTGCATAGAGGAATTTGGCCTGGGCCACTATCTGGCCCAATTAACTCAGGACGATCACGGATAGTGTGACTGTGGGGTACTTCGTGTCGTAGGAACATCAACATGAGGTCCTGCTCACAGGCTTCGCATTGGGCACACATGCCTAACACACAAGTTCTTCTGTGATGGATGTATTGTCCCTCTCACAGTTGAGTGCCCGGAATATGCCGATGAGCTGGTGGCCCACTTTGGCACCAGTGGAATTGGTCAGCCTAGTCACTGAATAGTCACCGGGTCCTTCTGGACAATGAAGCTGCTGTCTCGGCAGTTCTTTCATTTTTAACCACAATAGGCATTTCCTCTGACCCTCTGATACATGCATGACTCTATGCATCATCTATAATTGTTGTCTTTGTACCATACATTTCATTTTAAATGTAGGACTAGTTTGGCCTATGTGCCTCATTTTATATTGGGTGTGGCCTGCTTGCCACATTTTATGTGCTGACTACATGTTTACATGTCGTCACTTTCACTCACTGTAATGTACTTAGTATATCATGGAGTACCCGATGGACATGCTCCAATATATCCTAACATGATTCAGCACAATATAGCCCTTAGCAATTGAAGTGCTAGCTAACTGGTCTGTCCTAGTAGACAGGCACCAATTATAATAATAGTCCAGGAATTTCTCATCATCAAAAAGCGCAAGACCAACTGTCACTTCTGACAGGTACCACATGTGGTGGTGGAGTGAATGTGAGTGTTTGTAGGGCCATTCTCTCACCCCTTTTCCAATACCCTCTCCCTCCCTCTGTAAAAATGTGTGTGTGAAGGGGAGATGTTTATATACATATAATATATATATATATATATATATATATATATATATATATATATATATATATATATATATATATATATATATATATATATATACATATATATTTGATTTCATGATTTGTTTAATTTTTTCTCTTTCCAGGAGCCATATTCTGTAAAGATTGACTTAGTTTCATAAATATCATTATATTAGAAATTATATGTAAAATTTTTAGAAGGTGTTTCTTCTCATTTGTAGAGAGTCGCTAGGATTGGTGAGCCATTAATTAAGTTTATTGTGAATCCCATTGGATGGAAAGGTCTTTATATAGCCTCTAGACCATGACCGGATCGCATATAAATAAACTGAGCTCAGAGGCGCTAAGTCGATAAGACGTACGCAACAATTGTGCCCACATGAGTGGCAGTCGGCAGGACTTGCCCCCAGAGGACCTAAATATAAAACCCATGGTAGCACATAAGAAGAAGACATATTTGTTAACTTCTGGTGTGTTTGTTAGGCCTATTGTAGGATTGTATATTTGTTTTGTTTACTCATTTCTCTTCTTTTGTATATAAAATATTGTTTAGTGATAGGATTTTATTTTTGTAAATAAAGGACTATATCTAATCCATTTCATTTCTCTCTCAATATCTCATTTCTGACTTAGTGTAGGAAGTGGGTTGGATAGATTGGGGTTAGAGCGTAGGTTTAGTGCCCGAAGAGGGACGTGAGATCTCAAAACTGGGAGTGTAACAGGATTGGATTGCAGTCCATCATCGGATTTGACATAGTTGATTGTTTTTGCCATTCTGTCCTTTCTTACTAACCTGGGAGGATGGCTTTTGTGGAACAGGGCCTCCATGATGAGATTGTGAGACTGAGGCTGAAGTTGAGACAGAAAGGGGAGGAATGTACGATGTTAAGGAGCGTGATTGAGAGATTGAGGAGTGATATAAGTATGGATGAAAAGAGACAGGATGAAGAAAGAAATGGATGAGAGACAGAAGCAGCTCGACCAAAGAATGAAGGACCTCTATGACATGATGAAAGGGTCAGGACCCTTGAATCTAACTCCTGCTCAGACCAAAGGTGATAAGACTAATGTGATCAATGGGAGTGTGTGCGAGTCTAGAGAGGACAGGATGATTGTGAGTGATGGAAAGGATGGAGAATGAAAGAGAGTGGAACGCAAGAGAGGAAGGAAGACTGGGTCAAACGGGAAGGATTGGAAGGTGAGAGGGAAGAGTGTGGACTAGTATTCAGTTGAAGAAGAGAGTGAATGTATGATTGGTGAGAGTGAGAGCAGCTCAAGCAAGAGTGAAGTGAATGTGTGGAAAGGTATTTTGATAAGGAAAGTGCCAAAGGTTGATAAGTTTAGGTTGCATGATGGGAAGGTGTGGATGAATTCTTCGGGGAATTTGAGCATTATTGTAAGCTCAAGTACCCCTAGAATAAGGGATATTGGGTGAATATATTAGGAGAGTGCTTGGAAGGGAAGGTGCTAGAGTTTTTCCGTGTGATCACAAGTGGGTGAGCCAAGGTATGAGGGGGTGAAGAAGCGATTGATTGGGCAAGTGAAATGAATGAAAGTGTGAAGTACAAAAGGGTGAATGAATTTGAGAAGGCTTGCATGGGGAAAAGTGAAAGTGTGAACATGTATGCACATAGGCTTGAGTGTATGGTGAGACAGAGGTATGGTGATGATGATGTGAATGAATGTAAACAATTGATGAAAAAGTTCCTTGATACGGTCCCATGAAAGATAAGTGAATGGCTGAATGTGAAGAGAAAGGAGAGAATGAGGCTGATAGGTGAACGGTTGGTGTGGGAGGATGTGTTGGAAGACTGGCGATTTGATAAGTAGAGTTATTTGGATGAGGATGGATGGTATATTGTGAATATTGGTGGTAGGAAGCCCGGGAGCTTTCCTCCAGCCCAGCAGTTTGTCAGCTACGCGTAGCAATCTGTCAGGGTTGTTCATCAGTAGTCCAGTCAGTCTCCTCATCACTAGCTCTCCGCCTGTAAAGGGCGCAGCAATTTGCCATCCTGGCCACTGTACTGACAGGACTCCGCACCCTGTCTAACCACAGCTTAGCCTCTTCTCCTTCCTTCAGACACTTGTTTCCCCCGTTTCCTCGCCTTTCATACAACCTCTTCCACAACTTTCTCTGGTCAGCCTCTAATTTCACAGGCTAGATGCTGATCTTCTCAGCCAACTATCCCGGATCAGGGCTGAGGGGGGAGTGGACAATTTTCCCTAACCCCTGAGCCCTAGTTTGGGATGGTGGGTTTGAAAAAACCTGCTTCATCCCCACCCATACCTTCCTCACATTCCTTTTCCTTCTCTCTTCACACTCTATCAATTTTATGCCACATCCAAGTTGGACCTGCCATGCTGAGGGACTGTCAGGCCACCAGGCAGTAGGGGTGGTCCAAAATGGCGACACCTGGCTCTGCCAGGCCTGTATCATCCTTCGCAGAGTGGGCCACTGTGGGGGTGATTAGCGTTTGCATCCTGTACAATAAAAAGGGTCACCACGCCCATGGATTAAAACTTACCAAAACCAAAATCTCCCAAGCTACAGAGAAAATGGAGGTCCCCTCCCCTTTGTTTCCCAGGGGACCCTCCATAACTCTTCAACCAAAGGTGGCTTACTCCTCTCCAGTGCCTATGGGTGTAGGGGGTTGCCCCTCACCCCCTTCCTTGGAGTCACCACGTGACTCCATCTCAAATCTGGCAGTCCCGCCTTTGCTTTGACAGGGGAGTGCCAGGAAAGCCAGCAGGCAGCCCATAACTGGCCGCTTCCTGTTGAAAAAATGGCTCGTAGGGCAAACCCCCTTAGGGGAGAGAGAGGACAATGCCCCCATTGGCTGCTCTAAAGACCTGCTAGCCCAAATATTAAATCTAGCAGGGGTGAAGGGCTATGCTCCCCCAAAGAATGGATGAAACTGACATGATCTGTGATGTCATGGGTGGGGGGCGGCAAATGGAGTCCTCCCCCTGAGATAGACATGCTCCCTATGCTCCCTGAGGCAGCCCAACCTCAGAAGGTGGGGCCTTCCATAGGGGCAGATTCGGGCTCGGCATCAAACATTGAGCCCGATTCTGCTCCTGTGCGTGGCCGTTGCCAGAAGGGTCAGGCTGCTAAGACATCACAAGCAGTGGAGGGATCTCCTCATCAAGTCGGTGACCCCACAACTGCTGGGACCTTCACCATCTCGGTGAAGGACCTACTACTCCTGCTGGGTGAGGGGAGAAACGGGTGTATTCCCTGCCTTCCTCTCGTAAAAAGAAAGACTAATAAAAGAAGACTCAAAGGCAGCAGCGCATTTTATGGCCAACAGCGCCTGGGGTTTTGCCTCCGGGAAGTATATGGCCATTCCCGTGAGGCTCTTCTGTTCGAAGAGCGCCCCTGTGTCTCCTCCGAGCTAGGCCCGGAGGGCATATCCCTTCAATGGAATTGCCACAGACTCCGGGGAATGGGATGGGAGGGGACAAGCCTCTGCAGCTCCTCCCACCCTGTTCCCCATTAGCTATTTTTCTGCAGCAGACCATGCTAGGTGCGTGCCCCCTCCCCACCCTCCTGGGGTATAAGGGTTTTGCAACCTTACCACCATGGGATGGGGGCTGGGTTGGGGAATGCGCTGTTTACAGCCGGTATGATGCCTCCCTTCTTTTCACTTTAGATCCCTCCTTTCAGGCAGTGGCTGTGCAGCTTACCTGGATAGGAGTTATACAGTTATTTCTGCATACACTCCACTGTCAGTTGACTTGGACATGGGGGACTTCCGCCTCATCGTGGCACGGTTGCTGAGGCCCTTTCTCTTGCTTGGGGATCTGAATGGCAGACATCCTCTCTGGGGAGACTACTCAATAAATCCCAGAGGACAAGTCCTTGCCAATCTGATCCAAGAGCTTTAGATAGGTGTCCTAAATGTGGATGAGTTTATGCATAACTGCCTGAGAACCGCTTATTTTCTTGCCTTGATCTATCTCTTTGCTCTTTGGCTGCACAGCCTTATTTTGATTGGGGGTTAGTCAATGACCTCCATGGTAGTGATCACTTTACCATTCAAATATCATTTTCTGGGCCACGGGCGCGATGTCCTGCATTTCAGGAAATGACTGAATTCTCTATCTCAGTTGATGAGTTTAGGTCAGTAGATGAGGCCATTGAGTTCTCCAGCAACCTCATCGCTGCAGGCCTGACTACTATTCCTAGGACCTCTGGCCATTTTGCACGCTGAACACTCACTTGTTGGTTGGCCGAATGTGAGACGGCCCTCAAACAGAAGCGTTATGTCTACATGCGCTATAAGCGGCGCCCAAACGATTTCACTGTTGCTGAATTTCATTGGGCTAGGGCTAGGTTCCGGTATATTTCGAAGCACGCCCACCGCTGTTCTTGTCAGGCACACATGTCTTCACTTAATGGGAAGACCCATCTAGCAGAGGTGTGGAAGTGTGCACTTCTGCCGCCATCCATGGCCTGGTTCGGAGACCAGATTGTGATCTACAGCGACTCACAAACCGCCATGAGTGCTCTCGGAGCATTGGAATCTCCGTATCTCCGGCTTCGTGATATCCATAATGCCAGGGTTTTGGCGAACCGGGTGGATGTTGAGATTATCTTCTGCTAGGAATTGCAGGGAATGAGTGTGCCAAAGAGTCCTGAGGACTATGTGACCTGATCAACATTTTGCTCTTCCTCACACTGACTACATGGCAGGAATACAGGCTGCTTGGCAAAGAAGATGGGAAACGGTTGAAGGGAACTTAAAGTTGCGTGCCATTGTGCCGCGACTATTCCCATGCACCTACTCCCCAATGCTGCAAAGGCTTCAGGTTGCTTTCTGTCATCTCCGAATTGTGCACACTCGCAGGATGCACCGGCATTTGATGGAGCGCTCACCAGCGCCCTACTGTGAAGACTGCATTGTCCCCCAGACTGTTGGGCACATTCTTGTTGAATGTCCAGTCTGGGCGATCTCCGCGCATGTTACCTGTCTTGGTATCAGGATGGGTGGGGTCGCTACTGCCTGTCCCTTGTACTCGGGACAAGTCTGTGCACATTGTCTGGTGGAGTTATACACTTTTGGGGGGAGGCCAGCCTTCTCCCCTTTATTTAACTAGTTGTTATTTTCTCTGTAGGTCGCACGCTCCTGCTCGGAGAGATGGGGGGGGCTTTTCCCCCGATGCTGAAGCCTGCTTCCTGATTGTTGCCATCTTCCCTTTTTATCGTTGTGTTTTCATATTCTTATTTTAAATTAGTCTATTGCTAGGCTATTGTGGCTGCTGCAACTTATGCCCAAGTGGGCAGTTGCCAGGTAGGCTCCTAAATTTTTAAAAAAATGCCTTCTAGTGTCCAATTGTTGTTCCTAAATTACTTGGATTGTGTTAAGTGCTTGGCACACTCCCAGCACTGCACTTTCTAATTGATACACCCATCCATCCTATTTAGATTCCAGTTCTCATTCACACAATTATTATTACATAAAATTCCTTCCATTTCCAGTCACACTTCAACCACTTGTTTCTCACTGCACACCTAATTTGACTTTGGGTCTGTGCTAATCTATATGCAGCCTTTTGGGGTTCCTAAATCTTTAACCTATCCATAGTACTCCTCCAGAAACTTGTCCATGACTTCTGCTGGGTTCACCATTATGTCTCTCTTATATAATTGAAATTTAGGCGCACCCCTTTATTCTTCTCCCCTATGTACACACTCTTCCCTTCAACTATATTCCTCAAATTCTCAATCTTCCATAATTCCCAAGACATCCTACCACAACCCCTTCACATAATCTTACACATAATTTGGGACTACTTAAATTTGTTTGCATTATCTCTTCCTTTTCATTTATTGCTTCATCAACAACTTTCTTCTTTAGCAAAGCCTCAAGCTTATGCCCATACAAATCAACTCTTTCATTCTTCCCCATTTTTGCTTCCTCAAACTCATTCATCTTCTAATATTTCACGCCTGCTTTCACTCAACCTGGTTCATAATGTGCTCCTTCATCACTTCCTAACTTGATTCATCTACACTTAGTATTGTCTTATAAAAATCATGCAATCTACCTTTCACATTCCTTAAGAGATATTGTAATATCATTTGCCCTATACACGCTAAACTTGCTCCTCTTCAGGATTTCTCATATCAAAGCACTAATGTGAACTTCCACTTTCTTGCATTTCAATCCCTCACTTCTATTTGTACTGAATTATAGGGAATCTATACTCTTAAACAACTTTTTCTTATCTTTTGGTTCATCTGTCACTTATAAGTATTCTTCTTTTCCCTACTCACCCTCGGCTATTACATGTTAGACACTTCATTCTTTTACCTTGCCCTCTTTCTGGCACCCGTTATGGGAGTTTAGGCCACTTCCATATAATTACACTCTGTTCTCCTATTCACTCTGTAGCGGGCCTCGAACCTACACCCTAGGGGCTAGAGTGTAGTTTCCTATGCTTCCTACACTAAGTCCAACATGATAAATTGGGGGGAAAATGAAACGGATTGTATATACAGTCCTTTATTTACAAAAATAGGGATAAATATATTTACAATCTTGATATATATACAAAACAAAACTGTGCGAATACTACCAATCAAAAAAACATAAAAATACAAACAAAGAGACAAAGAAAGGCCTTTTTCTTGTATGGTACCACGCTTTCTAGGGGTTTAGGGTTCCCCGGGGAAAAGTCTTGCTGGCTGCCACTCCTCATGTGGGCAAAATTGTTGCGTATGTCTTTAAAGGCCTTGACCTCTGAGCTCATATATATATATATATATATATATATATATATATATATATACACACACACACACACAATCCAGTCGTGGTCTTGAGTCTATTACAGTCCTCCCATCCAAACGAATTATAATATGGATGTTCAAATTCAATTTTAAATTATTCCACAAATTTTGTAACTGGCTACTCTTTACAAAAGGAATATTATCGGTAAATTCTAGCAGAATAATAGAGTGGCTTCTGGAAAGAGTAATTTAAAAAAAAAATAAAACAGGAAATATAGAATATATATATAAAATACATCTTCCCATTCACACACACATTCTTACAGAGGGAGGTAGAGGTCCGCTAGAAAGGTGGTGGGAGGGAGAATAGCCCTACAAACACTCACATTCGCTCCACCACAACTCTTTCAACATCCTTACCCAGTTCTTTTCCATTCTCGTTTCCAGTTACACTGACATTTTCTCCTCAATCCTACTCTTGCTATCCATTATTCTTCCATTCAAACTTCCATTTCTCTCATTTTTCTTTTTTAAACTCATTCTCTTCTCATAGATGCAGTCACTCTGTCTTTCTAATGCAACACTGTGGCAGGATACTAGGCTAACAAATAATTTGAGCCACAATTTAGGATCCTTGACAGTACAGTGATTGGATATAATATGCCACCCTTTGTATCAGCATATGGCGTTATAATATCTCTTTGTTAAGAATTATTTAGACAAATTATTCTTAATTAAGGCAAAATGGTGGAAAATCCATATTCAACAAAATGGGGAGAATTGCTCCCAAATATAACTCCATTCACATACCAGCCATCCACCACAACACATGCCTCAAAAGTTTCAGATCCAATTTCACACTTTCATTCCTTTCACTTACCATTTTATTTTATTTTTTAAGGGTAATGAATTATGAACAATTCATCTTGTCTCCTCCAAACAAACCAGCCATCTCTGTTCAGGCACCAGAGAATTATATATTGGAGAGTCCCACTACCCACCCACTACAACTGTCCTCTCATTTTCTTGCAGTGATGCCTGGGAGCATGAAAGGAGATTTGGCCAATTTTGTCTATTTGAATTTCTATACCACCAAAAATGATATATACAGAATACAATTCAACACAATAATTATAGCTTTATTTGCAAAGCCAAATGAAATATGTATTAATATTTCCAAATTAAATTATGTACAACTATAAATCTACAGCCCCCCTCCCCCTAAAAAAAATCAATGAAAATTATGTTTGCATAATATATTTTGAAAGTAATAAACTTATTGGTGAGTAGATAACAAGAAATTGATAATTTTTCAGATTTTAAAAGAAGGAAAAGGCGATGAACATCCTCTGTCAGGAGACAAGGTGAAGGTTCATTATGTTGGTACTCTGGAAGATGGTTCACAGTTTGACTCGAGTCGAAGTAGAGAAAAATTTGAATTCTCCCTTGGCAAAGGTTGGTTGCAGTAAATGCCTCAACACTTTTTTCTTCTTTTTTTTTGCCATTCTGAGGTTTGTTGTATGTTTGCCTTTAGCTAAAAAGAGACAAATAGCTGACTTGTAGACCTAATATGCCTCATTGTAGGCCTATTTTGATTCAAAGCATGGGTCTTTCCATTCCCACTGCCTGAAACATTTTTTATAATTTTTGGTTCGCCCATAAGGGACCTGGTCTGATTTTTGATTTGGAATTTGGAATGAGTTATATTAAAATTTGATGCCACTGTGAAAAGAACCACTTAAAGAACCTTGATTGCTATTTCTTGGGTTAATAAAATTTGATAAAACATTTTAAAATTTAATACTGAAAATATTAATATGTGAAATTTATTACATAAAGAATACTTAGAATGATTATAATTATATAGCCTGCTTGCTGCAGGCATAATCTCTTTATTATACTACAAGATGAGATCTTCATTTTAATAATAGCACACTAAAATAAATTTCACATGAAGATTTTGAACTTGGCATAATGATAGAGTATAGAACCTGTTCACTTTGGGATTTTGAACCCTGTAAGGGGCGCGGTGATTTGACTTCCTGGCTGCCATGCTAACGGGACTCAATGCCCCTTCCGGCCCCAGCTTAGCCTCTTCTCCTTTCAGACAGCCTGTATTTCTTCCCTATTTCATCACTTCTGCTATAACCTCTCCCACAACTTTCTCTGTTCAGCCTGTATTTTTACAGGGTAGATGCCGACTTCTTCAGCGCCAACTATCCCAGATCAGGGGGGAGAGGACAATGTTTCCTAACCCCTGAGCTCCGGTTTGGGATTTTTAACAAACTGCTTCACCCTCACCCATACCTTCCTCACATCCCTTTTCCTTTTCTCTTCACACTATCAATTTTATGCCACGTCCAAGGTGGAGCCGCCATGCTTATGGACTGCCAGGCCACCAGGTGGGAGAAGTGGTCTTGAATGGCAGAACCTGGCTCTGCCATGCCTGTACGCACCCTTTAAAGGGCAGGCTACTGCGAGGGGTGATGAGGGTGTGCATCCTGTGAAAAATTTAGGTTCACCATGCCCAATGATGCAAATATAAAATAACCCCTCTTTCCAGCATCAGTCCCCCCTTTACTTTCCAAGGGGACTGCCAAGAAAGCCAGCAGGCAGCCCATAGCCAACTGCTCCCCATTGAGGCGGCTCCCAAGATGAGACTAAGGACACTGCTGCCAATAGGACCTGTGATGTCCTGGGGGGGGGGGAGGATGGCCAACTAGAAACCCCACCCAAGATAGACATGGTCCTTGAGGCAACCCAGCCTCAGATAGTAGGGCCTTCCATGTGAGCGAATCCGGGCTCGGCGCCAAGGTCCTCCTCAAATGGCTAGGGTTTCAAGGCAGTACAAGGAGGGGAAGGATTTCCTCCTCAGACTAGTGCCCCTATGACTATCAGGACCTTCTCCATCTCAGAGAAGGACTTTGCTGAGGCTGGTCCACCGGCCTGGGGGCTCCTGCCAGCTGAGGGGAGAAGATGGTTCATTCTCCGCTATCCTCTACTAAAAAAAAAAGACGGGGTGGGTGAGGGGGTTCCTCTCTATCCGCAGGGTGGATGGGTCTGCTGCCATTTCGGTAAGCAACCATCCAAGATTGGTATATCTGCCCCTTCTGCCAACCTGGGTGCAGAGCCCCTGATTATGACAAAAAGTGCGCAGGGTGGAGCCTCGATTACATTGGGGCTCCTCAGTCAGAGATTACCCTGCGTTTTCGAGCCTGGCTAAAAATGCTTCCTCGTTATTTGCTCCATTGATGGCAACATGATCCATCAGAGGAGGGCTTTAGCAAGTGTTATTGTTAGAAAGCCCAAGGTGAGCCTTTTGGTTGAATCGCTCCAAGGCAGCTATGATTAGTGCCCTTCAGACACTTGATGGCACGCCTGTGAGTGTGATGCTGCACTCTGCCATGAACTTTGTGAAAGTAGTTTATGCGAGGGAACTCATTGACTACTCCATAGAGGACATCACCTTAGAACTGGCTGACCATGGGGCGGTCAAAGTCAAACGTGTGATGAGAAAACAGGGAGGGACTTCGAGACCCACCCCTATACTCTTCGTCACATTCAACTGTGACAAGCTCCCTGAGTCGGTGCAGACGGTTGGTGCCGCTACCAACAGCTGCAAGGCCTGAAAGGCCAAGAAGCAACTCGGTCTCAAAAAAGATATTTTGGCCTACAATGCTATTTGACATGCACTTTCCGATGAGACAAAAAGAAAATAGAGGATTAAAAACTTGCGTGATGGTCAAATAACTGATTGAACATGGGTCATTTTTCCCATTTTTCTGTTTGTGACCAACTTTGATAGGATCTAATGTAGAGATTATTAGACCTAGAAACTTTCAATTTGGCACACACACTAAAAAGTTAGATGCCAGTCCAGGAAAAAAATTTGGTATCATATTACCCCAATGTTCAGGAGATATAGGCTCATGAGTGCAACACTTGTTGGTGTTACGGTAATTTCTTTGCATTTTAAATGTCAGTTTGTGAGAAAACTAAGCCACCTGGGTCAAAACTGATTTGATTTTTGAAACCTTTGCAAAAAAGTAAGTCAGACTAGTCATTTTCAGCACCTCAAAGAATATAGCAACTGAGTAAAGGGTCCCTAAAAACACATCTGTGAAACTGCCGGTTCCGGTGTTTGGGATCTATATCATTGGTACTGTATCTTGGAAACTATAGCAGCTACATGGCTGATATTTTGCACAGGTCCGTTTGGGCACAAGTACCAACTTGTGTACCAAATTTCATCAAAATCAGAGATAGTGAGGTGAGGCTGATTCCTAAAATTGGATCACTTGATATAGAATGACCCTGCTATTACTTTTACTTTTTATATTAGAATCTAAATATGTTGTAATGCTCATAAGACAATTCTTTGTCTTTGTAATGCTGTTCAATGATATGATGTTAATTAGTCAATTAATCCAGAAAGTTACCACTCACTAAATTAATTGTGAGCAATACTCATACAGGTTGCAAGAGAAAGCCCCCCCTCCCCCAAAACTTCACGCTCATGATCTTATTGAACATTGCATGGTATTTCACAAATGCATCCAAAATTAGTGAGGCAGAGTGTGCTACCTAAAATGTGGAGGAACAAGTGTGTTGCGTTGTATGCCAAGAAAAACCAGGCCTATGCAGTGTCAAACACTTCAAAGAATCTGCTGAGGGTGGTACAAAGTCATTTTCTTTTGTTACCTCTAATACTTTTTGCATCACATTTCATAGGTCTCTTAGATAAATCCAAGTGAAACCTTTTCCTTTGCAGGGGAGGTTATCAAAGCATGGGATTTGGGTGTTGCTACAATGAAAAGAGGAGAAGTGTGCAAATTGATATGCAAGAGTGACTATGCTTATGGAGCCCAAGGAAGTCCTCCAAAAATTCCTCCAAATGCAACATTGATTTTTGAGGTCAGTTCTTCATCCTACTATAACCGTTTTCCCAAAGTTGGTGATAGGTAAATCAAAAGAAATATATCACCCCTTTATTCCAGATCCAGCACAAGGCTACTGATCACTTTTCCTGGTTAAATTGGGCCTCCATACCGATGCTGTTGTGGGTGCAGTAGATCATGTCATCTGGATACATCCCTAGCCACTAGCCATCAAGCAGGTTCCCCCAAAAACCCCACCCCTAAGGGGCATGATGATTTGCCTTCCTGGTTGCCATGCTGACTGGACTCAGCACCCCGTCTGGCCCCAGCTTAGCCTCTTCCTCTTTCTGACACCCTGTCTTCTTACCCTGCTCTCAGCTAACCATCCCAGATCAGGGCTGAGCAGGAAGGGAAAAATGCTGCTTCACCCCTGAGCTCTGGTTTGGGATGTTGGGGTTTTAACAACCTGCTTCACCTTCTTCACATCCTCTTTTTTTTCTCCTTTCACTATCTATCATTTTTTATGCCATGCCTAAGCTGAAACTGGCATGCCAATGGGCTGCCAGGTCACTAGGCAGGAGGAGTGGCCTCAAATGGCTGCAGCTAGTTCTGTTGTCCCCACATTCACTCCTCGCAGAGTAGGCTACTGCATGGGGTGATGAGTGTGTGCATCCTGTGAATTACAAAAGGTCACCATGCCCAATGCCGAGTCAACAAAAATAATATATCCCTCTATCATTACCAGAGCTGCCTTCAGGCAGCTCCACTAAAAAAAAAAAAAAGGAGCCCCCCCCCCCCTTCCTGTGCTCTGTCATGGGACCCTCCAAATTTCTTGTACCTGAGAGAAGGCTTACTCCGCCCCTTTGCCTACAGGTGCAAGAGACTCCGCCTCACCCCTTTCTCTGCCACTTTTCCCAAAGACATTTGCCCCTTTAGTTTCCAAGGGGACTGCCAAGAAAGCAGGGAGGTGGTCCATAATTGACCGCTCCCGGTTGGGGTGACTCAATAGGTCCAACCCCATTAAGGGAGCAAAGGACACCAGGGTCCATGACCTGTGCCCCTTAATGTCCTGCAGGTGTGCGTGACAAGTTTCCAGAGGGTCAGTGTACCTGTCCCCCTCTCTTCCTCGACAGATGCCGGTTCGCAATCATCGGAAGATAAAAGAAGAACCTCAAATGGGATCTGATCTCTTAGGGGGTATGGTCAAATGGATGCAGCCCTTGAGAAGGACCCTGTCTCTGAGGTGACAACCCAGCCTCAGATGATAGGAACTTCCATGGGGTCGAACTTTGGCTCAGTGCCAAGCACTGAACCCAAGTCTGCTCCTGTGCAAGCACCTCCTCAGACAGCTCGAGCCCCCTAGGACTTAGAAGGAGAGGAGGGATCTCCTACCCTGGCTGGTGCCCCTATGACAGTCAGGAGCTTCTCCATTTCACAGTAGAATCTTGTTGAGGCTGGTCCATCTGGCCTAGTGGTTACTGCTGGCGGAGGAGAGGAGCGGGTTCATTTCCTGCTCTCCTCTCCTAAAAAGAAAAAGGGAAAAAAACCCAAACTGACTGACTCGAAGTTCCTGTCTCTCAGTGGGAGCTATGGGGGTGGAAGGGTCTACTGCCATTTCGGTAAGCGACTAAGCCAAGATCAGCACATCCAACCCCGTTGCTCACCCGGGAGGGGGTCAAAGTCGAAGACCAAAGCTCGCAGCCTCAATTACGTCGGGACTCATCATTCAGAGTCTACCTGGCATTTTCGAAAACGCTTGCTTCAAACGCTTTCTTGTTATTTGCTCCACTGATGCCAGCATGTTGGCTAAGGGCAACATGATCCATCAGAGGGGAGCACTAGCTAGTGTGATTGGCAGAGAGCTAAAAGTGACTGGTTTCTTGGATGGCAGCCTCTGCCGAATGCGTCAAATCACTCTGAGGTAGCCATGATTAGTTCCCTTTGGACACTTGATGGCACACCTGTTAGTGTGATGCCGCACTATACCATGAACTATGTGAAAGTAGTAGTTTATGCAAGTAAACTCATTGACTACCCGATAGATGACATCACCTTAGAGCTGGCCACCCGTGGGGTGGCCAAGGTCGAACGTGTGATGAGAAAGCAGGGAGTGGCCTCGAGACCCAGTGGCCCTACACTCTTTGTCACATTCGACTGTGACAAGCTCCCTGAGTCGGTGCGTGAAGTTTGGTATCACTACCGTGTGAAGACATTCATCCTGCAGCCCTCAAGATGCTACTACTTTCACCTCTTCGGCCATTTGAATCGCTTGTGTAGATGTGCAAATTTGGGTTACCTGAAGTCTGTGTAAGTTCCTCCAAGGCTGCACCCGATAAGTCAAAATCATTTGTGGCCAAGTGTGTCAATTGCGGAGAGCTGCACCCCGCTTCTTCTAAGCAATGTGGTGCATATCTCCTTAAGAAAGAAATCTTGTCCATTCAGGCACAGGATCATTTTTCATTTTGGGAGGCTAAGGACTTGGTCCTGACACGCCGGCGCTGTCTTTTACATCCTATGCCTCAACATTAAGAAAGACACCCTCTGCTGCCACTCCAGGCTTACGAGCACGGTTGTTTCTGCACCCATTCAGAGCTATTCTGCGGTTTCTACCCACCCAGGGTGCTTCCCTGGTAAAGCTAGTGGCGCAAAGGGTTCACACCTTGCCCCATCTAAAACCAGGGCTCCCCTCCTTTCCCCAGTGTGACGCGTTTTCCCCTAAGGTGAAACAGTCGCTAGACTCACAGGAAGCATCACCACTCAAGTTGGTTGTGAGGCCATATTCCGGGGTTTCTAAAGCTGTCCCCGAAAGGAGCACAGAATAAAGGAGCTTCGGCTCCTTCGCCCACACCCAGTGGTATGGTAGGCTGGGTGGTCCTGAGATGGTGGATCCTCCAAAAGAGGATCCAACCTTCCCGATAAGTCTTCCAATGCGACCGGCCAACAGCGCCTGGAGTCCTGCCTCCGGGAAACGTATGAGCATTCCCATGAGGGTCTCCTCTTTGTAGAGGGCCCCTACATCTCCTCTGACCTAGGCCTGGAGGGCATATTCCTTCAATGGAATTGCTGCAGACTCCAGGCCAACTGGGAGGAGCTGCAGAGGCTCATCTCGTGTTACCTATTAGCTATCCTTTTGCCAGAGATGATGCTGAGCACGTGCCCCCTGCCCACCCTCGTGGGGCATAAGGGTTTTGCAACCCCACCACCACAGGATGGGGGCCAGGCAGAAGGATGCGCCATTTACACCCAGCATGATGATGTTTCCGTTCTTCTCTTTGCTTTAGATACCTCCTTTCAGGCAGTAGCTGTGCAGCTGCACCTGGATAGGAGGTATACAGTTATTTCTGCATACATTCCACATTTAGCTGATTTTGATGCAGGAGACTTCCTGGCACGGTTGCTGAGGCCCTTTCTTTGAGATATTAACATTATGTACACCCGGTGGGAAGACTACTTGATACACCCCAGGAGTTAAGTCCTCGCCGGCCTTATCAACGAGATGGAGATAGGTGTCCTAAATGGGATGAGTTTACACATAACTGCCTGGGAACCGCTTCATTTTCCTGCCATTATCTATCTTGGTGCTCTCCGGATGCACAACCTGATTTTGATTGGGGGGTGGTCGATGACCTCCATGCTAGTGATCAATTTTCCATTGAAATGTCATTTTCTGGGCTGCTGTCGCCCGAGAGCTTGCCCTGAGGGTCTGCATTTCAGGAAATAACTGAATTCTCTATCACAGTCAAGAAGTTTAGGTCAGTAGATGAGGACATAGTTATTCTCCTGCAACATCCTCGCTGCAGGCCTAGCTACTATTCTTAGAAGGTCTGGCCATAGTGGTCAGCTGAGTGTGAGACGGCCCTCAAGCAGAAGCACTATGCCTACATGCGCTATAAGCGCAGCCCAAACTATTTCACTGTTGCTCAATTTCGTTGTGCTAGGGTTAGATTCCGGTATATTTCGAAGCACGCCCACTGCTCTTCTTGGCGAAGACCCCTCGGGCAGAGGTGTGGAAGCGAGTCAAAAGGATTCGGGAAAAGTTCTCACATGATCCCCCTCCCGTTCTCCAGGGAAATGGGACTACAATCTCAGACCCTGCGTGCGTGGTGGAATCTTTCACAAACACTTTCTCCACCTTCTCTAGCCGGGATGCTGCTCCGCCAGCATTCAATGTACGTTGTTATGTCGCGGAAGGCCGCTGGCTGGACTTTACCCCCCGAGGTGGAGAACCCTTCAACGATAGGTTTACTCTGAGTGAGTTGTGTTGTGTGCGGACACCGCCCCATGGTCCGGACGATTTCCCGTACGCCATGCTTCGACACCTGGGTGAGCGAGGCATGGCTTCTCTGTTGGATTTGTTCAACAGGATCTGGGTGGAGGGTCTTGGCCTGAATTTCTGGTGAATGGCTACTTTTTTTGCCTTTGGCAAACGGGGGAGAGATCACTCTACTGTGGCTGGTTTCTGCCCAATATCTCTAACCTCTTGCATGTGCAAGTTGATGGAGAAATTGGTAAATGTTATATTCACTTTTTTAGGGACAACGCAGGGAATCTGTCTTCTGCACAGTGCGGCTTCCTCAAGTTCAACTCTGTGTCGGAAGCTCTGCTTGAACTAGAAAATGCTGTCTGCGAGGCCCTCCTTTGTAGACAGCACTATGTCACAGTGTTTTTCGATCTGGAAAAGGCCTATGATACCGCATGGCGATACAGTATCAGGGAGACTCCACACGATGGGGGCGAGGGGACTCCTCCCAATCTTTATATCTAAATTTTTGTGAGATTGTTGATTTGTCGTACGGGTGGGGAGAGCCCTCTCCCACCCAATGGGAAGTGTCCTCAGTGTCACACTCTTTGACCTTAGCATCGATGCATCACCTCGGTGCTGCCGGAAGATGCCGTCGCTATGCTCTACATGGACAACCTTTCAATCTCTTTTGGTGCGGCCCAGATGTCAACTCCAACAGGCATTGAACCGCGTCTCTCACTATGCTGAAGTGTACAAGTTTTGGTTTTCCTTGGCCAAGACTAAAGTGGTGCACTTCTGCCACCATCCACAGCTCCTCCCTGACCCAGACCCTTTTCTTAATGCTGTACGCCTGGAAGTGGTTGAATTGTACCATTTCCTTGCTCCTGTATTTGACAGACGCCTCACCTGAGAGGATCATTTTCGCAACCTTATGGTCTTTTGTACCCACACTATGGCTATTTCTCACCATACCTCTGCTACCAAAGCTTGTACAGCGCCGGGAGTATTGCTTTCAACCTTTTTGGTGCACACCTCGTGTCATGCTGTCCCCGTGCTAGTGTATATGGATGGCTCGAAGTCCCAGGAGGAGGTCGACAACTCTCACGCCATATCACCCCTGCTTGAAGTCAGCCAGGCGCTGCATCTGTCTTCACGGCCGAGCTGGTGGCAATACACCGCTCGTTATGGGAAATTACTCGATGTGTCTGGTTCGGAGACCGGATTGTCATCTATAGCGAATGAATCACCAACTGCCCTGAGTGCTCTTGGGGCATTGGAATCTCTGCATCTCCTGGTTGGTGATATCCGTTTTGGAAAGCTGTAAGGATGTTGAGATTATCTTCTGTTGGGTTCCTGGACATGTAGGAATTGCAGGTAATGAGCGCGCCAAAGAGTTTGCGAGGACTCTGCGACTGGACCAGCATTTGCTCTTCACACCGACTACATGGCAGGTATAAGGGCAACTTTCAGGGCTGCTTGGCAAAGAAGATGGGAGATGGTTGAAGGGAACTTAAAGTTGTGTTCCATTGCGCCGTGACTGTTCCTATGGAGATACCCCCCAATGCTGCTAGGGCTCCAGGCTGGTTTCTGTCATCTCCGAATTGCACCCACTCGCAGGATGCACTGCCATTTGATGGAGCGCTCGGCAGAGCCCTACTGGGAAGACTGCATTGTCCCCCAGACTGTTCGGCACATTCTTATTGAATGTCCCAGTCTGGGCAATCTCTGCGCACATCACCTTTCCCAGTACTGGGATGGGCGGGCGGGCTTGCTACCGCCTATCCCTTCTACTTGGGATGAGTTCATGCACATTGACTGGTGAACTTATAGACTTTTTGGAGGAGTCTGGCCTCCTTCCCTTTATTTAACTATTTTGGGTTTTTTTCTTTTTTTTTGTTATTGTAGGCTGCATGTTCCTGTTTATTGCCCTTTTCCTTTTTTATTTTTATTGTTTTTTTGTTTTTGTTGTATCTTATTTTAAAGATGCCTAGTATTTGGCAGTGTTGAATACTGTGACTAATGCCCAAGTAGGCAGTTGCCAGATAAGCTCTTAAAATGAAAAGAAAAAAAAGCTGGGTCCCTGGCAATGAAGCAGGTGATGCCCTCGCTAAGATATCTGCATCAATACCAGCAACAACCCATCTCACAATCTCTGACCTGCCATCTGCCTTACCATACTTCATTCATGGAAAGAGCAATGGACCTCGTTAAATGGAAACAAACTAAGATCGATTCGTGAAAGCCTGAAAAGATGGGATTACAGTGGCCTGCCATGCCTCCTGCAGTTGGTGGTTACACGTCTCTGGGTGTGCCCCATCAAAATTATTCATAGTCATCTTAGGGAGATGGGTCCACCCCCTTGTGATTATTGTTTGGGGCCCCTCATGGTGTTCCACATGATGGTGAAGTGTCCCAGCCTGGGAGATCTCCCCAACGCCCATCTTGTGAGGCACTGGGGGGGTAGATGGTGCCTACTCCTTACTCTCCATGCTTGGCCAGGCTGGTAGAGTAGATTGTGATTTAATCATAATTTTAATGGAGGATGGCCCCCCTCAAATATATATATTTTAAAAATACTTTATATCAAATATATATTCCATTTTAAAACAATATGAATACAGTGGCACCTTAGTTTTTTAATTTAATTAGTTCTTGAAGGTCGTTCGTGAACCAAAAAGTTCGAAAACTGAAACAATTTTCCCCATAGGAATCAATGTAAAATGAATTGATCTGTTCCTGGACCCCAGATGATTGCTTATTTAAACTTTTACAACAGTATTTTGTGTACAAGTTCATACTTAAAACCAATGAAAATCATTAGATCTAACAAAACAGATAAAACACCTGAATAAAGCTATAAATAAGAAAGGCAATTTCATTCATCCTTATCTCTGCTGAGGAGTCTTGATGGCGCAAGTGGAGGGTAGAGAGGAGGTCGAAAGGAAGGAATGTTATTGTTTGGAAGGGAAGTCCACTTCCACAAGAACTTCAGAAGGTTTTCCCCCCTCCATAAGAACTTCAGGAGGTTTTTCCATCTCGTGGATTTTCTGTTTCTTGCTAGTAGATTCTGCCTGGGACTCACTTGCCTCTTTTTCACTAAAAACCTTTCTATTGAAACTTGTTTTTGCCTCTGTTTCACAATGTTACAAAAATGAGACATAGCATTGTCATTGAAAAGATTACTGACACAACTTGGTACTGCCATATCAGGGTTCTTCCAAAAGTCACAGAGTTAACTCTGTGTCAGAAGTAACCTCGAAGCACCTTTGAAAAAGTGCTTTGGTGTATAACTTCTTAAAGTTAGAAATGACCTTTTGGTCGATTGGCTGAATCAGTGGAGTCATATTAGCAGGCAGAAACTTCACTGTGATGAAGTTGAACTCTTCAGTAACTCTGCCGCCATGTCAGGAGCATTGTCCATCAAAAGCAGGCACTTCACTGGCATGTTATTTTTATTGAGGAAATCCCTCACACTAGGATTGAAAACTTCATGGATCCATTCCAGGAAAAACAGTGGTCACCCAGACCTTACTACTAGCCCTCCACATGATGTGAAACCTTCTTTTCTTAGTGTTTTTCTTAAAGACACAGGGGTTCTCTGAATAATACATTAGTATTGGCTTCACTTTAAAATCACTGCTAGCATTGCCACAAAGCAAAAAAGTTAACCTGTCCTTCATAGGCTTGTGTCCAGGCAAAGCCTTTTCCTCCTGGGTTATGTATGTTCATTTGGTTGTTTTCTTCCAAAACAGTCCACTTTCATCACAATTAAACACTGGCTGGGGGATAAAACCTGCAGCACTCACATACGCACCAAACTCTTTCACAAACACTTTTGCATCATTTTTGTTAGCACTTGCAGCCTCTCCATGATGAACCACACTGTGTATGCCACTTCGCTTCTTAAACTTTTCAAACCACCCTTGACTAGCCTTAAACACATCAGTCTCAGAACTTGTACCTGGGGTTTTCTTGAGCAAATCCTGGTGCAAATGCTTCACTTTCTCACAAATTATTGTCTCTGAAATACTGTCGCCAGCCAACTGCTGGCGACTTGCTAAGCCATACTGTAAAGCCAGATCTGGAACACGAATGCCATTCTCGTGCTTTCTATAATCTCTTTCTTCTATTGTATTGATGTTCTCACTATTTTTTTTTTTTTTTGCCTTTCCACTTTCACTAGCTTTCTTAGGTCCCATGGGGGCTTATGGAATATAAAAGATAGAAGAAATAATGCACGACACAAGAAATACTGGCAAAATCAGACAATAGTTCTTAGCACATATACTCCGAATGCGGGCTGAGGCAAGACAGATGCCACACATTCAGTCACTTGGTGATCATGTGGTATTGTTGGCTTGTTTGGTAACAGTTATGGTACGACAACTGGAGCAATTTTTAGTTCAAAATTTTGTCCGGCAGCCGATTTGTTTGAAAAGGGAGCCATTTGACAACCGAGGTTCCACTGTACTCTAAAATTAATTCTAATATTTATTCCATATATTTTATCCTTCATCCATCTATTCATCATCTTTCACCCATTCATTCCATCCTCCTCATTCACCCATCAAAGCATTATTTTGTAAATATCTTAAAAACATCTTCATCAAGCATAGTTCATCTATTCAGTCTCCTTCACCGAATTACCCTCATTCATCCATAGCTTTGCAGTGCATTGTAAATACCCATTGTTTTAAATTTATAATTTATTTATCTTTTTAATCTTTTTAACAATTATTGAATCATAATTGTAAATTTTCAAGCATTTTAGAGCTTTGACCATGTATCATCCAATGCTCTAACTACATAAAAATGTTTAACTGGTGGCAATAACCTAGTAATTTTGCCACTTAAAAGCAACCAATCAATTTAGACTGAGTAATGTTGTTTTCCCATTATTTTGGTTGTTTAATACGTCTATATGCTGTCATTCCAGGTGGAGTTGTTTGAGTGGGGTGGAGAAGATCTAAGTGCCACAAAAGATGGAGGCATCATTCGACGGATTATTCAAAGTGGCAATGGGTACACCAATCCCAACAATGGAGCCATGGTGGATGGTAAGGTGGTTAAAAGATGGATTAAGTAGCATCAACCAAGCTAGTTGGCAGCATTTCAAAGTGAAAGAATATATTGATGGGGCAGTTGTGTGAGAGAGGGCTAAGCCTAGTCATATTCACACATCGTCTTGATGAAGAGTGAATGAAACTCCTCATTTTTGTTGCCTTTTTAAAACTAACATTGCATCATGGTTGCCGCCGCACATCCATGTTATTGCGGTTACCTCCTGGCGCTCCTCTTGCTCACCTAGTCAAGGACTCCTTAGGAGCTGTGGTTATGTGGAGTCCTGTACAACTTGTGGTCTGTGTGCATCATTGCCCAAGTGTGAATACCACTCATGAACAAATCTGGGGGTGGAAACCTGAAAAGTCTGAGATAGGAAAGGTGGGAGTGGCTGGATGCAAGATATAGTCCCCCCCCTCCCCATTTTTTTCAGTAGTAACAATTTTTTGGCTCTTGGCTGTTGGGAAATTGTTTTAAAATTTCTGTTCTGATAAGCGATAGTTCATCCAACCTGGGTGTTGAGGGTGGGTAAGGCATTTGCCATCCCTTTGACTGGTTCCCCTTGAACCTTTTTTGTGTTACAAAGGGGCTTAGCCATCCTTGGAACACCCCTCTCTATACTAGGTGCCCCCCCCCCTCTCCCTGTGTTTCTCATGGCCCCTTCCAGTCTTCTTATAGCCTTTTAGTGGATTTCTTCATCTCCTATTTCTACAAAGGGGGCGGCTTCTCCCCCTCCCCTCTTTGCAGTCACCCTTAGATGACTCCTCTGGACCAGTGGCACTCCTTTCCTTTACCTAGGGGTGGCATTGCCACAGGGCAAACCCCCTTAGATGAACTATGAATGGTGGTCCCATACTGCTATACCTACCATTATAATTGAGCAGTGTGTCATGACCTTTTTAGGAACCAGTATACCTGCCCCTCTTTCCCAAAGGAGGTCAGCATACCAACCATAATGTTGATGATTACAGTCCTTGACAGCTTGGAAGGGCAGCCCCTCCTGAGGTGGAAATGGTGGTCCCAGTGGTAAACAAAAACTGGGATGTGCCCCCCACCCCCAGTCAGTCTCCTCTGAGGCAGCACTGGCCCCCAATGACTCATAGAGAAAGGAAAGACCATCTCCCTCAGTTGGGGCTCCCATCCCGGCCAGGACCTCCATTTTGGAGGAGATGGCTGAGCCTAGCTTTGATGCCCGTTCCGAGGGTGGAGAAGAGCGCGCACTCTCCCCTCTCTTAATTCTGGATCTGGCCTGAGGGGTTTTCATATCCACTCCTAACCTGGGCAGAATGGGTAGCACTCCATTGGGCAACAAAGGTTTCCCTTCTCACTGGTTAATTGCTCTTCCTGCTGACCTTTGGTTTGTCAGAAAGTGATTTTGATCCCTTGCAAGAGGGTGTCTAGTCTAACCTGGCCTAACTAGCATGCTGCAGCTGACACTTGTTGATTGTGTGATCTTTTGCTCTCAACACTTGAAAATTTGTATCTATATATATATATCTTGCACCCATTTTTTGGTTTCCTTCATCTTCACTTTACACATCTCTCCTTACAAACTTTGTAGGACATGCCCTTGTCAGTTTGCGCTTCAAAATTAATTTAAATGAAACTTATTTTGATATTTACGTGAAATTAATTATCTGGTCGCACATGTTGGGGCGGGAAGGATTTTGGCCATGATTGAAAAGGGACAATTGGTTAAATTTGCATTCATCTCCCTAGGATTCCTAATGCTGTCTCTTTCTTCTCACAGTGGAATTGATTGGTCGCATTGGGGGGTCTGTCTTTGATCAGAGGAGACTCAAGTTCTCACTCGGCTCTGGGTTTGAGCACAATATCCCTGAAGGACTTGAAAGGGCGCTCGAGAGGTTTAAGGCGAATGAGAAGTCCATCATAAAGCTGCTGCCAGAGGTGAGACATCGCCCCCATTGTTTTATCTTGTCTTCTCATTGCCTAACAGGCTACTGCTGCTGCCTACATATAAGATTTGACTAGTGAAAAGGCCTCCCTTTTAAACTAACAAGGCCTATATATTGCTGTCCGGCCACAAAAATTAATGGCTCTTTCCCTCCTATCCATTTCATCATGACATAGATACCAATGAAGGGAAGGATTCCCATCTTTGCTTATGGGTGTTCTCGATTCAATGCAAGGTGCCTGCTTTTATTGTCTAATATATATATAACACGTAAAATTGCCCTTAAAATTTGCTTTAACTATAATTGGTCACTGTTGTATCACTTATGTTCAAGTACAAAAACTATATAGTGTAGCATCCTATAAATCATTCCATTTCTGTTCATTCCCTGAAGATGACTTACCACAGCTGCGATTCGTCTTTGAATAAAATGTCTTTTGCGAATGTTATTTCTCATGTCAAAGACCTAGTCAAAAAATAAAAAGAATATAAGTTAAAATTAATAATTTTGCTATTGCTGTGGACTTCAACAGTTTGTGTGTGTGTGTGTATATATATATATATATATATATATATATATACACATACATACATACATAGGAAACCCCCAATTAACACGAGTTTAATTAACCCAAATTTGATTGACGCATTATATTTTTTTTTACTTAAATACTGATTACCGTGCTAATGAAACATATTAGTTTAGGCTAAAAAAATAAAATAGTTTCTGACAAAAGTAAATTTTCTATTACTGTATACAGGGTGTCTACTACCCTTGAAATCTTTGAAAAGTCCTTGAATTTGATGAAAAAGGTAGATTTGGCCTTGAATTTTAAAAATATATCATTGATTGATTGTTCAAATGATTTTTCAAATTCACTATTTATATACTTTTTAATGTCTATTAGGAAAATAGTAATATTTAAGTTAATCTACTCACTAATGTGAGTAAACATATGCTTTGGATGCATTGTATTTTATGATAGATGCTCGCTATACTTGTGTGACTGTCGCATGGATACTTTGTTCTTGTTTTTTTTTTTGCACTGGTGAGTTGATTTTGGTTATGCTTATAACCCATTTTTTCCTTTAAATACCTCACCTTCGTCAATGTCCCATAATGTTTATTGCATTTTTTTTATTTTTTTGCTATTTGTGTGGGGTACAGTTGGCTTTCTGGTCAACTGTATGTAGTAAAGACTGGTGCCCACTCTGGCCCCAGCCTAGATCTTTTTCTGTTTCCATTTTAGCTGCCCTCTGCTGTCCTCTCTCTGACCCCTCTTCATTCTTCAATTTTTCTAAGCAGAGGAAGAGCTGAAGACTTGCTAGAAGCTTTTAATAAAGGGGTATCAAATCTTGACCAATCAAAAATTATTCAGGTATCAATGGATGGCCCGAACATTAACCATAAGTTTCTGAGACTGTTAAATGCTGAAAGAAGTGGCAATTCTCCTCCTCTACTTGATTGTGGCACATGCTCATTGCATGTAGTTTCTGGCAGCTTCAAGTTTGCTGATGAGAACGTTTTTTGGAATGTTGGCAAATTTTGATTTACATTCAAAGATTCTCCAATGAGACGGAAATTGTTTTTGCAAGCAAATGAAATTCATCAATCTGATTTCCCTATGAAATTTTGCTCAACAAGATGGGTAGAAAACACAGTTACACAAAGGGCTATTAGTCTTCTCAACAAAGTCAAGATGTTTGTTGAAACAATCAAGAATACCCACAAAAAAACAAAAAGTGCATCATATATCACAATGAAAGAGGCTCTGTGCAATAAGCTCTATCTGCTAAGATCGCTTTTTTTCTGAAGATTTCATCGGAATTGCAAGGATTTTTGGTCCCGGTATCAAACTGACTCCCCAATGATGCCATTCCTTTATGAGGATTTGTGTGCCATGTTGTCGACTCTTGCTACATTTTCTAAAAAGATTTAGTTGTGAAAATTTTCACGAAGCTGAGTTGTTGGATTTAACCAATCCGTCTCACCAATAATTACCTGATGAAAAACTGGATCTTGGCTTCGCTGTTAAAGAAGAAATTAAAAAAGTTTGAGAACAACTGACCAACACTGACAGTTTCGGAAGGAAGAATTGAATTTCTTCATATCTGTAGTAAAATAAAATAATCAAGAGGAGTCCCTCTTAAGTATTTGGTTGTTAAAGGCTTCAGCTGTTTGAATCCAAATGTGATGTTGAATGCATCCAAGTACCAGTCTAGGATTGAGATCCTTCTGAGAGAACTTGTGTCTATAGAAAAACTGTTAGAAAAAGCTGCTGATGACATCAAAACAGAGTAAAAGCGATTTGTCACTGACAATACAAATAAAAAGTTCTCCAGAGAAACTTCTCTTGATGCTCATTTTGAGCACTTATTCCTGGTAGAGAATTTCAAGGTAACCTTCCTCTTCAAGAGCTTTATTTGTGAGATATTGTACCTCATTCATGGACAAGCAGGTGTCAAACGGGGTTTCAGTATCAACAAAGAAATCTTAGTCAAAAATCTTCAACAGAAGTCTATGATTGCTCAGAGAGTTATACATGATGCCTTGGTTGCAACTGAGAAGCCTTTAACTGAGTTTAAAGTAACTAAGTCACTTATACACACAGTTAGTAATTTTTCTTGCCTGTACAAAGAAGATCTTAAAAAGAAAAGGAAGCAGGACAAATGTCTTACAGACATTGAAGCCAAGAAAAGACGAACTGATGCTCTGATCAAAGAAAGTGAAGATGAGAAACAAAGAGTAAAACTGGAGTTTGAAGCAAAAAATGAGTCTTCTTGATAAGGAAATTGTCACCATCAAGCATGATTAAATAAAAAATTAAATTAAAAGGTAACCTCTGAATCATGAATGTTCATTCTGTTTTGTAATACATTTAATTTTCAATTGAAATATTTCAGATTTTTCCTAAATGCTTCATGATTCAGTGTTTGGGGGTCATTTTGAAACAAAAAATTCTTTGTTATGAAGAGTGGAAAGTAATGGATATTTTTGCTAAGTATATTTTAGCTAATTGTCTGGCTGAGTAAAAATAAATGCTTTAAAATATATTTTTAATCCTGAAAATGGAAGCATTTCCAAATGTAGGTACTAAATTTTCAGGAAATGGATAGTTTTTGATGATAGAAATTATTTAATTAAAAAAATATCTCATAAAAAACATACAAGGGTGGTGTAACTAATAATTAAAAAAAAACAATGGCTAAAACCAGTCCTTATTATTTTTTAAAAAAAAGTCCTTGAATTCTGAACACCAGACAAGTAGACTCCCTGTGTATGTATATTGTATATATATATATATATATATATACATACACATCTTAAAGGATCGCTTACCCACTGGTGTCTCTTAACACTCAGTGCCACGCTCTATCACCTGCTTTAACAATTTTGTCTCCATTTGTTTATTCATTCAAATAAGAATTCAATTTACAGTACTTTTAAATTTTTAATCATTTGTTAAGCCCTTTAAAAATGAGCAAACGAAACTGATGCAACAGTGTGATTAAAATAATTATTAATTTGAAAGAAAAACTTGAAATTATAGAATGTCATGAGCAAGGAGAAATGAATTTGAAAATTGCACGCCATTTCTTGTTTAATGATTGAAATGGAAAGATTATTATCAATTTGGTTTGAAGACTGCTCTGGTTGGTTTGACCATTTCAAGAAGCAATGTAATTTGCATAATGTATGCATAACAGGTTAAGCAGCAAGTGCAGATGTGGAAATAGTTAAGAAATTTCTTGACACTTTCAAAAATATTGTAGAAGAAGGTGGCTATTCAGATCAACAAATTTGTAATGTTGACGAAATGACTTTTGAGGAAAAAAATGCCTTCTAAAGACATTTTTGGGTGGAAAAGAAAAGTTCTAACTTGGTTATAAAGTTGCTAAAGATACGCTAACCCTTTTGTTAGGGGGCAATGCCAAGGGTGATTTCAAGTTGAAGCCTATGTTAGTCTACCATTCAGAAACCTGCATGCTCTAAAGGGTTTAAATAAAAGAAGGCTGCAGGTAATTTGGAAAGCAAACAAAAAGGCATCGTTGACAAAGGTACTTTTCAAAGATTGGTTTTGCAATTAATTTTGCCCAGCAGTGGAAAAATATTGTAAAGATAATAATCTAGCCTTTAAAACACTTTTACTTTTAGATAACGCACCAGGATATCCTGAAACTCTTAGTGACAAATGAAAATATCAAAGTTGTTTTCTTGCCTCCAAATACTACATCTATTCTACAGCCTATGGATCAAGGAGTAATTGCTACATTCGAAGAACTTTTAAACAAGCAATTGATTTATCAACCTGAGAAAACTCAATTTCACTCACTGAATTTTGGAAAAATTACAATTTAAAAAACACAATTGAAAACATTCATAATTTGTGGATTGAAGTTACAGAGAGAAACATGACAGCTGTCTGGGGTTGCAGCATACCGCACTGCTCCAACGACTTTACCTGGTTTACCCCACAAATTGACAGTATTCTTAATGAAATTACAAATGTAGGCAAAAGCTTGGTTTTGAAGATTTGGATAAAGGAAATGTGAATGAGTTACTGAAATCTCATTCATAAGAGCTTAGGAAAAATCTGAAATACCCACTTGATCTTTGAAGAGGGAAATCACTCAAAAGGAGTTTGCTGAAATTTTTCGAACTTTAGAGAATTTGAAACAGCAATTCATTCATGCCGATTCAGATCCGCACCATAGTGCACAAATTTGTAGAGATTTAGATTCAGCTTTAGCACTTTATTGACAAATTTTTTAAGATATACAATGGAAACTATTACCCAGACAACTCTGTTTTTTATTAAAAAGAATTTATAGAGTGTGAATACATAAATCATTAAATTTAGTTGATTTCTATTTATATATTTTTATTTTCCTTTGCTTAAATACAACTCCTTAGATTATGTAAATACAAAAAAAGAGGCTATAATGTTTTTTTCTCTACAAGCTTCAAATAATTGAAGGTGTAGAACATATTAACATTTTTTCAATTGACATTTAAGTTTGATTAATGTGATTTCAATTAGCGATGCATTTTTCTCATTTTTTGGATGAATTAATTGCGTTATTCAGGGATTTCCTGTATGTATGTATGTATATATTTAGGATAAATAAGCAGGCTAAATTTAGGAAGTTGATTATTATATATTAACTTATTGGTATCGACGTTTCAGGTAGGAACCCATTCTCAAGAACATGAGATTATAAATATATACAACAATAAGAATTTTTTAGAGAAGTTATCAGATATTTTCTAAATTAATTATATGGGAAATGGGAAGCAGCAGTGGTGGTAATATTCAAATTATAAAAATTGCAGGGCTTTTAACTATTAGGGAATAGGAAATAGGTTTTTAAAATAAAAAATAGGGGTTGTTTTGGAAGGGAGTGGATTTGGTGTGCATAATTCGTGGGTAATTATAGTAAAAGTGGAAATATTAAGGAGATAAATGCTTCAAAGGGAATGACAAGAATATCTATGCAACGGCCACGTATTCTTGCTGATGTTGAAAGGTTGCTTCTCATATGGATAAATGAGAAGCCAATGCAAGGAGACAATATTAAAGATCATCATTTGTGAGAAGGCAAAAGTGATTTTTGCCGCCCTCATTAGAAAATGCCAGGAGTATGAATGGATGAAGAAGAAGCATTCAGGGCAAGCCATGGGTGGTTCGAGAAGTTTTAAAAAAAAAGAAGTGGCATCCTCTTTCACCCCAATAATTCCCCTCCCCATTTCCACCACCCCCTCTGCGAAAGGAGCTACCTTCTTTTTTTGTAAGTTGCAATTGTATTTTTATTTTATTTTGTTAATTACACTGTATAACAAAATTTTTTAAAAATGGAAACGAGAACAAACTTTTCTAGGGGTATTTTTTTGCGGAAATCACGAATATAACATCCATCTCTTTCTGCAACCCTCCAGTTTCTTATAAATTACTCTTACTTATGTTAAATACACTGATGGTTCCATAGGGATGGAATGCAAACAAGATTGGGCCAAAACTGACAACTGTAAAAGTTATAAATGGATTTTGATATAATTTTAATGGGGGTGTTCTTAAGATATTTATTTGTCAACCTAACCTATGAAATTTATGAAAGTATACTAAATATTTTTTTAGTTATATGGCTCCAAATCTGTGGTAACTCTTACGTAATACTTGATAATTTTGTAACTTACTATAAATGATTCCTATTTTTCGCATACTACATTGTTTTTTCTTTACAGGAGACAGAACTAAAATGCGCAAAATTCTCCAGACAGTTTCTATTATATATGTGGATCAGTTACATTAAGACAATACAAGAAACTTTATCAGCTGTTATTTGGATATAAAGTGGGTGACCAGGACAAATTCTGGGCACCTCCCATATGTTGTCAGGTGTACAAGTTTCCTTTCTGCTTGGTGAAAGTCAAAGGTCCTGGCCTCATGTTTGGCCTACCAATGGTCTGGAGGGAGCCAAAGGACCATTCAACGGATTGCTACTTCTGCTTAACAGATATTAAAGGATTAAAGGTGGGTATTCATTGTTTTATTTCCTGGTCTTTAATATATTTTCAAGAGATGTATCAATTATTTTTTAGATCAAAATATATACTATGTTGTACCTCCTATTTCTGCAAGCGATCACACCCTGTAATATTTATTTTTAGTCTGATTTTATTTTATTTCACTGCAGGTTGCAACAGAAAAGGCAAGAAAGAAATCTATCATGTATCCAGGTCAATCATTTTGCCACCACTGCATATAAAAATAGGCCTAATGAATCAATTTGCTAAAGCACTGCAACATAACAAGCCATGTTTCCTATACCTCAAAGCTATCTTCCCTAAAATAAGTGATGCCAAGATTAAAGAAGGCATATTCGTAGGCCCTCAGATTCATCAACTTATAGCTGATGAGGACTTTGAGTTGATAATGCATACATTCAAAGATGTATCCGAAGGACTTCTGAGATAGGACGAAGGGGCCATGCAAGAGCGTATAGTGGAGAGCTTAATCAAGTGCTACCAAGATCTTGGATGCAATATGTCACTGAAAATACATGTTTCTTTATTCTCATCTGTCTATCTTCCCAGAGAATGCGGGAGATGTAAGTGATGAACATGGAGAGAGATTCCATCAAAATATAGTGTCAATGGAAAATGGAGCCCTGCTATGCTGGCTGACTTCTGCTGGAACCTGAAGCGTGACATGGCTGAGACATCTTGCAAACGAAGAAGTAAATATATACTAAAATGTAGGTTAATACATTATACATTATATATTCATGAATTAATTACAATGGACACATTTAATCTGGTTTAGGGAGTGAAATACATTTATAGTATCGTGGAAATCAGTATCAATTGCATAATTATTAAGTCGGCACTTTCTAAGAAAATGTTACATGTTGGGAAATATTTTTTACCAAATTCAAATTCAGCAAACTCAACTTCATATTAAAATGCACAGGAGATCTACTTATGTTTTATTCTTGACACAGAAATTTGTTGTACAGTGTTATTATTCTTTCCCAGGTGGGTAATTCAATGTGTTTTATTTCCTGGTCTTTAATATATTTTCAAGAGATGTATCAATTATTTATATTAATAATCTTTTTATTTTAAGCATTAATAATTTAAAAAACTATTTTAGATATTACAAATTATTTGGGGATATTCTTTTAAGCATGGGATGCATTATTATATTTTACATTGATTCCTATTGTCAAAATTGTTTCACTTGACGAGTGTTGTGCATTATGAGTAAGATTTTGGAATGAATTATGCTCCTTAGGTGAGGTTCCGCTATATATATATATATATATATATATATATATGAAAGAAACCACAGTGTCAGGATCGATTTGCATGTATGTTGCTTTACTTTTTGAATATATATATATATATATATATATATATTGAGAATTATTTGCAATTGCTCAATTATAATTATGTAGTTAAAAGGGAATGTTGTTACTAACTAACCTGTAAGGGGCATGGTTATTTGCTTTCCTGGCCACCCTACTGAAGAGATTCAGCACTCTGTTTGCCCCAGCTTAGTCTCTTTCCTCCTTTGCCAACCCCTAACCTCCATCTCCAGTAAATTTGTCCCTCAATTGCCCCTGCTTTTCCATTGTTGATTTACAATCACCTTTTCTCTACCCTTTTGTTAGCCCCTTCTTGTCCTTATCCACTACCACCCAGTGATAGTGGTTGGGGCCATTCAAAGATGCTCAGTAGTGTCCTTCCCCTGTTGAAATTAGTGTTGGCCATCACAACCCCTCTTTACCATTGTCGGTGCTGTTCTCACCATAAAAGGTGGTTCCACTCTTTGGGCCACTGCGGCGGCGGCGCTATTACTGTCACCGCTTCGGCCATTCGAATCGTTCTTGTAGATGTGCAAAGTCGGGGTCACCCAAAGTCTGTGTAAATTGCTCCAAGGCTGCACATGATAAGTCTAAATCATGTGTGGCCAAGTGTGTCAATTGCGGAGAGCCGTACCCCGCTTCTTCGAAGCAATGTGGTGCTTATCTCCTTGAGAAAGAAATCCTGGCCATTCAGGCCCAGGATTGACTCTCATTCCGCACGGCTAAGGACTCGCGCCTGGCTCTTCCTGGGATGTCATATGTCTAAATAGTTAGAAAGGCACCCTCTGCTCCTGGCCCATCCAGGCCAACGAGCACGGTTGTTTCCTCGCCTATTCGTAGCCCTTCTGTGGGCTCTACTCAACCCAGGCGCTTCCCTAGTAAAGCTGGCGGCAAAAAGGGTTCACACCCAGCTCCGGCTAAAACCAGGGCTCCCCCCTCTTTCCCCAGCGTGACCGTTTCCCGTAAGGCAAAACGGCCACATGCCTCCACCGAGTCATTAGACTCACAGGAGGTAAAACCCCTGAAGTTGGTCGCTAGGCCATCTTCCGGGGTTCCTAAAGCTGTCCCCCAAATGAAGACAGCAAAAAAGGAGCTTCGGATCCTTGGCCCACGCCTAGAAGTGGAGCGAGTGGCTCAGAAACGGTGGTTCCCCGAAAAGAGAGCCCCCCGGCTCCGAAGCCACAACGCCCCCCAAAGGTTTTGAGGCGGAGGGAGGAAAAGACTTGCATGGCGAGCCCCACTTTCCCCAATAAGTCCTCGAAGGCGACAGCGCCTTCAGCACTTTGTCCAGCCAACAGCGCCCGGGGTTCTGCCCCCGGGAAGCGTACGGCCATTCCTTTGAGGGTGTTCTGTTCGAGGAGGGCCCCCCACTTCTCCTCTGAGCTAGGCCTGGAGGGCATATTCCTTCAATGGAATTGTTGTGGACTCCGGGCCAACTGGGAGGAGCTGCGGAGGCTCGTCTCCTCCCGTTGCCTGTTAGCTATCTTTTTGCAGGAGACCATGCTAGGCCGGTGCCCACTGCCCTCTCTCCCGGGGTATAAGGTTTTTGCGACCCCACCACCATGGGATGGATGGGCTGGGCGATGCGCGGTTTACACCCGGCGTGATGTCTCCGTTCTTTCTTTCTTTTCAGATACCTCCTTTCAGGCAGTGGCTGTGCAGCTGCACCTGGATAGAATGTATACTATCATTTCTACATACATTCCACCGTCACCTGACTTCGATGCAGGGGTCTTCCGCCGCTTCATGGCACAGTTGCCGAGGCCCTTTCTCCTGCTTGGAGATCTGAATGGCAGGGATCCTCTCTAGAGAGGTTACTCAATAAATCTCAGGGGACAGCTCCTTGCCGATCTGATCCAAGAGCTTGAGATAGGTGTCCTAACCGTGGATGAGTTTAAGCATCACTGTCCGAGAACCGCTTCATTTTCTTGCCTTGATCTATCTCTGGGCTCTTCGATGCACAGCCTGATTTTGATTGGCGGGTGGTCGATGACCTCCATGGTAGTGATCACTTTCCCATTCAAATATCATTTTCAGGGCAACTGCCGCCTGAGAGACCACCTCGGTGGTGCTTGGCGCGGGAGCGGTGGCCTGCATTTCAGGAAATGACTGAATTCTCTATCTCAGTCGAGGAGTTTAGGTCGGTAGATGAGGCCGTTGAGTTTTGCACGCCGACCACTCCCATGGTGGTCGGCCGAGTGTGAGACGGCCCTCAAACAGAAGCGTTTTCCTACATGCGCTATAAGCGCCGCCCGAACGATTTCACTGTCGCTGAATTTCGTCCGGCTAGGGTTAGGTTCCGGTATATTTCGAAGCACGCCCGCCGCTCTTCTTGGTGGGCATACGTGTCTTCACTTAACGGGAAGACCCCTTTAGCAGAGGTGTGGAGGCGAGTCAAACGGATTCGGGGTAAGTGCTTGCAGGACCCCCCTCCTGTTCTCCAGGAGAATGGGACCGCAATCTCGGACCCCGCGTCTGTGGCGGAATCCTTAGCGACCGCTTTTTCCGCATTCTCTAGCCGAGATGCTGCTCCGCTAGCATTCAATGCACGTCATGATGTCGCGAAAGGCCGCCGGCTGGACTTGACCTCCAGAGGCGCATAACCCTTCAACGACAGCGAGTTACGCTCCGCTCTCGCTTCGTGCGCGGACACCGCCCATGGTGCGGACGATGTCCCATACGCCATGCTTCGACACCTGGTTGAGCAAGGCATGGCCTTTCTTTTAGATTTGTTCAACTGGATCTGGGTGGGGGGTCTTCTCCCAGATTCCTGGCGAATCGCTACTGTGCTCGCCTTTCGCAAACCGGGAAGAGATCACTATACGCCGTCCAGTTTCCGCCCAATCTCTCTCACCTCTTGCGTGTGCAAGTTGGTGGAGGAATTGGTAAATGTTAGACTAGCTTTTTTCCTGGACAGCAGAGGCCATCTGTCTTCTGCACAGTGCAGCTTCCGCAAGTTGCACCCCACGTAGGATGCTCTGCTCCGACTGGAAAATGCCGTCTGCGAGGCTTTCCTTCGTAGACAGCACTACGCTACGGTCTTTTTCAATCTGGAAAAGTCCTATGATACCGCATGGCGATACGGTATCATGGAGACTCCACACGGTGGGGGCAAGGGGATGCCTACCAATGTTTATATCTGAATTTTTGCTTTATCGTCTATTTCGCATACGGTTGGGGGGAGCCCTCTCCGGCCCAAAGGAGCAGGAAGAGGGTGTCCCGCAGGGAAGTGTCCTCAGTGTCATACTCTTTGCCCTGAGCATCAACGGTGCTGCCGAAAGATTTTCTCGCTACACTCTACGTGGACGACCTTCCGATCTCTTTTGGCGCGGCCCAGATGCCAACTCTGGAGCGTCGACTCCAACAGGCATTGAACCGCGTCTGTCGCTATGCCGAAGCGCACTGGTTTCGGTTTTCTTTGTTCAAGACTAAGGTGGTGCACTTCTGCCACCATCCACGGCTTCCCCCGACCCAGATTTGTTTCTTAATGGGGTGCGCCTGTTTGTGGTGGAATCGCACCGTTTCCTCGGTCTTGTATTCGACCGATGCCTCACCTGGGAAGCTGATATTCGCAGCCTTAGGGTTTCTTGTACCCGCGCCATGGACATTCTCCGTTCCGTGACGTTCAGCGCTTGGGGCGCTGATAGGGCTACTGCTCCACTCTTATCGATCCTTTATTCTTTCAAAGCTCGACTACGGATGCGAGTTTTATGCATCCGCAGCCGAGCGTTTATTGATGAAGGTGTATTCGATCCACCACACCGGCCTTCGCCTTGCGACCGGTGCCTTACGCACCTTCCCCATTGAGAGCCTTGTGGTCGATGCTGGGGAGATGCCACTCGCTCTGCGCCGCGTGCAGTGCTTCACTCGCCTGTACTCGCGAGCCCGGCGCCTCCCTCAGTCCCCAACAGCTCTCACTGCATCCGCAGCTGATCTCGCCTTCCTATGCCACCGAGAGACGCCAGTCATACCTTAAGCTCTTTGGTTTTAGGGCCAGGAAACTCCTTCGAGAGCTAGATTTTGCTCTTGGGCCGGTGGCGCCCCTGGTTCATCCTAGAATGCCACCCTGGAGGGTACCACATTTGGCTATTTGTCGCCACGCCTCTGCTCCCAAAGCTTGTACAGCACCGGGAGTATTGCGTTCGACCTTTCTGGAGCACACCTCGTCTCACGCTGGAACCGTGCCAGTGTATACGGATAGCTCCAAGTCCCAAGAGGGGGTTGGCTTCCACGTTGTATCCCCTCTGTTTGAAGTCAGCGAGGCTCTGCCAGGCGCTGCGTCTGTCTTCACGGCCGAGCTGGAGGCAAAACACCATTCGATACGGGAGATAACGCGACGTGCCCGGTTCGGAGACCGGATTGTGATCTATAGCATCTCACAAAGCGCCCTGAGTGCTCTCGGGGCATTGGAATCTCCGCTTTCCCTGGTTCGCGGTATCCGTGACGCCACGGTTTTGGCGAGCCGGGCAGATGTCGAGATTATCTTCTGCTGGGTTGCTGGACATGTAGGAATTGCGGGGAATAGGGCGCCAAAAAGTCTGCGAGAACTCTGCGACCGGACCAGCGTTTCGCTCTTCCTCACACCGACTACATGGCAGGAATACAGGCAGCTCTTCGGACTACATGGCAGGAATACGGGCAGCTCTTCGTACTGCTCGTCAAAAAAGATGGGAGACGGTCGAAGGGAACTTAAATTTGCGTGCCATTGCGACGCGACTGTTCCCATGGACCTATCCCCCACGCCGCGACGGCTTCAGGTCGCTTTCTGTCGTCTCCGAATCGGACACACTCGTGTGATGCATCGCTATTTGATGGAGCGCTCGACTGCGTCGTCCCACAGACTGTTCGTCACATTCTTGTCGAATGTTCCAGTCTGGGTGATCTTCGCGCACGTTACCTGTCCCGGTGCCTGGATGGGCGGTGTCGCTACCGCCCGTCCCTTGTACTCGGGACAAGTGCGTGCACATTGACTGGTGGACTTGTTGACTTTTGGGGGGAGCCTGGCCTTCTTCCTATTATTTCAGCAGGGTTTGTTTTTTTATTTTGCACGCTCTTTCGCCGGGGAGACCTTCCCCGACACACCAGCTTGCTTCCTTTCCCCCTTTTTGGGCTGTTTTTTTCGTCTCTTTTAATTTTATTTTAAAGTAGCCTAGAACTAGGCCAGTTTTAATACGGCGAATAATGCCCAAGTAGGCAGTCGCCAGATGAGCTCTTAAAAAAAAATAAAAATCTCAGGTTACAGTGAGCCAGTGTACCTCCCCTCCCTCTTCCTTGATTCCCGATAGATGCTAGTTCGCCGGCTATAGACAAAAGCTACCTTGAATGAGATCTATGATATGGGATGGGGGAGAGAGGACTCCCTGAGGTCACCCAACCCCCACCAGCAGGATCTTCCATGGAGTTGAACTTAGGCTCCGTGCAAAGCCAGCGAAACTTGTCCGCGCCGTGCAAGCTTCTCAGGCTACTCACTTCGCTGAAGACTCAAATGGAGAGGGGGACCCCCCTCCCCCCTAGCTGGTGCCACTTTGACAGCCAAGACCTTCTCCATTTCGGAGAAGGATCTTTCTGAGGCCAGTCCATCTGGACTAAGGGCTCCTTCCAGTGGTGGAGAGAGGTGGGTCTCTCCAGGGATGGACAGGTGCGCTGACATTTCATCAAGCTACTGGGCCAAGATCGGCACGTCTGCCCCCCAATGGGGGAGGCCCAGACGAATACCAAAGTTGCAATGTGCCGAGCGGATCCTCAATTACATCGGGAACCCTCATTGAGAGATCACCTGGCATTTTTGGGCCTGTTGGCTTCAAACACATTCTGGTTTTTCACTCCACTGATGGCATCATGTTTGCCAAAGGCAACGTGTTCCTTTAGAGGAGAGCACTAGCTAACCTGATTGGTAGAGGGGCCGAAGTTGACCTGTTTATTGGACATCAGTTTAGAGCTGGCTGACCAGGGAGTAGTCAAGTTCAAATATGTGATGAGAAAACAGAGAGGGAGTCTTGAGACCCACCCCTACTCTCCTCACCACATTTGACAATGACACCCTCCCTGTGTTGGTGCATGCTGGTTAGTATCACTATCACATCAAGGCATTCATGCCACTGCCTCAGAGGTGCTACTAAGTACTGCCATTGCTTCGACCATAAGAATCGCTCCTGTAGACTTGCAAAGTCAGAGTTACCCAAAGTCTGCATAAGTTGCTCCAAGGCCTCACACAATAAGTCCAAATTGTTTATGGATAAGTGTGTCAATTGCAGAGAGCTGCACCCAGCATACCTCCTGGAGAAGGAAATCCTGGCCATTCAGGCTTATGATCATGTCTCATTTTTTGAGACTAATGACTTGGTCTTGGCGTGCCTAGTGCTGACTGGGACATCTTGGGTATTAATATTAAAAAAGACACCCTCTGCTCCTGGCCCTTACAGGCCTATGAGGACAGTCGTTTTCATGCCCATTCGGAACCCTTCTGTGGATTCTATCCAGCCTGGGCACCCGCCTGGTACAACTGGTGGCACAAAAAGTTCACACCCAGCCTCGAGTAAAACCAGAGCTGCCTCTCCCTCCCTCCCCAGTGTAAGCATTTCCCTAAGGGCGTGCGCCTCACTAAGGCATTAGTCTCACAGGAGACAGAGGGAACTTAAAGTTGTGTGCCATTGCGCTGCGGCTGTTCCCATGGACCTACCCCCCAATGCCGCGAGGGCTTCAGATTGCTTTCTTTCCTCTCTGAATTGGACACACCGCCTTGTGATGGAACGCTCGCCTACACCTTATTGCCCCCCAGACTGTTCGGCACATTCTTGTTGAATGTCCCAGTCTGTGCAATCTTCATGCACGTTACCTGTCCCGGTACCGGGATGGGCGGGGTCACTACCGCCTGTCCTTTGTACTCAGAACAAGTTTGTGCATATTGGCTGGTGGACATAGCGACTTTTGGGGGAATGCTGGCCTTCTCCCATTTATTTAACTAGTTGTTTTTTTTTCATTATTTTTGTAGGTGGCATGTTCCAGCATGGGGGGGGGGATGCAGACCACTCCCTGAGCTGGAGCTTGCTTCCTGCCTCTTACCTTCTTTCTTTTTTTAATTTTGTTTTTCTTTTTTCATTTTACCATTTTAAAGTAGCCTAGTACTAGGCAGTAGTAAGTATGGCGACTTATGCCCAAGGAGGCCTTCGCCAGATGAGCTCCTAAAAGGAAATTTTTTTAAAAAATTACCGGAGACAACACCCTTGAATTTGGTCGTCAGTCTGTCTTCAAGGGTTCATAAAGCTGCCCCTACCCCTCATCACCAAATAGGACAGCATTAAAGGAGCATCAGGTGGTAAGGGGCATGGCGATTTGCTTTCCAGGCCACTGTGCTGAAGGGACTCAGTGTCCCAGCTTAGCCTCTTCTCCTTCTTTCTGACACCGTCTTCCTACCCTGCTTCATTACTTTCCCTACAACCTTCTCTGGTAGGCTTTTCTCCCAACCATCTTAGGGCTGGGTCGGGGCCATTTTCCCCCTCATCCCTGAGCTCCGGTTAGGGTTTTTTTTTAACAACCTGCTTCACCTTCACCTTGCTCACATCCCCTTTCTCTCTCCTTTCACAGTCTATCAATTTTACAACCAGCCCAAGGTGTAGCCACCATACTGTAGGGATGCCTGGCCACTTGCCGAGAGGACTGGTCTCTAATGGTGGAGGCTGGTTTTGCCTGCCCTGTATTCATCCCTCGTAGAGGGGGCCACTGTGTGTGGTGATTAGCATTTGTGTTCTGTGAATTTAATAGGGTGACCATGCCTAATGATGTAACCCCTTCCCCCCACACCTCCACTTCCTCTTTACCACCATCGGAGCCACTCTCGGGCAGCTCATGGCAGAAAAGGAGATACCCCCTTTGCTTTCCTAGGGAATTCTTCAAATTTCTTTTAGTGAAGAGGAGGCTTACTCATCTCCTTGGTATACAGGTTTGGTGGACTCGCCCTCAACTCCATCTCTGGAAGCCCCTTTTGGTGACTCCAGCAGCTGAAAGCACTCATGTGGCCCTTTATTGACCAGTCACCGCTGGCTTGAGAGTGCAACCCCCTTCGGTGGGCAAGGAATGTCATGGCCCGTCCATCTGTTCCTGTTAACTTCCTGCACTTGTGCATTCTGAGCTAGCAGGGGGCAGGCATAACTAGCCCCTCTTTTCCGTGATGACCCAAATGAGACTAAAGATAACTTGAAAGGGATCTGTGATGTCTTGTCCGTTGAAGCTCGACTACCGATGTGAGTTTTATGCATCCGCAGCCGAACGTTATTCCGGAAATTGGACTCGATTCACCATACCAACCTTCGCATGGCGACCGGTGCCTTCTGTTCTTTCCCTATTGAGAGCCTACTTGTCGATGTTGGAGAGATGCCATTATCTATGCGTTGTGCACAGTGCGGATGCTCTCAAAGCATCCGCAGCTGATCGCAATGTTGCCTATGCCGCTGAGAGATGCAATCATACCCTAAGCCTTTTGTGTTTAGGCCTAGGAATCTCCTTTGAGAGCTAGATATAGCTCTTGGGCCGGGGGCACCCCTGGTTCTGCTAGAACGTCACCCTGGAGGGTACCACCGTTGGCTATTTGTCACTATGCTGTAGCAGGCCAAAAAATTTAGACTGACCCCCAATGGATCCAACCCGCTTCCTACACTAATCGGGATGTGAGAAATCGAAGGAGAATGAAACGGATTGTATATACAGTCCCTTTACTTACAAAAAAATACAATATTTACATAAATTTGCTTGACAATCACAGTAAATAAAAAAGTAACATGCAAATAAAACTTACATGATAATCTCATCTGTCCATCAACACAGCTACATCAGAACTGAAAATTCTAAAGTAACAGATTGAGTCAAGATCCAGCCATATTGGCACACAGTAACAAGTATTTGACTTGATCAACTTGTACAAATATATTATTCGACCTTCATTTATCATAATACTTTATTATATACAACTATTTTCCTGTGCCAGTTTGAATGATAATTTATATTCCACAATTATGAGATTAATAATTACGTTTGAATTATTTTCACTTTTAATATTTCTTTTTCTTGTTGTGTATGTTTTTGTTTTTGTTTTTTGATGGGATACTATGTACCTTCCACACATTTTTCACTAGGGTTTGGGAATCTAACTGTTGGGTAAGCAAAGGAGACAAATACTCAAATTTTTCCTCATCTAGTTTTATTTCCCTTAAAGAATTTACAATATATATACAGTAAACCCTTGATATAATGAATTTCAGATATATATATATATATATATATATATATATATATATATATATATATATATATATATATATATATAATTGAAATTTACATGATGTGTGATATATAATATTTTAAAGGCCCAAAGAAATGAAAACTGGTAACACAACCCGGAAAAACGCTAAGTAAATTATTATTAAGTGTACCATTTAGGCCTTTAAAATAATAATATATATATCTATATACACAATAAATATTTGTAAAATGAATAAATTGCAAGACAGTGATTTTGGACTTATGGCAAAACAAAATATATATATATTAGAGGTATCTTAATGGCCACATCAGCCTTACAGTAATTGTTTGATTTATGGACTTCTGTGGAGCAAAAAAAAAAAATTATCTGACCCTATTAATCTATGGAAGGGAGGGTAAGACTTATTTCAAACTGAATTAGCTCTGGCTTCTTCCTGAGTGTCTCAAGGCGTCGCCCTTACACCATTGGCTGGGAAGCTGGTGGAGCCAAATTTACCCAAATGGTCTGCAGTGGCAGTTCTCTAATTTACAATGGAACAATGAAAGTAGGCCACCAAAATTGACCCAGAAAAACTGCCGCTAAAGGCTGGGTCGGGATGCTAAACAAAGATTGGCAACTGCCACAAATAAAAGGGCCTGGCTAACAACAAAAATTCTTTGAGCCTTGACAGTACAGTGGTTGGATATGGGACAGGTTGCTATGCCACTGTTTGTATCGGGATAATGGAGTTATAATATCTTTGTTAAGAATAATTTAGACAAAAAATATTTCATACAACAAAGAGAAAATGTTTTTAAGATATAAAAAAAACAATCTACACTACTAATATATCTTATCTACCCTAATCTATTCCAACCCCGTTTCCTAACAAAACACACTTCTATCATAAACAAGGAAAAGAAGGGGAAAAGGCCAGACAGACTAAGGCAAAGTGGTGAAAAATCCATAGTGAACAAAATGGGGAGAATGGCCCCCAAATATACTCTCCATTCACATGTCAACCATCCACCACACCACAAGCTTTAGGAGCACTCTTGCGACCCTCATTAGGGTCGTGGCCATGGGCTTGCCTTTTTATTAATCTTGGTTTTTCACTTTGTTTTTTTTTTAAGCCTGCTTCTTGCCCTTTCTTCTTTGTTATTTGCTATTTACATGTTGTTATTTGCTTTTTAATCTAATCTTGTATTAAGCTGTAGCCTGAGTACAGCAACTTTTGCCCTAGTATGCAGTTTCCAGATGGGCTTTTAAATTTTTTTAAAAATCTCTCAGTACAATTTAAGAAAACATATTCCGCAATTCACACCAGTAGACACCTAAACACCCCCTTCCCTAACTCCTATCCTAAATGAATAACCCTTCCCGCATAGACCACACAGATTAATCCTAACCCAACTCTGATCTAGGTACATACACATTCTACAACTACTAACAGACTAATCCTTGCTCAAACATCTACATGCACCAAGTGCAATCATGCCCCTAAACACATAAAACATGACCTTCATTGCTCCAATCTCACACAACTGCAAAATATACACATACTTCACTCAGGGTCCTATGAACCTCTCTGGGAGATATGGTGGCATTCAGCGGGGCTGCCTCCCCTGACATAAGAGAGGTAGACAGGCAATCAATAGTAAACTCTCCATTAGTTGTCATTTTTTAATAATGGCAACCGTTCATTCTCACACTTCAGTGATGATATTTCACACTATAACTTCATTTTTTGTATTTCTTCAAATGAGCTTGACTTATTGCAGTATGGTTTCGGCCCGAGCGGGAACTCTAATCTGGGAGTAACTCCAAATTCGACTGTTGAATATGAGATTCACCTTCATGAATTTGAAAGGGCAAAAGAATCTTGGGAGATGGATGATGAGGAAAAGGTGGAGCAGGCAAAATTGTGCAAGGAACGTGGCACAGAATACTTCAAGCAGCAGAAGTACTTGATTGCCATCAAAGAGTACAAGAAAGTAACTGGCTACTTGAAGTCTAACTCAGGTGAGAGTCCTTTCAATGAGATTTCCCACATGGAGGGTAACCTTGTGTATCCTGTACACTTACACTTGTTGACTTATGCCCAAGTAGGCAGTCACCAGATGGGCTCCTAAAATTAAAAAATATATATTATCAGTACAGCTATCCACACCACCTTTTCTTCCCAGACCCACCTGTACAAAGTTGTTAGGTAGCTATGGTGCCTTGGTGGACTGCATGTCAACCTGGGATCACCTAGCACTTACTCATTAGTGGACCCACCCATCTCTACTCTTTATTACATACCCTCCTACCCCTTTCATTGTGCGATCACTGTGCAGTGTGCACTAAGGCACCTCTTAAACAACTAACCTACCCTTCTCCACACTTGCTCTTCTATCCACAGTGGCTAGTTGTCTGCGCAATTTCATCCTCTTAGGAGCTTAGTCAAGTGGCACTGTATACCATGAAGTCCCTACTTGATGTGAGGGCCGAAAGCCTCCTGGCTAGGACAAATATTAGGTACAGGGTGTGTTGTGCCATAGACTGCTCACCTTCCTCCATGACACATATAAGGTGTCTATGTTGGCACCATCCTTTAAGGTTAAAGTTGCAGGACAGTGTTCCCTAAATGGCTGGCTGGGTTGGCAAATCCATCAACATTGAACCAGGCCTGATTTGTCTAAATTATCACTATGGAATTTCTGATTCTATGGAGACATTTCTCTTAACCTCCAAGTCATTAGGATATCATCTTCATCTTTATACAGGTCCACTGTTTTTGATGAGCCGCTTCCACCTGTTTCTGTCTCCTGCCATATTGGTCTCCAGTCCCTTATCCATCATGTCAGCTTGTATGCAATCTCTCCATCTAATCTTGGGTCTTCCTCTCCTCCTTTCCTGTATTTCCATCTCCAAAGCTCTTCTCTCATCACTCTCTCCTACCCTCCTCACTATGTATCCATACCATTTAAGTCTTGGTTCCTGCGTCTTCTTTGAAATCTCTGCCACCTTTGTTGTTCCACTGATCCTTGTATTTGTGATTCTGTCCTCCCTCATCATGCCACACATCCATCGCAGCATTCTCATTTCTGCTACTTCCATCCTCTTCTCATTATTCTTCTTTACAGGTAATGCCTCTGCTCCATACATCATAGTTGGGGGATCATAGTATCTACTTTCCATGTGCCCTTTTTTATTTTTCTGGTAAAAGGGTGAAAATAGAAGGCAATAGTGGGATTGCACATGGGGATTCAGCTTTTTGGTGACAAGAAGAATGAGGAAATCGTTTCAACCGGTGGAGGAGTTCCCTCTCGCCGTCTTTGGCCCCGTAAGGGGCGCGGCGATTTGCCATCCTGGCCGCCGTGCTGATGGAATCCAGCGCCCCGTCCGGCCCCAGCTTAGCCTCTCTTCCTTCCTTCAGATAGCCTGTATTTCTCCCCTACCTCGTCGCTTTTCATACAACCTCTCCCACAACTTTCTCTGGTCAGCCTCTAATTTCACAGGGTAGCTGCTGACCTTCTCAAGCCAACCGTCCCGGTTCGGGTCTGAGGGAGGAGGGGACAATGTTCCCTAACCCCTGAGCTCCGATTCAGGATGGGTTTTTTTTAACAACCTGCTTCATCCCCACCCATACCTTCCTCACATCCCTTTTCCTCTCCTCTTTGCAATCTATATATTTTACGCCGTGTCTAAGGTGGAGCCGCCATGCTGATGGACTGCCAGGCCACAGGGCGGGAGGGGTGGTCCCAAATGGCGGCGCCGGGCCTGCAAGCACCTCTTGCAGTGCGGGCAACTGTGAGAGGTGGTGAGCTATTGCGTCCCGTGTAAAAAAGAGGGTCACCATGCCCAATGACGAAGATAAAGAAAAAACACAACCCCCAACTTCCCATGAAACAGCGATGGAGCCGCTCTCGGGCAGCTCCAGAAAAAAAATGGAGGTCCACCCCCCTGTGCTTGCGCAGGGACCCTCCATATTTCTCTAACCGGAGAGGAGGCTTACTCCTCTCCTTCACCTACAGGTGCAGGGGACTCCCCCTCACCCCCTTCTCTGGAGGTGCTTTCAGGCACCTCCCTTTTTCCAGCGGCAGCCCCCTCTTTTCTTTCTAAGGGGACTGCCAAGAAAGCCAGCGGCTTGGTAGGGCAAACCCCCTTAGGGGGGAGAGGAAAGCCAGGCCTCTTCGGTCGCTTCCCTCAAAAGACCTGCTGGCAAGAATATTAAACCTCCCCACAAAAGACTCGACGTTGCCAAGGGGACCTGCGATGTCCTGGGAGGGGATGGCCAACTGGAGGCCCCTAGTGTGATAGACATGGTCCTTGAGGAAAACCAGCCTCAGATGGTAGGGCCTTCCATGGGGGGGGAATCCGAGCACGGCGCCAAGCACCGAACCCAAATCCACCCCTATGCAAGGTCCTCCTCAAACGGCTGGGGATTCTGAGGCAGTAAAAGGATGGGAGGGATCTCCTCTGGATGATGCCCCTGCGACCACCAGAACCTTGTCCATTTCGGAGAAGGACCTGTCTGAGGCCGGTACATCTGGCCTAGGGGCTTCTACCGGTGGGGGTGAGAAGCGGGTTCATTCCACGCCCTACTCTCCAAAAAAGAAAAGGACCAAGACCTAAAAGACAAAGAAGACTCGGAGCTCCTCTCCATCTGCGGGGGTTGCAGGGATGGATGGGTAGGCTGCCACTCTGGCAAGCGACCAAGCCAAGATCGGCACATCCGGCCCCTCTGCCCCCCCCCCCCCTAGTTGTGGAGCCCCTGACTAAGACCAAAAGTGCACCGGGCGGAGCCTCAATGACATTGAGGCCCCTGATTCAGAGGTTACTTGGCATTTTCGAGCCTGCTGGCTTCAAACGCTTCCTCGTTATATGCTCCACTGATGGCACCATGTTGTCCAAGGGCAACATGATCCATCAGAGGAGAGGATTAGCTAGTGCAATTGGTAGAGAGCAGAAGGTGACCCGTTTCTCGGACGGGAGCCTTCTGGCGAATCCCGCCGAGGCGGCCAAGATAAGTGCTCTCCGGACACTTCATGGCACCCTGGTGAGGGTGACGCCGCACTCTACCATGAACTTTGTGAAAGGAGTAGTTTATGTGAGGGAACTCGTTGACTACTCCATTGAGGACATCACCCTAGAGCTGGCCGACCATGGGGCGGTGAAGGTCGAACGTGTGATGAGAAAACAGGGAGGGGCTTCGAGACCCACCCCTACACTCTTCATCACGTTCAACTGTGACAAGCTCCCTGAGTCGGTGTGTGCCGGTTGGTACCGCTAACGCATGAAGGCGGTCGTGCTACAGCCGTGGAGGTACTACTACTGTCACCGCTTCGGCCATACGAATCACTCATGTAGACGTGCAAAGTCGGGGTCACCCGAAGTATGTGTAAATTTCTCCAAGGTCACACACGATAAGTCCAAATCGTGTGTGGCCAAGTGTGTCAATTGCGGAGAGCCGCACCCCGCTTCTTCGAAGCAATGTGCTGCATATCTCCTTGAGAAAGAAACCCTGGCCGTTCAGGCCCAGGATCGACTCTAATTCTGCGAGGCTAAGGAGTTGGTCCTGGCGCGCCTGGGACGTCATATGCCTCAATAGTTAGAAAGGCACCCGCTGCTCCGGGCCCATCCAGGCCAACGAGCACAGTTGTTTCCGCGCCGATTCGGAGCCCTTCTGCGGGCTCTACCCAACCTGGGCGCTCCCCTGGTAAAGCTGGCGGCAAAAAGGCTTCATACCCAGCCCCGGCTAAAACCTGGGCGAAACGGCCACGCGCCTCCACCGAGTCGTTAGACTCACAGGAGGCAACACCCCTGAAGATGGTCGCTAGGCCATCTTCGGGGGTTCCTAAAGCTGTCCCCCCAAAGAAGGACAGCAACAAAGGAGCCTCGGCTCGTTCGCCTACGCCCTGAGGTGGAGCGAGTGGCTCGGAGGCGGTGGTTCCTCGAAAAGAGAGCCGTCCCTTTCCAAAGCCGCAACGCCCGCCTAAAGTTTCGAGGCGGAGGGACGAAAAGACTCACATGGTGAGCTTAACCTCCCCCAATAAGTCCTCGAAGGCGACAGCGCTTTGTCCGGCCAACAGCGCCCGGGGTTCTGCCCCCGGGAAGCGTACGGCCCTTCCCGTGAGGGTCTTCAGTTCGAGGAGGGCCCCCGCGTCTCCTCCGAGCTAGGCCTTGAGGGCATATTCCTTCAATAGAATTGCCGTGGACTCCTGGGCCACCTGGGAGGAGCTGCGGAGGCTCGTCTCGTCCCCTTCCCCGTTAGCTATCTTATTGCAGGAGACCATGCTAGGCGCGTGCCCTCTGCCTGCCCTCCCGGGGTATAAGGGTCTTGCGACCCCACCACCGCGAGATGGCTGGGCTGGGGGATGCGCGGTTTACACCCGGCATGATGTCTCCATTCTTCCTTTCTCTTTAGATACCTCCTTTCAGGCAGTGGCTGTGCAGCTGCACCTGGATAGGAGGTATACCATCATTTCTACGTACATTCCACCGTCAGCTGACTTCGACGCGGGGGACTTCCGCCGCTTCGTGGCACGGTTGCCGAGGCCCTATCTTTTGCTTGGAGATCTGAACGGCAGGCATCCTCTCTGGAGAGATTACTCCATAAATCCCAGGGGACAAGTCCTTGCCGATCTGATCGAATAGCTTGAGATGGGTGTCCTAAACGTGGATGAGTTTACGCATCACTGTCCGAGAACCGCTTCATTTTTTTGCCTTGACCTATCTTTGTGCTCTTCGGATGCACAGCCTGATTTTGATTGGGTGGGTGGTCGATGACCTTCATGGTAGTGATCACTTTCCCATTCAAATATCATTTTCAGGGCAACTGCCGCCTGAGAGACCACCTCGGTGATGCTTGGCGCGAGCGCGGTAGCCTGCATTTCAGGAAATGACTGAATTCTCTATCTCAGTCGAGGAGTTTAGGTCGGTAGATGAGGCCGTTGAGTTCTTCTCCGCCGACTTCATCGCCGCGGGCCTGACTACTATTCCTAGTACGCCTGAGCGTTTTGCACGCCGACCACTCCCATGTGGTCGGCTGAGTGTGAGACGGCCCTCAAACAGAAGCGTTATGCCTACATGCGCTATAAGCGCCGCCCGAACGATTTCACTGTCGCTGAATTTCGTCCGGCTAGGGCTAGGTTCCGGTATATTTCGAAGCACGCCCGCCGCTCTTCTTGGCGGGCATACGTGTCTTCACTTAACGAGAAGACCCCTTTATTAGAGGTGTGGAAGCAAGTCAAAAGGATTCGGGGCAAGTTCTCGCCGGACCTCCCTCCCTTTCTCCAGGAGAATGGGACCGCAATCTCGGACCCCGCGTCCGTGGCGGAATCCTTAGCGACCGCTTTTTCCGCATTCTCTAGCCGAGAGGCTACACCGCCGGCATACAATGAACGTCGTGATTTCGCGGAAGGCCGCCCGCTGGACTTTACCTCCAGAGGCGGAGAACCCTTCAAGTACAAGTTTGTTGTGAGTGAGTTGCGTTCCGCTCTCGCTTCGTGCGCGGACACCGCGTACGGGACGATGTCCCGTACGCCATGCTTCGACACCTGGGTGAGCGAGGCCTTGCCTTTCCTTTAGATTTGTTCAACAGAATCTGGGTGGAGGGTCTCCTCCCAGATTCCTGGCGAATCGCTACTGTGCTCCCCTTTCGCAAACCGGGGAGAGATCACTATACTCCGACCGGTTTCCGCCCAATCTCTCTAACCTCTTGCGTGTGCAAGTTGATGGAGAAATTGGTAAATGTTAGATTAGCCTTTTTCCTTGACAGCGGAGGTGATCTGTCTTCCGCACAGTGCGTCTTCCGCAAGTTCCACTCCACGTTGGATGCTCTGCTCCGACTGGAAAATGCTGTCTGCGAGGCTTTCCTTCGTAGGCAGCACTAGGCCAAGGTGTTTTTCGATCTGGAGAAGGCCTATGATACTGCATGGCGATACGGTATCATGGAGACTCTCCACACGATGGGGGCGAGGGGACGCGTCCCAATGTTTATATCTGAATTTTTGCGAGATCGTCGATTCCGCGTAAGGGGGGGGGGAGCCCTCTCCGGCCCAAAGGAGCAGGAAGAGGGTGTCCCGCAGGGAAGTGTCCTCAGTGTCACACTCTTTGCCCTGAGCATCAACGGCATCACCTCGGTGCTGCCGGAAGGTGTTATCGCTATGCTCTACGTCGACGACCTTTCGATCTCTTTTGGCGCAGCCCAGATGCCAACTCTGGAGCGTCGACTCCAACAGGCATTGAACCGCGTCCCTCGCTATGCCGAAGTGCACAGGTTTCGGTTTTCTTTGGAGAAGACTAAAGTGGTGCACTTCTACCGCCATCCACGGCTTCACCCCGACCCAGATTTGTTTCTTAATGGGGGTGCGCCTGGATCTGTTTGAGTCGCACCGTTTCCTTGGTCTTGTATTCGACCGACTCCTCACCTGGGAGGCTCATATTCGCAGCCTTAGGGGGTCTTGTACCCGCGCTAAGGATATTCTCCATTCCGTGACGTTCAGCGCTTGGGGTGCTGATAGGGCTACTGCCTTATTTTTTTATCAATCCTTTGTTCGTTCTAAGCTCGACTACGGATGCGAGATTTATGCATCCGCAGTCGAGCGTTTATTGTAGAAGATGGACTCGATCCACCACACCGGCCTTCGCCTGTCGACCGTTGCCTTCCGCACTTTCCCCATTGACAGCCTGTTGGTCGATGCTGGGGAGATGCCACTCGCTCTACGCCGCGTGCAGTGCATCACTCGCCTGTACGCGCGAGCCCGGCGTCTCCAACAGTCGCCATCAGCTCTCACTGCATCCGCATCTGATCTCGACGGTGCCTGTGGCGCCCCTGGTTCTTATCAGGACTCCACCATGGAGGGTACCATATTTGGCCATTTTTCCCCACGCCTCTGCTCCCAAAGCTTGTACAGCGCCGGGAGTATTGCGTTCGACCTTTTTGGAGCACACCTCGTGTCACGCTGGAACCGTGCCAGTGTATACAGATGGCTCCAAGTCCCAAGAGGGGGTCGGCTTCCACGCCGTATCTCTTCTGTTTGAAGTCAGCGGGGCTCTGCTAGGCGCTGCGTGTCTTCACGGCTGAGCTGGTGGCAATACACCACTCGTTACTAGAGATTACGCAACGTGCCCGGTTCGGAGACCGATTTGTAATCTATAGCGACTCACAAAGCGCCCGGAGTGCTCTTGGGGCATTGGAATCTCCGCATCCCCTGGTTCGCGATATCCGTGACGCCATGGTTTTGGCGAGCCGGGCAGATGTCGAGATTATCTTATGCTGGGTTCCTCGACATGTAGGAATTGCGGGGAATGAGGGCGCTAAACGGACGAGCGTTTCGCTCTTCCTCATACCGACTACATGGCAGGAATACGGGCAGCTCTTCGGACTGCTTGGCAAAGAAGAGGGGAGACGGTCGAATGTAACTTAAAGTTGCGTGCCATTGCGCCGCTACTGTTCCCATGGACCTATCCCCCAATGCCGCGCGACGGTTCAGGTCGCTTTCTGTCGTCTCCGAATCGGACACACTCGTGTGACGCATCGCTATTTGATGGAGCGCTCGCCCTCGCCCTATTGCGACGACTGCGTCGTCCCCCAGACTGTTCGGCACATTCTTGTCGAATGTCTCAGTCTGAGTGATCTTCGCGCACGTTACCTCTCCCGGTACCGGGATGAGTGGGGTCGCTACCGCCTGTCCTTTGTACTCGGGACGAGTGCGTGTACAGTGACTGGTGGACTTGTTGACTTTTGGGGGGAGGCCGGCCTTCTCCCTTTTATTTAACTCGGTTTTATTGTTGTTTTGTTATTGTTTCCTTTCTAGGTCACACACTCCTACGCCGGGTGGAGGGGATCCTCCCCCCGACGTCGGAGCTTGCTTCCTGATTGTTATCTCTTTTTATTGTTGTTTTCTTTTCAAATTTTTATTTTAAAGTCGCCTAGAACTAGGCTGTTTGTTTGCAGCGACTAGTCCCAAGTCTGCAGTCTCCAGATAGCCCCTTTAAACAAAAAAAAATCTATGATGTCTCATACGCCATGCTTTACCACCTGGGTGATCGAGTCATGTTCTTTCTGGTAGATTTGTTCAACAGGATCTAGCTAGAGGGTATCCTCCCGGATTTCTGGTGAATCGCTACTGTGCTCTCTTCTGGCAAAACGGGGAGAGATCACTCTATTCCGGCTCGTTTCTGGTCAATTTATCTAAGCTAGGTGTGCATTTGATGGAGAAAGTGGTAAATCTTGATGAGCATTTTTTCCTGGACAGCGGAGGCCATCTGTCTTCTGCACAGTGCGGCTTCCGCAAGTTACACTCCACGTCGTATGCTCTATTCCGACTGGAAAATCCCTTCTGTGAGTCCTTCCTTCGTAGACAGCACTACGCCGCGGTGTTTTTCGATCTACAGAAGGCCTATGATATCGCATGGAGACTCTCCACACGATGGGAGTGAGAGGACGCCTCCCAATCCTTATATCTGAATTTTTGAGAGATCGTTGATTCCGCGTACCAACCCGTTGGGGGGGGGGGAGCCCTCTCCGGCCCTATTGATCAAGAAGAGGGTGTCCCGCAGGGAAGGGTCCTCATTGCCACACTCTTTTGCCGTGAGCATCAACGGTATCACCTCGGTGCTACCGGAAGATGTTCTTGCTGCGCTCTCCGTGGACGACAATTCTATGTCTTTTGGCACGGCCCACATGCCATCTCGAACATCGGCTCCAACAGACATTAAACCGTGTCTTTAGCTATGCCGAAGCGCAAAAGCTTCGGTTTTCCTTGGCCAAGACTATTTTGGTTGATTTCTGCCGCCATCCACGGCTCTACCCTGACCCAGACTTGTTTCTCAATGTGATGCGCCTGAAGGGGTGGACTAGCACCGTTTCCTTGGTCTTGTATTTGACCTACGCCTCACCTAGGAGGCTCATATTCGCAGCCTTAGGGTCTCTTGTACCCGCGCCATTGATAATTTTCGTTCCCTGACGTTTAGCCCGATCGGGCTACTGCCTTACCTTTTTATCGATCCTTTGTTCGTTCAAAGCTCGACTATGGATTCGAGTTGTATGCATCCATTGCTCACCGTGTATTGCAGAAGGTGGCATCAATTTACCACACCGTCCTTCGCCTGGCGACCTGTGCCTTCCGCCCTTTTCCTATTGAGAGCCTAATAGTTGATGCTGGTGAGATGCCACTCACTCTGCGCTGTTGACAGTGCATTATTCGCTTGTATGCGCGAGCCCGGCGCCTCCCTCAGTCGCCAACAGCTCTCACTGCATCCGCAGCTGATTTCGATGGTGCCTATGCCGCCGAGAGACGCCAGTCATACCCTAAGCCGTTTGGGTTTAGGGCCAGGAAACTCCTTCGACACCTAGGTATAGCTCTCGGCGTGGCGCCCCTGGTTCTGCCCAGGACGCCATGCTCAAGGGCACCACATTTGGCTATTTGTCGCCACGCTTCTGCTCCCAAAGCTTGTACGGTGCCGTGAGTATTGCGTTCGACCTTTTTGGAGCACACCTCGTGTCACATGGAACCGTGCCAGTGTATACGGATGGCTCCAAGTTCTAAGAAAAAAATCGGTTTCCACGCCGTATCCCCCCTGTTTGATGTCAGCGGGGCTCTGCCATGCGCTCCGTATCCTCTGATTCGCGATATCCGTGATGCTACGGTTTTAACGAGCCGAGCGCTGAGTTCCTGGACATGTAAGATTTGTGACCAGACCACTGTTATGCTCTTCTCTCTTCTTCACACTGATTACATGGCAGGAATACGGGCGGCTTAGCAAAGAAGATGCGAGATGGTCGGGTAGAAGTTCCGTGCCATTCCGCCGCTACAGTTCTCACGGACCTATCCCCCCATCCCTAAAAGCCGGGACGTCTCAGGCTGCTTTCTGTCCTCTCCGAATTGGACACACTCCCTAGACGCACCGCCATTTGATGGTGCTCTCGCCTGCTCCTTACTTCGACCACTGCATTGTCCCCCAGACTTTTCGGTACATTCTTGTTGAATGTTCCAGTCTGGGTGATCTGTGCGCATGTTACCTGTCCTGCTACCAGGACGAGCTGGTTCGCTATCGCTTGTCCATTGTACTCGGGACTGGTTTGTGCACACCGTCTGACAGACTATATAACTTTGTGGAGGATGCTGGCCTCCCACTGTCTTTGACTTGTGGGTCGCATGCTCCTGCACTGGGGGTAGGTGGTCTACCCCCGATGCTGGAGCGTGCCTCCTGTCCTTTTTGCTGTTTTGTTTTTGTTTTTAGCCTGTGATCTTTTTATCCTTGTTATTTACTTCTTTTTTAATATAGCCTAGTAGTTGGCTGTGGTGAGTACGGCTACCTTTGCCTTCTGTGAGGTAAGGGGTTCGGCGATTTGCCATCCTGGCCGCCGTGCTGACGGGATCCAGCGCTCCGTCCGGCCCCAGCTTAGCCTCTCTTCTTTCCTTCAGATAGCCCGATTTCTCCCCTACCTCGTCGCTTTTCATACAACCTCTCCCACAACTTTCTCTGGTCAGCCTCTAATTTCACAGGGTAGATGCTGACCTTCTTCTCAAGCCAACCACCCCGGATCGGGGCTAGGGGGAGGGGGGACATTGTTCCCTAACCCCTCAGCTCCGGTTCGGGATGGGGTTTTTTAACAACCTGCTTCATCCCCACCCATACCTTCCTCACATCCCCTTTCCTCTCCTCTTCACATTCTATCAATTTTACGCCGTGTCCAAGGTGGAGCCGCCATGCCGATGGACTGCCAGGCCACCAGGCGGGAGGGGTGGTCCCGAATGGCGGCGCCTGGCTCTGCCGGGCTAGTAAGCACCTCTCGCAGTGCGGGCAACTGCGAGAGGTGATGAGCTATTGCGTCCCGTATTAAAAAGAGGGTCACCATGCCCATGTATGACACAAAAAACAAAAAAACCCAACCCCCAACTTCCCCAAGAAAATCAACGGAGCCGCCCTCGGGCAGCTCCACCGAGAAAATGGAGGTCCCTCCCCTTGTGCTTGCGCAAGGGACCCTCCATAATTTTTTAACCGGAGAGGAGGCTTACTCCTCTCCTATGCTTACGGGTGTAGGGGACTCCCCCTCACCCCCTTCTCTGGAGGTGCTTTCGGGCACTTCCCTATCTCCAGCGGCAGTCCCTCCTTTGCTTTCTAAGGGGACTGACAAGAAAGCCAGCAGGCAGCCCATTGCCGACCGCCCCTCGTGCAAGCGGCTCGGTAGGGCAAACCCCATTAAGGGGGAGAGGGAAGCCAGGCCCCTTCGGTCGCTTCCCTCAAAAGACCTGCTGGCAAGAATTTTAAACCTTGCTGGGGTCAAGGCCTGTGCCTCCCCACACCACCTGACTAGTGACAATACTGCCAAGGGGACCTGCGATGTCCTGGGAGGGGATGGCCAACTGGAGGCCCCTCCTGTGATAGACATGGTCCTTGAGGAGACCCAGCCTCAGATGGTAGGGCCTTCCATGGGGGGGAATCCGGGCTCGGCGCCAAGCACCGAACCCGAATCCGCCCCTATGCAAGGTCCCCCTCAAACGGCCGAGGGCTCCGAGGCAGTAAAAGGAGGGGAGGGATCTCCTCCGACAGGTGCCCCTACGACGACCAGGACCTTATCCATTTCAGAGAGGGACCTGTCTGAGGCCGGCCCATCTGGCATGGGGGCTTCTGCCGGCGGAGGTGAGAAGCGGGTTCATTCCCCGCCCTCCTCTCCTAAAAAGAAAAAGACGAAGAAGACTCGGGGCTCCTCTCCATCTGCGGGGACGGATGGGTCTGCTGCCACTTTGGTAGGCGACCAAGCCAAGATCGGCACATCCGGCCCCTCTACCCCCTCGTGTGCGGAGCCCCTGACTAAGACTAACACCAAGAATGCACAGGGCGGAGCCTCGATGACATTCGGGCCCCTCATTCAGAGGTTACCTGGCGTTTTCGAGCCCGCTGGCTTCAAGCGCTTCCTCGTTATTCGCTCCACTGATGGCACCATGTTGTCCAAGGGCAACATGATCCATCAGAGGAGAGGATTAGCTAGTGCAATTGGTAGAGAGCCGAAGGTAACCCGTTTCCCGGATGGGAGCCTTCTGGCGAATGCGGCGAATCCCGCCGAGGCGGCCAAGATAAGTGCTCTTCGGACACTTCATGGCACCCCGGTGAGTGTGACGCCGCACTCTACCATGAACTTTGTGAAAGGAGTAGTTTATGCGAGGGAACTCGTTGACTACTCCATTGAAGACATCACCCTAGAGCTGGCCGACCATGGGGCGGTCAAGGTCGAATGTGTGATGAGAAGACAGGGAGGGGCCTTGAGACCCACCCCTACACTCTTCGTCACGTTTGACTGTGACAAGCTCCCTGAGTCGGTGCGTGCCGGTTGGTACCGCTACCGCGTGAAGGCATTCGTGCCACTGCCGCGGCGGTGCTATTACTGTCACCGCATCGGCCATTCGAATCGATCATGTAGACGTGCAAAATCGGGGTCACCCGAAGTCTGTGTAAATTGCTCCAAGGTCGCACACGATAAGTCCAAATCGTGTGTGGCCAAGTGTGTCAATTGCGGAGAGCCGCACCCTGCTTCTTCGAAGAAATGTGGTGCATATCTCCTGGAGAAAGAAATCCTGGCCGTTCAGTCCCAGGATCGACTCTCATTCCGCGAGGCAAAGGACTTGGTCCTGGCGCGCCCGGCTCTGCCTGGGACGTCATATGCCTCAATAGTTAGCAAGGCACCCTCTGCTCCTGGCCCATCCAGGCCAACGAGCACGGTTGTTTCCGCGCCCATTCGGAGCCCTTCTGCGGGCTCTACCCAACCCGGGCGCTCCCCTGGTAAAGCTGGCGGCAAAAAGGGTTCATACCCTGCCCCGGCTAAAACCAGGGCTCCCCCCTCTTCCCCCAGCGTGACCGTTTCCCGTAAGGCGAAACGGCCACGCGCCTCCACCGAGTCGTTAGACTCGAGTCGTTAGACTCACAGGAGGCAACACCCCTGAAGATGGTCGCTAGGCCATCTTCAGGGGTTCCTAAAGCTGTCCCCCGAAAGCAGGACAGCAACAAAGGAGCTTCGGCTCCTTCGCCCACGCCCCGAGGTGGAGCGAGTGGCTCGGAGACGGTGGTTCCTCGAAAAGAGGCCCCCCGCCTCCGAAGCCGCAGCGCCCGCCTAAGGTTTCGAGGCGGAGGGAGGAAAAGACTCGCATGGCGAGCCCAACCTCCTCCAATAAGTCCTCGAAGGCGACAGCGCCTCCAGCGCTTTGTCCGGCCAACAGCGCCCGGGGTTCTGCCCCCGGGAAGCGTACGGCCATTCCCGTGAGGGTCTTCAATTCGAGGAGGGCCCCCGCGTCTCCGAGCTAGGCCTGGACGGCATATTCCTTCAATCGAATTGCCGTGGACTCCGGGCCAACTGGGAGGAGTTGCGGAGGCTCGCCTCGTCCCGTTCCCCGTTAGCTATTTTTTTGCAGGAGACCATGCTAGGCGCGTGCCCCCTGCCTGCCCTCCCGGGGTATAAGGGTCTTGCGACCCCACCACCGCGGGATGGCCGGGCTGGGGGATGCGCGGTTTACACCCGGCATGATGTCTCAGTTCTTCCTTTCTCTTTAGATACCTCCTTTCAGGCAGTGGCTGTGCAGCTGCACCTGGATAGGAGGTATACTATCATTTCTGCGTACATTCCACCGTCAGCTGACTTCGACGCGGGGGACTTCCGCCGCGTCGTGGCACGGTTGCCGAGGCCCTATCTCTTGCTTGGAGATCTGAACGGCAGGCATCCTCTCTGGGGAGATTACTCCATAAATCCCAGGGGACAAGTCCTTGCCGATCTGATCGAAGAGCTTGAGATGGGTGTCCTAAACGTGGATGAGTTTACGCATCACTGTCCGAGAACCGCTTCATTTTCTAGCCTTGACCTATCTTTGTGCTCTTCGGATGCACAGCCTGATTTTGATTGGGTGGGTGGTCGATGACCTCCATGGTAGTGATCACTTTCCCATTCAAATATCATTTTCAGGGCAACTGCCGCCTGAGAGACCACCTCGGTGGTGCTTGGCGCGGGCGCGGTGGCCTGCATTTCAGGAAATGACTGAATTCTCTATCTCAGTCGAGGAGTTTAGGTCGGTAGATGAGGCCGTTGAGTTCTTCTCCGGCAACCTCATCGCCGTGGGCCTGACTACTATTCCTAGGACGTCTGGCCGTTTTGCACGCCGACCACTCCCATGGTGGTCGGCCGAGTGTGAGACGGCCCTCAAACTGAAGCGTTATGCCTACATGCGCTATAAGCGCCGCCCGAACGATTTCACTGTCGCTGAATTTCTTCGGGCTAGGGCTAGGTTCCGGTATATTTCGAAGCACGCCCGCCGCTCTTCTTGGCGGGCATACGTGTCTTCACTTAACGGGAAGACCCCTTTAGCTGAGGTGTGGAAGCGAGTCAAAAGGATTCGGGGCAAGTTCTCGCAGGACCCCCCTCCCGTTCTCCAGGAGAATGGGACCGCAATCTCGGACCCCGCGTCCGTGGCGGAATCCTTAGCGACCGCTTTCTCCGATTTCTCTAGCCGTGATGCTGCTCCGCCAGCATTCAATGCACGTCGTGATGTCGCGGAAGGCCGCCGGCTGGACTTTACCTCCAGAGGCGGAGAACCCTTCAACGACAAGTTTACTGTGAGTGAGTTGCGTTCCGCTCTCGCTTCGTGCGCGGACACCGCCCATGGTCCGGACGATGTCCCGTACGCCATGCTTCGACACCTGGGTGAGCGAGGCATGGCCTTTCTGTTAGATCTGTTTAACAGGATCTGGGTGGAAGGTCTTCTCCCAGACTCCTGGCGAATCGCTACTGTGCTCGCCTTTCGCAAGCCGGGGAGAGATCACTCTACTCCGACCGGTTTCCGCCCAATCTCTCTAACCTCTTGCGTGTGCAAGTTGATGGAGAAATTGGTAAATGTTAGATTAGCCTTTTTCCTGGACAGCGGAGGCCATCTGTCTTCTGCACAGTGCGGCTTCCGTAAGTTTCACTCCACGTCGGATGCTCTGCTCCGACTGGAAAGTGCCGTCTGCGAGGCTTTCCTTCGTAGACAGCACTACGCCACGGTGTTTTTTGATCTGGAGAAGGCCTATGATACCGCATGGCGATACGGTATCATGGAGACTCTCCACACGATGGGGGCGAGGGGACGCCTCCCAATGTTTATATCTGAATTTTTGTGAGATCGTCGATTCCGCGTACGGGTGGGGGGAGCCCTCTCTGCCCCAAAGGAGCAGGAAGAGGGTGTCCCGCAGGGAAGTGTCCTCAGTGTCACACTCTTTGCCTTGAGCATCGACGGCATCACCTCGGTTCTGCCAGAAGCTGTTCTCGCTACGCTCTACGTGGACGACCTTTCGATCTCTTTTGGCGCGGCCCAGATGCCAACTCTGGAGCGTCGACTCCAACAGGCATTGAACCGCGTCTCGCTATGCCGAAGCGCACAGGTTTCGGTTTTCTTTGGCCAAGACTAAGGTGGTGCACTTCTGCCGCCATCCACGGCTTCACCCCGACCCAGATTTGTTTCTTAATGGGGTGCGCCTGGATGTGTTTGAGTCGCACCGTTTCCTTGGTCTTGTATTCGACCGACGCCTCACCTGGGAGGCTCATATTCGCAGCCTTAGGGGCTCTTGTACCCGCGCCATGGACATTCTCCGTTCCGTGACGTTCAGCGCTGATAGGGCTACCGCCTTACTTTTTTATCGATCCTTTGTTCGCTCGAAGCTCGACTACGGATGCGAGTTTTATGCATCCGCAGCCGAGCGTTTATTGCGGAAGGTGGATTCAATCCACCACACCGGCCTTCGCCTTGCGACCGGTGCCTTCCGCACTTCCCCCATTGAGAGCCTGTTGGTCGATGCTGGGGAGCTGCCACTCGCTCTGCGCCGCGTGCAGTGCATCACCCGCCTGTACGCGCGAGCCCGGTGCCTCCCTCAGTCGCCAACAGCTCTCACTGCCTCCCCAGCTGATCTCGATGGTGCCTATGCCGCCGAGAGACGCCAGTCATACCCTAAGCCCTTTGGGTTTAGGGCCAGGAAACTCCTTCGAGAGGTAGATATAGCTCTCGGGCCGGTGGCGCCCCTGGTTCTGCCCAGGACGCCACCCTGGAGGGTACCACATTTGGCTATTTGTCGCCACGCCTCTGCTCCCAAAGCTTGTACTGCGTCGGGAGTATTGCCTTCGACCTTTTTGGAGCACACATCGTGTCACGCTGGTACCGTGCCAGTGTATACGGATGGCTCCAAGTCCCAAGAGGGGGTTGGCTTCCACGCCGTATCCCCTCTGTTTGAAGTCAGCGGGGCTCTACCAGGCGCTGCGTCTGTCTTCACGGCCGAGTTGGTGGCAATACACCACTCGGTACGGGAGATTACGCGACGTGCCCGGTTCGGAGACCGGATTGTGATCTATAGCGACTCACAAAGCGCCCTGAGTGCTCTCGGGGCATTGGAATCTCCGCATCCCCGGGTTCGCGAAATCCGTGACGCCACGGTTTTGGCGAGCCGGGAAGATGTCGAGATTATCTTCTGCTGGGTTCCTGGACATGTAGGAATTGCGGGGAATGAGGGCGCCAAAGAGTCCGCTTGGACTCTGCGACCGGACCAGCGTTTCGCTCTTCCTCACACTGACTACATGGCAGGAATACGGGCAGCTCTTCGGACTGCTTGGCAAAGAAGATGGGAGACGTTCGAGGGGAACTTAAAGTTGCGTGCCATTGCGCCGCGACTGTTCCCATGGTCCTATCCCCCAATGCTGTGGTGGCTTCAGGTTGCTTTCTGTCGTCTTCGAATCGGACACACTCGTGTGACGCATCGCTACTTGATGGAGCGCTCGCCTGCGCCCTATTGCAACGACTGCGTCGTCCCCCAGACTGTTCGGCACATTCTTGTCGAATGTCCCAGTCTGGGTGATCTTCGCGCACGATACCTGTCCCGGTACCGGGATGGGCGGGGTCGCTACCGCCTGTCCCTTGTACTCGGGACGAGTGCGTGCACCATGACTAGTGGACTTATTGACTTTTTGGGGGAGGCTGGCCTTCTCCCTTTCATTTAACCCGGTTTGTTGTTGTTTTTGTTATTGCTTCTTTATTGTTATTGTTATTTTTTTTATTGTTTCCTGTTTAATTTTTAAAGTAACCTAGAACTAGGCTGTTTGTTTACGGCGACTAATGCCTAAGTCGGCAGTCGCCAGATAGCTCCTTAATTAAAAAAAAAAATGCCTTCTGTGAGACCTTCCTCGTAGAGAGCACTACCCCACAGTGTTTTTCGACTCTATACAATGTGGGCCAAGGGACGCATACCAATCTTTATCCCTGATTTTTTTTTTTTTTTTGCGATTGTTGATTTTGCCTCGGTGTGGGGAGTGGACTCTTCTCCGTCCAAATGGAGCAGGAAAAGGGTGCCGGAAGATGTTCGCGCTACGCTCTACGTGGACGATCTTATGATCTCTTTTGGCGTGGCCCAGATGCCAACTCTAGGACTATTTGTCGCCAAACCTCTTCTCCTAAAGCTTCCACAGAGCCGGAGTATTGCGTTCGCCCCTTTTTGGAGCCCTGCCAACTCCCACAGAGGAGGGGATCTGTTTCCACGCTGTATCCCCTCTGAAGTCAGGTGCTGCTTCCGTCTTCACAGTCCAGCTGGTTGCATTGCACCGTTTGGTACGGGAGCGAGACCGGATTGGGATCTTTAGTGACTCACAAAGCGCCTTGAGTGCGCTTGGGGCAATGGACTCTCAGCTCCCCTGCGTGTTCGTGCTATCTGTGACGCCACAGTTGTTTCGAGCGTGTCGGATATAGATATTTTTTTGAGAAAAGCACGCCGCTGAGGGTACCAAAGTGTCTGAGACGACTGTGCGACCAAACCAGCGTTTGCTCTTCCTCACACTGACTACCTTTAATGAATTTGCTCAGCCCTTCAAGCTGCCTAGCATAGATGGGACACGGCCGGGGGGGAACCTAAAGTTTCCTGCAATCTCACAGCGACCATTCCTGTGGACTTACCCCTGGCTTCAAGTCGCTTTCTGTCGTCTTCGCATTGGGTGCACTCCCGGAACGCACCGCCATTTGTTGGAGCGCTTCCCGATACCTTATTGCGATGACCGCTCTTCACTGGAATGTTTGGCACATTCTTTCTGAATGAATTATAGGCTAGCATTAGACTATAAGACAACTAGGCTGATTTACCCCCTTGTAGTCATTCGCCAGATTATCACTAAAAAAATATCTTGTTGACTGTCGCATTCTGAGAGATCTCTTCGCACATACCTATTCCGGTATCGGGACTAGTGTAGGTTGGTCTCCATTTTATTTGACTCTTTAGTGTTAGTCTTATATGCTCCAGCCCCGGGGGAGTCGAGCCTTACCTCAAACTCGAAGCCTAGTAACCTAGTATTAAGCAAAAATTGATGACAGGGACTTGTGCCCTTGTGGCTGTTGACAGATAAATAAAACGAATGCGGTGCTGTCTTGGGGTATGAAGGGATTTTGATTGGATGTTGGTTGTAGGGGTGGAAAGGGAGCATTTTCATTTGTTTGTGTAATTTTTCTTGGAAACATGTTATAATGTGAAGTAGGGCCAGCTTTTTCAAGTTGCATTGAACTGAACCCTTAGTCTGTCAACTTGAGGAGATATGTTTGAAGCAGGTTGGACATGTTTATTATCTGTGTATGGGTTCAGGTTTGCTCTTAATGTCCCTGGCTAGAAGGATAATCCGAAAAATGACACCTTTGAAGTCTCTTCTTGATGTTTAAAAATGTGTAGTGCCTCATTGTGATGTGATACTTGCTCACATAACTGGAACTACTCTCATCTCCCAATTACCCTGATGAAGATGCAAAGGTTTCTCCCCTCAGTTTGACCCCAACTCCTTCATTAGATCTATTTCTCATATACAGAAAGGCAATTCATCTGACCACACAATACATTTTCCACCCACTAGAGTCTATGTGGTCCCAAAGATCGCACTATGTTTTGTATCCATGGAATGAAATCAATTCTTCCTCCTCATCATACAATTTGAAAGCAACCTGCTCTTATTTGTGTAACTGCCATCCATTCTTACACAACCTTTATTTTCACTCGTGCAGATTTGAGCCCCGCATGCAAGACGGAGTTCCAAACCCTTTTGTTGGGAGGCCACCTAAACCTATCCTTGTGCTACCTGAAGCTTAAAGATTACATTTCAACTAAGGATCATGCGACCAAAGCATTAGAATTAGATGAGAATAATGTGAAGGCCCTCTTCAGGAGGGGCCAGGTAAGTCTGAGCAATATGCGAAAAACACTCATGTTAAGGCTTTCACGCACACACACCCCTCTCTTACCTTTTCCTTTCGATCATAACCTTTTTTCTGACTTACTAAGTGACTGTTTGTTTCACTCAGTTGGAGGAAGTATAATAGCACTTTCCCTCTACACCACCTGGTAGCTAGATGGGTGGCACATCTTCCTGACCCAGTCCTCTGGTTGTTCTCTCTTTTAGATAGTTTCCCTTTGTCCTCCTTTTTTCACCACTTGCCAACCTCTTTCCACCTATCGTTTCTATTCAAGGGGGTGAATGTTGTAGCAGAGGTAAAGCCGCTGCTGCACCTCAGATTTTGACTCTCCTCCCAGGCCTAGTGTCAACATCAAGGAGTGGGTTTATGGTGTAGCAGGTATAATGCCCCTGCTACAACTGAAACCTGCAAGAATGTCACACACGCACGGTCCCAATGTCTGCAGGAGGAGGAGGAGCTGCAGCGTTATATCTTTCTCTTTTAATCTGTCTCCTACCCAGGACCCCATTATATCAGATATAATGATATAATATAATGTTACACTTGGTACCTGAAGGAGCTGCACATCCCAGCCTGAGTGAAAATTTGGGAAGGCCTGTAATGAACTCTGACTGGGCCTGGTGAAGTTGGTGCTCTTCCCCCCTCACTCTCTCTCAGTATTCCTTTTTCTTTACGACTCTCCCCTCAACCCTCTGTGTCTAGGCTTAAGAACCTGACCAGCTACCTCATCCTGTGTAAGAAGAGAGGCACTGGAACTTCTATAAACAACGTGCAAATGCTGCAAGAGACCAACCACGAATAATGGAAAGATCAGTTTTGCCCCAATAACCACTTTCACACTGTGTAATTGGCTAACCACCTTTCTGTGGCCGTTCTTGGATGTATAAAGCTGTACTGCTTGTGGCCGGTGGGCTTTACCGCCTTGTTGGCTGCCAGGCCAGGGATAGGGAAACTTTTTTGAGCCGTGGGTGAAAATTTCTAACGAAAGAACTCGGTGGGTAAATAAAATTTGTATCTTTTTAAATGTTGTTTAAATTTATTACATGGTTCGATAACTCATGCATTAATATCTAAAAAAAATAAATTAATATGCAGCATTTTTATTGACTGCCACCACGGAAATTGGGATAGTATTACTTTTGAGATATTGGGCCCCATAAGCCCAAACCTCATGCTCAGTGTGAACAAAAAGACGTAAAACCTCCAACATTCCCTTCTGCGCCGTCTCACTACCCACGTAAACCCATCGTATGCTTTACGTGTGGCACCCCTGGTCACCTTAGTTATAACTGCGCCCAGAACTCACAGCTAAAGACTACCCCTAATCAACATCAGGTAACCGATTCTCTTTCCCCTAACTCTTCTGCCTCATCATCGCAGTTACCACCTACTCACTTTCACTCGGAACAACAGGTAAATTTCCTGTTCAATAAGAACTCCCCCGGTGGGCTCAAGTTTGAGAACGGCATGATAAATGGGTGCCGAGTGTCAACTCTTGTAAGAGAGACTGGTTGCACATGCATAGTAGTTTCGGACAAGCTGTTGCCTCCAGTAAGTCCCCAGCATAAGAAATTTGCGATCGTTCACGAATTTTTAGGTCATGTCACTAAGTTCCCTGTGGTAAAGTGCTACATACAGTGTCAGTATTTCAAAGGATGGGCCGATGTAATCTCCGCCTCAATAAAGTTTTGCTTTGTTCTTATCGGACAGAGCGTGCATCTCTCCCCCTAAACCCATCACCTAACCAGTGATCGCCATGGCCTTAGCTGCGAAAGATACCGTTACCCCGGTACCTTTAACGTCCTCGTCAACCCCGGACGTCGAGTTATCCAGAAATGATCATTTTGCTGAAGCTCGAAAGAATTACCCTTCTTTACAACCCCTGTGGAGAAGACAAGAAAAAAAGAAGCCCGAAACTGTTCGAGGAAAAAGACGAATTAACTACATAGAAAAAGATTCGTTGCTACATCGATCTTTTGTAGGACCACATAACGCCCCCGTCACTACCTTGTATATACCCAGGATGTCTGTATGTACATTAAGTTCTGCAGATGGCTCACGACGAATTAATGGCTGGGCATTTCTGTCATAATAAGACGGCCCAGCACGTCTTCAAATATTTCTTTTGGCGAGGCGCGCCAAAGAAATATCTTACTTTTGCAAGTCCTGTGACATCTGTCAAAAGGTCACCGACAAAGGTTGTGTTGCCCCCGCTCCCTTTCAGAAGAACCCAATCGTGTCTGAACCATTCTTCAGGGTCGCTATCGATTTGATGGGCCCTCTCTGTCCCCGTCTAGTGAGGGACATTCCTATATTTTGACCATTGTAGATTGTGCCACTCGTTTGCCGGATGCAGTCCCCTTGAAGAACATTGATAGTATTTTGTGTGCAGAGGCGTTGATTTCTATTTTGTCTCGGGTAGGAATCCCGAAGGAAATCCTATCGGACAGAGGCCGTCAATCACTCACCTGCTTATGCAAACACTCGAACTCCCCCATACCAAAAAGGCTGCTCAGAATTACTTTCATTCTTTCTTTCACTCTTCTTTGGTCGCCAGATAGCCCCTTAAGAAGAAAAAAAATCACTTCTTTGTATGCTTTCTACTCCTCGAGACCAAGCCAAGCTCTTTCCCAGACAGATCCAACTATCACACTCCATCTTATCATCATGCACCTTTCTCTCTCTGCACAGTTCATACACCGGATGGCTTACCAGGTATTTAGGAGGTTTTCTCCACCTCCTCAACTGACTGATAAGCCCACACTCTCTCAGTCACACCTTGATTCAAACTCTAAAACATAGGTCACACCATTCTCCTAGAGTCTCACAACTCTATACGGTCCTCCAAACTTTTCACTCATCTTCGACACATTCAACCTACCTTTTACTTCTTTTACCTTCACTACTTTTGCACCAATTTCAAACGAACGAAACCTATCTTTCACTCGCCTTTCAAACTTCATAACAAACGGACACGGGGACACCCCAGTTGCACTATGCACCGTCGAATTATATGCCCATAACACTACTCAACCATTCATCTCAGTCATTCAAAGTCGTACTCATCATTCTCAACATCTTACACAAGGTCCTAATACTACATTCAGCCAACCCATTCGAAGACGGTACATATGGAGTCGTCCTCACATGCTCCACACCATTCTCTCTCAACATTCACTTAAACACTTCACTTGCAAACTCAGGCCCATTATCACTCCGACATCTCCTAGGCTTCCATACACACTTAGAAAAAAACAACTGCTCAACCACATGCTCAACAATCACACTACTTTTATCTCTCACAGGCACCACATACACAAACTTACTTTTATTATCAACCATACCAACATTCCTAGCACTTGTACTCGGTAAAGACACACAATCAATTACTACCAAATGGTTCTTTCGCATCAACTTTCAACAGCGGCGGCTTTACTTGCACACCTAGTCGCAACATCATTCACAACAGTTCTCAGAAACGGATGGAACACACGCTCTTTCATACACTCCCACAACTTATACTTAGCCATATGCCCATAATTATCATGCACAACTTTCACCAGACCAATTATACCAACCAAGGACATCACAGGTACATACATATCATCCCCATCCTTTATATGCCTCACAAAATATACAACATCCATACAAACAACAAAATCCTTAGCATACCTTTTAAAATCACTCAAACACTCAGGCCATTCATTCAAATCAACAAGCATCATTACACACCTCTTCATCTCACTGACAAAAGGACACTTCACAGAAAATCTCATTCTCATCATCCATGACCAATTCGATCATACCGCAAAATTTGACAACATTCTTTGCACACTCATTCAACCTCATCAACTCACATTCACCTTTCATAACACAATCTTTATCAGCATCCAAAGATAAATCATTCAATCTCATAAAGTCTACACCAAGCAAGAAACAATACGGCATTTGCTCATCTTTCAGAATCATAAATTCGTGCTTCACATTCACACCACTGCCCAAAATCACTCTCAGACTAACCTGTTCCCATGCCACTATCATTCCATTCCCCAATCCACTTATCCTTAACTTCACATGCTTACGCTCACAACATCTAAACTCATCATACTTACTCAGAATCCTCTCGTTCACTAACGACACTTGCGCACCAGTATCAATCAAACCACAGAAGAACCTTTCACCAACTTTCACTCTCGCTTCCATTATATCAGATCCACTATGTTCACAATACACAGAAGGCACAACCACACCAACATCAGCATTCACATCCACACCGTCATCAACTTCCACATCCCCTTCAGGGGTGCAGCGATTTGACTTCCTGGCCGCCGTTCTGACGGGACTCACCGCCCCGTCCGGCCCAGCTTGGCATTCTTTTTCTTCCGCTAAACTCTTATCTCGTCTTCTGAACCAATTCTCTTCCCCGTAAGGGGCGCGGTGATTTGCCTCCTGGCCGCCATGCTGACGGATCTCAGTGCCCCGTCCGGTCACACCTTGGCATTCTTTTTCTTCCGCCATCCCCATCTCGTCTTGTGTACCAATTCTCTGCCCTGTAAAGGGCGCGGCGATTTGCCTTCCTGCCCGCCGTGCTGACGGGACTCAGCGCTCCGACCGGTCACACCTTGGTATTCTTTTTCTTCCGCTACCCCCTATCTCGTCTTCTGTACCAATTCTCTTCTCCGTTAGGGGCGCGGCGATTTGCCTTCCTGGCCGCCATGCTGACGGGACTCAGCACCCCGTCCTGCCACAGCTTACTTAGCCCCTTTTCTTTCTTTTCTTACCTTTGCCTGTATGAGTCAACGGATGCGCCCACTGGGGGGGGGGGCATCTTGTCATGGACCGTGCCTTAGAGGAGGTTTAGTTGCCCAGGTTGTTATTTTGTTTCTAGGAGTTCTTAGCACCACAGTCCAGAGAATCTCCGCTGTTTTTAAAACGACAGTGGGAGTTGGGTGGTGGTTACCCTGTATGGGCGCTCTTTGGACTCACGATGACTATTTGATGCATGCCCTCGGCTCCAGGGGCAGCCCAAAATTAAATATATACTTATATGGGTAAATTTAACAAACATAATGGTCTGTAGTCATTGTGCCTTGGACCCTGACAGTAGATGCTTTGATCCTTTTGAGTCAAAGGTCAATCCTGAGTTGGATTATGACCAATTTTTAGTCTTGAAAGCGAACGATAGTACTCTTAGTAAGGCTGACATCTTCGACGTCTACGAAGATTTTGTTGAGAAATGTGGCGAACCTGCCCAAATGTGGCCATGTAATGATGGCGCATTGATAGTAGAGGCGAAATCAAGCGAGCAGCATCGGCGGATTAAGACTACAGTCATTAGCTTCTGTAGATGTGTCCTCTGCTTCGCACCCGACATTTAACGCCAGTAAAGGTGTTATATCAGGAGAGTTAATAGATTACGATATTGACAGACTGGTATCAAAACTTACCAATCAGAAGGTTGTAAGTACCTACCGCCACCATAATCATGAGATTCAACAGATTGGAACTACCCAAGTACGTTAAGGCTGGCTATCTTAACAACCCACGACGATGATTCCATTGCCTACGCTTTGGCCATGTAAGCAAGTTTTGTAAAAAGGCAAGGTTGTGTGTGAATTGTGGATCGGATTATCACGGGACGCCCTGTTCTCAACAGCCGTGCTGCCCTAACTGTGTGGAGAACACCCTGCAACATCACAGCTATGCACTTTCTTTCTCTATGAGAGGGAAGTCATTGCCATTAGACACAAGAACAGGGTCAGTTTTAAAGAGGCCAGAAGAAGAGTAAAGGAGATGTATGTCCAACCTGGTGTGAGCTTTTCTGATGCTCTGTGTTCTACCGGGCCAAAGAAAGGGAGAAGCCAGAGACCTCCTTCTGGTTCTCCTGTGCCTGACCAGGTAAAATGTCCTCCCCATCCTAAAGTACTTCTCGTGATGAATACTGTTGGTCAGCACCTAACAGGCTTCTGAGGTTACCAACAAGAAGAGGAACCTTCCATCCTCTCCTGGTTCCCCAAGGGTGGTTAAGCACCTTGCTACCGCTCCAGAACATGTGGATGTGGATCATGTTGGTCCTCAGGTAGTATCCATTCCACCTCTGGACATTCACCCTGCCTCTAAACGACCAAGCTCTTCTTCAGCTCCAAAGCCAGTTATCACTCCACCCTCCCTTGTTCATACTGCTTTGGAATTCCTTCGACCCCTGAATGAGAAGGAAGAAAACCTTTGCTCCTTCCCAGGAGCCAGCTGTTGTGGAGGTTACCCCCTCATCTGAGGAGGACTCTCAAAACCTGACCACATCCTTCTCTATCAGCATCGAATTAAGAACTTTTGCCGATGTCATCGCCACCACCATCGCCTCTACCATCCCAACCAATACTACCAGCTGTATCAACATCGTCTGTTCCCTCAACACTTGAACTTACCCCTGGAGCTGCTTCCATCTCTGCTTCTCCAGTGAAGACAGTTCTCTCTTACAGCCACTTATCAAAATCTGATGCGCCACCTCTTAAAGAAAAACCAAAGGCAAAACCTAAGCTTCCGATGCCTCCTTTGTCATACTCGAAGCCTAAGGCTAGTATGACACAAACTATTTCCGCTGGTAGTTCAAATCCAAAATCTCCTACCCCAAAGGGTAGAAAGAAATCTACCGTTATGCTTAAACGGTAACAACGTTTCCAATTATTCATTGGAACCTCCAAGGTCTCTTCCTTAAATGGGAAGAGTTCAGGCTCCTGCTTAAGAATTACAATCCTGATTGTATTGCTTTACCGGAGACTTGCTTGGGTACTCACAGAGTACCCAACATTTTGTGTTTTGTGGGATATTATAAGAACCCCAGAGAACCAATTCATGGCTCTGCTGTTTTTGTTAACAACAGGATTCCCCACAACCAGCTCTCTTAACACAGACCTGCAGGTGGTTGCTGTCTGCCTGTTTTTTAGTCGCCATTATTCGGTCTGTTCGTTGTGTCTTCCTCCTGGCGAGGAAAGAGAGACAGCTGTTTTAGCTACAAAGTTAGGTAATTTAATTTCTCAACTCCCTCCTCCCACTCAATGGCAGCCACACATCATTTCACATCCAGACAAACAGCTTTACATGTGTGGACTTTGTCTCTCTGTTCACCAAGCTTTAGAGCTGATTTTGACTGGGCAGTGGATCCTAACTTGTGAGGCAGTGATCACTTCCCCACTGTAATAATACCATGTACAGGTAGTCCTCTTCCACCACCTATTAAAAGATGGAATACAAAAAATGCGAATTGGCCTAAGTTCAGGCACCTCTTGAGCCATGCTGGGTTCTTCACTCATGAAGATATTGAAGTGGCTATTGATGATCTAACCCACGTCAATCATGAAGCTAATTCCTCCATCCCGCTCTCCAGCTCAACTGCTCATGGACCACAATTGCCTCGATGGTCTGCTGAATGCCCGAGAGTTGTCACTGAATGTAAACAGGCTTGCCGACGTTACCATCGGTGCCCCATGATGGTAAAGAAACTTGCTCATGGCCGAGCAAGGGCAGCACCACAACGCACCATTCAACGACCTCGAAAGACCTCATTGGATGGTTACATCGCATCGATATGTTGGCAAACCCTTGTAGACAAAATCTGGAAGAGGGTAAAAAAGCTATTGGGGCAAATCCAATGGTTTTACAGCTCCCAACATTGTTCAGGCTGGAGAACTGTTGGGAGACTTGTCCCATATTTCCGATGTTTTGGCTGGATCATTTGCTAATATTTCAAGCCCAGACAACTATTCCATCCAATTCCAGCGCGTTAGACTTGAACAGGAGCAGCATCCTTTCAACTTTATACTTTATGGAGCCTAACATAGATAATGCCCTTATAACTGGCTCTTTTCTATCCATGAGCTCCATAATGCACTGAAGCACTGTGAAACCACTGCACCCAGATCGGATGGCATTTCCTATCATGTGATTAGGAATATGCATCCATCCTTCCTCTCACAGTTGCTGGACATCTATAACTTCATCTGGATTAGGGGCTGCTTCCCTTCTATGTGGAGGGAGGCTGTGGTGTTACCTTTCCCCCCCAAAACCAGGAAAGGATGGGATGGAACCCACCCATTACCGCCCCATTGAGAGGATAAATACAAGACTCGTCTGGTTTTTGGAGATAAACCATCTTATATCTCCCCCACAATCAAGTTTCTGAAACAAACAGAGTACCATCGACCTGCTTGTTAGAATGGAGTCTAATATCAGAGATGTTTTTTCAAAGAGGAAGCATTCTGTTGCTGTTTTCTTTGATATTAAGAAAGCATATGATATCACTTGGAGGCATGGTATCCTTAAGCAACTCCATGATTGGGGCCTGCAGGGCTTTCTCCCCAGGTTTGTTGAGCAATGCTTCATGTGGCGCACACTACATGTAGAAGTTGGAAATGCCCTGTCAGAGCCTGTAGAGCAAGTTGAGGGTGTGCCACAGGGAAGTGTCCTTAGTGTCACCTGCTTCTCTGTGGCCATCAACAGCATTATGGCAATTCTCCCAGCTGAGATTTCCTCGACTCTATATGTGGACGATTTAGCACTTATTTGTTCATTGCCTAGACTTCCATTTGTCATCCGTAATGCTTCTTCCAAGGGCTTCCGCTTTTACAATCATAGATCGGTGACATGGGACCCTTCCCATTTGTCACTCTATAGTGTCCCTGTCATCTCTGATCCCCATTTCAGATTTCCTGGGGTGATTTTTGATTCAAGGCTTTCTTGGAGGCCTCATTTGGCCACTTTGAAAAGGTCTTGTCTGAAGAGAATGGACATAATGAAATTACTGTCACACACTTCCTGGGGAAGTGATCGACGCACCCTGGGGCTTTTGTATTCAGCATTGGTCTAGTCAAAGCTGGACTATGGGTCACAGGTGTACTCCTGCCTCCCCATCCATCCTTGAAAAAGTAAATACTGTGCATAACCAGGGTGTGCACCTGGCTTCTGGAGCCTTCAAGTCCTCCCCTGTGTGTAGTCTATGCAGAGAACAGGGCTCTTCCTTTTCACAGGCTCAAGTCTAACCTCAAATATAGTTTTAGACTTGAGCAATTACCATGCTCGCCAGTATATGAGTGTGCGCTCAATTTGCGAACAGTGGCTTCATATGATAGATTTCCATCCCTGGCTCGCCCCTTTGCTCTGCTCATGGCCGAGCACACAGGACATCTAAGGGAGTTTTCTGTTATTCCGTTTTCAATTCCAAAGATTCCCTCATGGCTCATACGACCTGTAGTGGTATGCAAGGGGCTAACCGGTAGGCCCAATGATCAGTTCTTGCCTATAGCCTTGAGAACCATGTATGATCAACACTCCTCCCACCATCAGCCTAGAACCTTTGTGTTCACCGACGGGTCCGAGTCATCGGACGGAGTTGGAGCTGCTGCTGTCTTTCCATCTCAGAGAGCATTGGTTAGCCTACCAGGTGCAGGTTCTGTTTTTACAGCAGAACTTGTTGCCATTTTTGCTGCACTCTTTGTTATTGCTCCTATGCCATCTGGTTGTCTTACCATTTTCTCTGACTCCCTTAGTTTTCTGGAGGCACTGAGTGCTTTTTGTTATAGCCATCCGCTGGTTTCCAAGATCCAGCGGTGGCTTTTTTATCTTTCTCCTATTCATAAGATTTCTTTTTGCTGGGTGCCCAGTCACGTGGGCATCCCAGGTAATGAAAGGGCAGATGCTGCAGCCAAGGAGGCAGCATCATTGGGGACACCCACTTTGTGATATCTATCCCCTCATCACCGAATATGTAGTTGGGCCTATGGCAGAAGATGTGGGATGAGCTTCCTCTTACCAAGCTCCATTCTATAAAAGCTTCAATCCTCCCATGTCCATGAGACCACGTAGACTGGAGGTTATTTTGTGCCGACTCACTAATGGGTACTTGATGAATGGGCAGCCCTCCCTTTGTGCATCCTTCACATCTTTGCTGAGAGCCTCCTTTTGAGAAATCTTCGGAGGAGGATCTTTCCTTTCATTACTGGACACATGGCCCCCCAACATGTTCTGCGGGGCATCTTGTCTGAGACTCATGTTTCTTTTTGTGTGAATAGAATTTAAAAATTTTTAGAAGAATCTAATCTTTTAGCCAAAATTTAATATATTGTTTCATGATTTTATTTTCTCTGTTCTTGTATCTATTGTTGATCCATCTATAGTCTGTTTTTATCCTTTGTCGAGTTGTCAATGGTTTATTTTTTATATCCTTTTACACCCCATGATTGTTTTAAATTTCTGTACTTCCACTCTATTGATCTTAATTTCATAGCTATATTTCTGTATACTCTCCAGATGTCTATATTTTTATTGAATTTCGCTGCTGCTAATCAATTTGGGCTTTGCAGCATTTATTTTTGGCACTTCATTCATTCAACTTCCACATCATCACTCACCACACACTCGTCTTCATCCAGATAATCATTCTTTTCCCTCATATATGAACACTTTTCAATCACCCAATTGTAATGCACACAACTCAAAAACACTGCAGAATCACCACATTACCATTCAAGCCCTTCATATTCTCATCTTTGCCTCTCACCACCAAAGTGCACAGAAACAATCACTCCATACAAATGGTGGGACACTTGGCATACACATTGCTCACAATTCTTTCATGAAGTTTCTCACCCTCGCTGTACCAATACTTTCAGGCTTCCTACGTACTTCACTCATTACCTCCTTCCTTAAGTCATCCACACTATCTGGCACCCTCACATTTACTCCATCACCCTTCAAATCTTGCAACCATTCCATACGCTCTCAAACAAGGAATCACCACCATCCTTACTCTCCTTTCCATTCATAATCCCTTTCGCCAAATACTCAGGATCACTCACTCCACACACATTTTCATCATTCGTACCAGGATACCTGACATCAAATTAGCCACCCCATTCTGTTCACCAGGCACATATTCAATCACATTCCAAAGTCCTTGTAATCTTACTATCAGCCCATTTCAAACGTTGCAAATACACAAGACATTGGTGATCTGTTTTGATCACAAACCTCACACCATACAAAAACGGATGCAGTACTTCCAAACAATACCTTATAGCAGCCAACTCTTGCTCCACAGTCAAATACTTTCGCTCTGCCGCATTCATAGCCTTGGAAATTTACCCAATTATTTACCTGACATTCTCTCCATTCAAACGCTGCTCTTGCATCAGAAAACCTCCCATACAGTACCCTCTCGCATCAAATACACAAGAGGTTGGTGATCTATTTTGATCACAAACCTCACACCATACAAAAATGGATGCAACACTTTCAAACAATACCCCTTATCACAGCCAACTCTCACTCCACAGTCGAATACTTTCGCTCTGCTGCATTCATAGCCTTGAATACATACCCAATTATTCGCCTGACATTCTCTCCATTCAAATGCTGCTCTTGCATAAGAAAACCTCCCATACAGTACCCACTTGCATCCATATACAATTCAAGCATCTTAGCATTCACACTATAGTCCAGCTATGCTAATTCAACATCTTCAGCCGCTGCCTCTTTCAGTCTCTCATATGGTTCATTCATCTTATCATTCCACCTAACAATTATACTTCCTTTCTTGCCCATCCACTCAGTCAGAGGCTTACTCACACCCAAACACTGACATATAAACTTTCGCTGAAACTCAATCGAACCCAGAAACGACTTCAGCTGCTTCACAGTCACCTTTTTTTGGAAACATTCGCACCTTCTCTACATACTTCATCGACTTTGGGCAACCCATTCTCACTGACCATGTGCCCAAGGAATTTCACTTATTTCGCAAACCATTCACACTTCGCTACTTTCACCTTCACACCAACACTCTCCAACGTCCTCAACACATCATTCACCAATCTCATATGCTCTTCAAAATTCTCAGTCATAATCAAAATATCATCTATAAACACAATCAGATTCTTACTTGCAAACTTACTCAACACAACATTCATCACTCTCTGGAAGGCTCTGGGAGCATTAGCCAACCCAAAGCTGAGGTTCCGGAACTGATAATGCCTTTTCACCGAGGAAAAGGCAGTCACTGGCTAGCTCTCCTCAGCAATGGGCATCTGGTAATACCCTCGTACCAAATACAGCTTTGTAAACCACTTCGTCCTATGCATACTATACACACATCAGAAACCTTTCTTTCACAGTCTTTTCATTCATCTTTCGATAATCCACACACAGACATAATCTTCCATCCAGTTTACGTACAGGCGCGATCGGACTATTTCATGCACTCTCACATTCTTCAATCACCCCCAATCATTCTAATTCTCCACACTGCTCCTCAATCTTATCAGTGCCGATAGTGGGAAATGTCTCAGCCACTGATAGATTGGGGTGTCCTCCTTCAGGAAGATTTGCAACCCTGAAATACAGATCTCCCTTACTAAGGATCCCCTTTCGTTCAAACAGCATGTGATACACATCTTCCCTATCATACTAAGTCAAACATTCATCCAATTCCACCATCCTTCCCACTTCATTATACGTCCATTCACACGCCTTCTCATTCACAACATTTACCTTGACATCCATGCTATCATCCATACCCACCTCATTGACAGTGGAGAGGTGACCCAGTACATCTCCAACTTGGATCCCCCTCACCTGCCCTTTCACTCTGGAGACCGCCTGCATATATACAAAACAATTATTCATTCCCATCAAGCCATTAAACACACAAGCAACACACATCCGTTCCATCCAATATCACAGTGTTATCATCCACACCACATTCAAACTCATATCATTACTACAACTCACTCTAACAGACACCATTTCACCCTTCACAAGCCTTACACTCTCTATATCAGTCACCTCGATACCGTTAAACACATTCCTCAAAACATTACCATTTTCTCCAGCATATAACTTATCCGCCCCCCTCCCATTTTTACCAATCTTTCTCTCAATCTGATCATTGCAGGATGCACAACCATACAGTTCACTTTCATAAAATTATACCCCAAAATTACACCATACTCACTACTCACCTTATCAATCATAGAGAATTCACACTCATTCATCAACGCATCATGTATTTGAACAGCTGACCTTATCATTCCAATCACAGGTACTCTCATACTACCAATCCTTACCAAACTACCCTTACACTCAGACAGGAGGGCTTTATTCACCTTGTCATACACATCCTTATATACCAAACTTGTCTTGCATCCAGAATCTATCAAAGCCAAACACCCAATCCCATTCAATTTAACCTTCATATTCAGACACTCATACCACCTACCAGGCAGCACTTTCACACTAGACAGACTTAGCAACACATTACTCGTAGTCATGCACCCAGAGGATACTTCACCATGTACCCTCTTACAATTCAGTTTCCCCGCTTCAGACCTTCCATTCACACCTTGTGCTCTCAGTCTAATTCAACACTTTTCACTCAAATGCCCTTCCATCACACAATAACTACATACATTCCTCTGGTCACGACACATCTGCACATAATGACCGGCCTTTCCACAGTTACCACATGTAAATCTTCCACTCCCCCTAGCATTTGCTCCACCATTCAACTTCGAACAATCTTTTTTCAAATGACCTCTTTCTTTACATTTGAAGCACTCTTTCACATTTTCTTGACAATCCTTTATCATATTATCATTCTTACCACACCCAAAACATTCACCTACATTCCGCCAACATATGTCCCTTCCTTCTCGCACCATTCGGTCTCTCATTTGCTGGAACATACCTCGGTTGTTCCCTCATATACCCATTCATGTGCTTACCACTCATCTGTCCCCTTCCATTTGCCCATCCTCCATTCGCACATCCTACTTACCAGCCCAGGAAGCTCGACATCACCCCAGCTGGCGCAACCCTCAGAGCATCCTGATAGCTAACAAACTGCTGAGGTGGAGGAAAGCTCCTGGGCTTCTTATCCCAACATTCACACTGTACCATCCATCCTCATCAAATCGCTCGTCTTCCAACAGTTCCAACGCATCCTCCCACACTAACCGTTCACCTGTCAGCCTTACTCTCTCCTTCCTTTTCCCATTCAGCCATTCACTTAGCTTTTGCAGGACCGTATCAAGGAACTTTCTCATTAATTGTTTACATTCATTCACATCATCATCACCATACCTCTTTCTCACCATACTCTCAAGCCTATATGCATACATGTTTACACTTTCACTCTTCCCCATTCGAGCCTTTCCAATTCTCTCGCATTTTTATACTTCATTCGTTTCACCTCCCCAATCAGTCTCTTCTTCACCACCTCATACCTCAGTTTACCCAGACTCTTGATGACACGGAAAAACTCTAATTTTTTTCCATCCAAACATTCATCCACTATCCCTTATTCTCCGGGTACCTGAGCTTGCAATACCGCTCAAATTCCCTGAAGAATTCTTCTACACTCTTCCCACCATGCGACCTAAACTTATCTACCTTTGGCACTTCCCTTATCAAAATACCCTTCCCCACATTCATTTCACTCACTTGATCTGCTCTCGTCCTCATCAATCATGCCATCACTCTCCTTTATCTGAGTACAATGAGTCTACACTCTTCCAGCTCACATTCCGATTCTTCTCTTACATTCCACTCTCTTCTATTCTCCATCCTTCCTCTCACTCACAATCATCCTATTCTCTCTAGACTTGCACATTTTTTAACAACCTGCTTCATCTCCACCCATACCTTCCTCACGTTCCTTTTCCTTTTCTCTTCACACACTATCAATTTTACACCCTGCCCAAGGTGGAGCCGCCATGCTGAAAGGCTGCCAGGTCACCAGGCGGGATGGTTGGCCTTAAATGGCAGCACCTGGCTTGGCCAGACCTGTACGCACCCCTTACAGAGCGGGCAACTGCGAGGGGTGATGAGCTGTTGCTTCCCGTCAAATAAATAGGGTCACCATGCCCATGGATGAAATTTTTTTTAAAAAGCACAAATCTTTTCCCAATTCCGCTTGCTCATCAACGGAGCTGCCTGAGGGCAGCTCCACCGAAAAAATGGAGGTCCCACCCTCCTCTGTGCTTGTGCAAGGGACCCTCCATATTTCTCTAACTGGAGAGGAGGCTTATTCCTCTCCTACGACTACGGGTGTAAGGGACTCCCCTTCACCCCTTCTCTGGAGGTGCTTTCCTGCACCTTCCTATTTCCAGCGGCAGTCCATCCTTTACTTTCTAAGGGGACTGCCAAGAAAGCCAGCAGGCAGCCCATTGCCGACCGCCCCTCATTGAAGTGGCTCGATAGGGCAAACCCCCTTAGGGGGGAGAGGGAAGCCAGGCTACTTCAATCGCTTCCCTCAAAAGACCTGTGCCTCTCCACACATGACTGGTGATGCTGCCAATGGGACCTACGATGTCCTGGGAGGGGATGCCAACTGGAGGCGCCTCGTGAGATACACATGATCCTTGAGGCAACCAGGCCTCAGACCAAGCACCTAACCCGGATCCGCCACTATGAAAGGTCCTCCTCAAATGGCTAGGGTTTCTGAGGAAGTACGAGGATGGGAGGGATCTCCACTGGCCTCAAACGCTTCCTCGTCATTCACTCCACTGATGGTAGCATGTTGGCCAAGGGCAACATGATCCATCAGAGGAGAGGATTAGCTAGTGCAATTGGTAGAGAGCCGAAGGTGACCCGTTTCTCGGATGGGAGCCTTCTGGCATATGCGGCGAATGCCGCCGAGGCGGCCAAGATAAGTTCTCTTCGGACACTTGATGGCACCCCGGTGAATGTGACGCCGCACTCTACCATGAACTTTGTGAAAGGAGTAGTTTATGCGAGGGAACTCATTGACTACTCCATTGAGGACATCACCTTAGAGTTGGCTGATCATGGGGCGGTGAAGGTCGAACGTGTGATGAGAAAACAGGGAGGGGCCTCGAGACCCACCCCTACACTCTTCGTCACGTTCAACTGTGACAAGCTCCCTGAGTCGGTGCGTGCCGGTTGGTAGCGCTACCGCGTGAAGGCATTCGTGCCACTGCCGCGGTGGTGCTATTACTGTCACCGCTTCGGCCATACGAATCGTTCTTGTAGACATGCAAAGTCGGGTTCGCCCGAAGTCTGTGTAAATTGCTCCAAGGCTGCACACAATAAGTCTAAATCGTGTGTGGCCAAGTGTGTCAATTACGGAGAGCCACACCCCGCTTCTTCGAAGCAATGTGGTGCATATCTCCTCGAGAAAGAAATCCTGGCCATTCAGGCCCAGGACTGACTCTCATTCCGCGAGGCTAAGGACTTGGTCCTGTCGTGCCTGGCTCTGCCTGGGGCGTCATATTCCTCAATAGTTAGAAAGGCACCCTCTGCTCCTGGCCCATCCAGGCCAACGAACACGGTTGTTTTCCTGCCCATTCGGAGCTCTTCTGTGGGCTCTACACAACCCGGGCGCTATCCTGGTCAAGCTGGTTGCAAAAAGTGTTCATACCCAGCCCCGGCTAAAACAAGGGCTTCCCCAGCGTGACCGTCTCCCGTAAGGCGAAATGGCCACGCCTAGTGGTGGGCTGAGTGGTTCGGAGATGGTGGTTCCTCGAAAAGAGGGCCACTCACCCCCGCAGCCGCATCGCCCGCCTGAGGTTTCGAGGTGGAGGGAGGAAAAGACTCGCATGGCGAGCCTAACCTCCCCCAATAAGGCGACAGCGCATTGTCCGGCCAACAGCGCCCGGGGTTCTGCCTCCGGGAAGCGTACAGCCATTACCGTGAGTGTCTTCTGTTCGAAGAGGGCCCCCGCGTCTCCTCTGAGCTAGGCCTGGCTGGCATATTCCTTTAATGGAATTGCCGTGGACTCCGGGCAAACTGGGCGTTGCTGCAGAGGCTCGTCTCGTCCCGTTCTTCGTTAGCTATTTTTCTGCAGGAGACCATGCTACCCGCTTGCGCGCTTTACACAAGTCATGATGTCTCAGTTTTTCCTTTCAGACAGTGGCTGTGCAGCTTCACCTGGATAGGAGGTATACTATCATTTCTGCGTACATTCCACCGTCAGCTGAATTCGACGCGCGGGACTTCCGCCGCGTCGTGAACGGCAGGCAGCCTCTCTGGGGAGATTACTCCATTAATCCCAGGGGACAAGTCATTGCCGATCTGATCCAAGAGCTTGAGATAGGTGTCCTAAATGTGGATGAGGTTACCCATCACTGCCCGAGAACCGCTTCATTTTCTTGCCTTGACCTATCTTTGTGCTCTTCGGATGCACAGCCTGATTTTGATTGGGGGCTGGTCGATGACCTACATGGGAGTGATCACTTTCCCTTTCAAATATTATTTTCAGGGCAACTTCCGCCTGAGAGCTTACCTCGGTGGTGCGTTGGCGCGTTGGCCTGCATTTCAGGAAATGACTGAATTCTCTATCTCAGTCGAGGAGTTTAGGTCGGTAGATGAAGCTGTTGCGTTCTTCTCCGGCAACCTCATCGCCGCGGGCCTGCCAAGTGTAGGCCATTAATGGTCTTTTGCAGTCTCCTTCTTTTCTTATGTTCTTATTCCTAGGACGTCTGGCCGTTTTGCACGCCGACCACTCCCATGGTGTTCGGCCGAGTGTGAGGCGGCCCTCAAACAGAAGTGTTATGCCTACATGTGCTATAAGCGCCGCCCGAACGATTTCACTCGCGCTTAATTTCGTCGGGCTGTCTAGGTTCCGGTATATTTGGAAGCACGCCCGCCGCTCTTCTTGGCGGTCATACGTATCTTCACTTAACGGGAAGACCCCTCTAGCATTGGTGTGGAAGCGAGTCAAAAGGATTCGGGGCAAGTTCTTGCTGGACCCCCTCCCATTCTCCTGGAGAATGGGTCAGCATTCTCGGACTCCGTGTCCGTGGCGGATAGCTTCGCGACCGCTTTCTCCGCATTCTCTAGCCGAGATGCTGCTCCGCCAGCATTCAATGCACGTCGTGATGTCGCGGAAGGCCGCTGGCTGGACTTTACCTCCTGAGGCGGAGACCCTGTCAACGACAGGTTTACAGAGTGAGTTGCGCTCCGCTCTTGCTTCGTGCGCGGACACCGCCCATGGTCCGGATGATGTCCCGTACGCCATGCTTTGACACGTGGGTGAGCGAGGCATGGCCTTTCTGTTAGATTTGTTCAACGGGATCTGGGTGGAGGGTCTCCTCCCAGATTCCTGGTGAATCGCTACTGTGCTCGCCTTTCACAAACCGGGGAGAGATCACTCTACTCCGGCCGGTTTCCACCCAATCTCTCTAAACTCTTGCGTGTGCAAGTTGATGGAGAAATTGGTAAAGGTTATTTAGCCTTTTTTCTGGACAGCGGAGGTCATCTGTCTTCTGCACAGTGCGGCTTCCGCAAGTTCCACGCCGCGTCAGATGCTCTGCTCCGACTGGAAAATGCCGTATTCGAGGCTTTCCTTTGTAGACAGCACTACGCCACTGTGTTTTTCGATCTGGAGAAGGCCTATGATACCGCATGGCGATACGGTATCATGGAGACTCTCCACACGATGGGGGCGAGGGGACGCCTCCCAATGTTTATATCTGAATTTTCGCGAGATCGTCGATTCCTCGTACGGGTGGAGGTAGCCCTCTCCGGCCCAAAGGAGCTGGAAGAGGGTGTCCCGCAGGGAAGTGTCCTCAGTGTCACACTCTTTGCCCTGAGCATCAACGGCATCACCTCGGTGCTGCCGGAAGATGTTCTCGCTACGCTCTACGTGGACGACCTTTCTATCTCTTTTGACGTGGCCCAGATGCCAACTCTGGAGCGTCGCCTCCAACAGGCATTGAACCTCGTCTCTCGCTATGCCGAAGCGCACAGGTTTCGGTTTTCTTTGGCCAAGACTAAGGTGGTGCACTTCTGCCGCCATCCACGGCTCCACCCCGACCCAGATTTGTTTCTTAATGGGGTGCGCCTTGATGTAGTTGAATCGCACCGTTTCCTTGGTCTTGTATTCGACCGACTCCTCACCTGGGAGGCTCATATTCGCAGCCTTAGGGTCTCTTGTACCCGCACCATGGATATTCTCCGTTCTGTGACGTTCAGCGCTTGGGGCGCTGATAAGGCTACTGCCCTACTTTTTTTTATCAGTCGTTTGTTTTTTCGAAGCGCGACTATGGATGCGAGTTTTATGCATCCGCAGCCGAGCGTTTATTGCGGAAGGTGAACTCGATCCACCACACCGGCCTTTGCCTTGCGACCGGTGCCTTCCGCACTTTCCCCATTGAGAGCATGTTGGTCGATGCTGGGGAGATGCCACTTGCTCTACGCCGCGTGCAGTGCATTACTCGCCTGTCCGCGCGAGCCCGGCGCCTCCTTCAGTCGCCAACAGCTCTCACTACATCCGCAGCTGATCTCGACTGTGCCTATCCTGCAGAGAGAGTCCAGTCATACCCTAAGCCCTTTGGGTCTAGAGCCAGGAAACTCCTTCGAGAGCTAGGTATAGCTCTCGGGCCGGTGACACCCCTGTTTATGTCCATCACCCACCCTAGAGGGTGGCTATTTGTCGCGACGCCTCTGCTCCCAAAGCTTGTACTGCGCCGGAAGTATTGCGTTCGACCTTTTTGGAGCACACCTCGTGTCACTATGGAACCGTGCCAGTGTATACGGATGGCTCCAAGTCCCAAGAGGGGGTCGGCTTCCACGCCGTATCCCCTCTGTTTGAAGTCAGCGGGGTTCTACCAGGCGCTGCGTCTGTCTTTACGGCCGAGCTAGTGGCAATACACCACTTTGAGATTACGCTACGTGCCCGGTTCGCAGACCGGATTGTGATCTATAGCAACTCACAAAGCGCCCTGAGTTCTCTCGGGGCATTGGAATCTCCGCATCCCCTGGTTCGCGATATCCGTGACGCCACGGTTATGGCGAGCCGGCCAGATGTCGAAATTATCTTCTGCTGGGTTCCTGGACATGTCGAAATTGCGTCAATGAGGGCGCCAAAGAGTCCGCGAGGACTCTGCGACCGGACCAGCGTTTCGCTCTTCCTCACACCGACTACATGGCAGAAATACGGGCAGCTCTTCGGACTGCTTGGCAAAGAAGATTGGAGACGGTCGAAGGGAACTTAAAGTTTCGTGCCATTGCGTCGCGACTGTTCCCATGGACCTATCTCCCAATGCCGCGACGGCTTCAGGTCGCTTTCTGTCGTCTCCGAATCGGACACACTCGTGTGATGCATCTCTATTTGATGGAGCGCTCGCCTGCGCCTTTTTGCGATGACTGTTCGGCACATTCTTGTTGAATGTCCCAGTCTGGGTGATCTTCGCACACGTTACCTGTCCCGGTACCGGGATGGGCGGGGGCGCCACAACCAAACTACTTGTCACTCTAATTGGGTGTGAACTGCAATTCAATCCTGTCACTCCCATTTTTGAGATCTTGCGTTCCTATTCAGTCGCCAAATGTAGCTGGCCGAAAATCTATCCTCTAACCCCAATCAATCCAACTTGCTCCCTACACTAATTCAAATGTGATAAATCCAGGGAGAAATGTACAGATTGTATGTACAGTCCTTTATTTACAAGAAAAAATATGGTGTAAATATTTATAAGAGATCTCATTACTTATTTACACAACAAAAAAAAATGAGATTGATAGATTTGGAATTTCATTATCAAAATAAGTCCTATAACCAAACAAAGTTTTATCTAAACAGCTAAACAAACAATATAAAACAGGCCTATTAAGCACACTGGTTAGAAACCATTCAAATTTGTACAAGGAGACCTAGTAACCACCCTTTCACTTAACAATACAACAAAGGCCTTGTGTTTTATCCCTGGGGGGGAAGTGTTTACAAAAAAAAGGTTGCCGCCTCCGAGCTCAGTATAATAATCCATTCCATTCACACCTTTGAGGCTAGGGCTACAAAAAAAGCTCTTCTGTCCCAACAGGACGCACAACAACTTATGCTGTATCTCAAACCCTACTGTCTCTGCCACTCTTTACAAATTGTAGGATTATCTTATAATTTACTAGAGTGTCCTTTCGAAAAAACAATATCAAATTGTAAATAGCTTGGGTAGAGAGAAAAAACATTTTAGACAAACCTGAAATCCCTAATATGTAAAAAATAAAAAAAATAAACATTTCCGTTTATACACACATTCTTACAGAGGAAGGAAGAGGGTATTTGGAAAGGGGTGGGAGAATGGCCCTACAATCACTCACATTCACTCCACAACACAAACAATGTGGATTCAGAAAAGCAAAGGCACATTCAGAATGAACTTGACAATGAGACATGAAGAAATGATTGACATTCTGTTGGAGATAGTTGACAATAAGGTTACTAGAATAATAACATATATCAGCAGCAAAAGTTGATCTAAAAATATGAGATGTTATACTTACTCTAACTCTATGTACAGAAATGCATTGTATATGGAGGGTATAAAATGGGAGAAAAGAATGTAACCAACCTATGTTGCAGTACCACTTGCAGCCACAAGAAAAACTGCAGGGGCTGCTTAATCAACTGAAGCATCCGCAAGAAGTGTTGAAAATGCAAAAAGGCAGAAGCTATGGGGATAATGAAAAGGAAAGAACAATAAAAGGAATAATACAACTAACTATATGGACATAGTAAAATAGGTTAAAGGTTTTCATATTTGGAAATTTGATGTCTGAAAATGTAGATTACAAGAAGAATTATGTTAGGGAAGATGGCCTTTTGAAAAATGAGAAAAATCCTAAGCATGGATATAAAAATTAGACTTAGAATGGCAAGTGGCAACGATCTCTACCTACGAGGAGGTAAAGTAGGCGCCAGCGGGAAGATTCTGACCACGGTTATGGGAGGAGTTGACTGTGTGCTAAAAACCCGCAGATGTGTCGTGGTCGGGATACTCCTAAGACGAGGTCCATCCCGCAATGCTCACGCGAGGAACGTCTCCATAAACCAACGCCTGGGAGATCTTTGTACGACGGAAGGAGTCTTTTTTGTAGACCCCTACTGCACCTTCTACAGGAGAAATGACCTGTACAAAAGGGACGGAGTGCATCTTTCCTTTAAAGGGAAAGCTGCACTCGCGAACATGATCCAGGATGTTGTGGAGCGGACCCAAAGAAGTGTCAGACCCCGAGTAAAGGAGGACGTACGCCAGTACACTCGTGTTACTCCAGGAACGACCTTTTCTGAAGTCACAAAGAGGGGGGGGGGACTCCGCCACAGAGAAAGAAAGCGGGAAACGGAAGAGCGTAGGGAGTCCTACAGTCGGGGACTCCCTCAAAGTGCTTCTGTTTAATGCGAGGTCTATCAGAAACAAGTTTCTAGAACTTCGTGGCCTCGTAGCAACAGAAGAATCTGAGATGGTGGCCATAACGGAGTCGTGGATAAAAACCTCAAGCCGAGATTTTGAAGGTGAATTCACTCCCGGTTACCAGCTCTTCCTGAAAGATAGGCCAGGCATAGAGGGTGGGGGTGTGATGTTGTATGTCAAGGATACTCTCAACTCGACGGATTGCAACATCGTATCCGACCATGAACTACTAGGTGTTGACCTAGAGATAGGTCCTGCCAAATACAGGACCCTGGTGCTTTATAGACCTCCTGCCCAACTCGTTGAAAAGGACAGAGATCTGTACCAGCTACTAGGAGAATTTGTCGAAGACAGAGTGTGTATCGTCATGGGTGATTTCAACACACAAGTTGACTGGGAAACCAGAGAACCCTGTGGCGAGAACGCACTACTCCTGAGTTCGCGAACAACGAGTTCCTGACTCAATGGGTGAGAGCCAACGAGAGGAGACAATATCCTCGACTTGGTTTTCAACTCTGAGGATGACATCGTTGAGGACCTCTCTGTTGGCGAAGAGCTCGGTGGCAGTGACCACCGACTAATTAGATTTGTCTTCAAAGTCCCGAAGGCAGGGCCTGCAACTAATAAATCGAGGAAACTCGATTTGAAAAGAGCAGAGTTTGCAGGTCTTCATGCTGGACTGACTGACGCGAGGCTAGAAGTGTGCGATGTTGTTGAAGACTCGTGGAACAGTTTCAAAACTACATTCATGAGTCTTCAATCACGTTTCATCCCTCTGAAATGTCCCCGTCGGTCTTCTATTCAACCAAAGTGGCTTAACCGAGAAATCGGCCAACTGCTTATGGAGAAGAGAACTGTGTACCGGCAATCGAAGATCTCGGGTCACTTTGACGAATACCGGAGGCTAGCCAGGAGAGTGAAGTCCAGCATAAGGGCGGCTAAGCGGTCTGAGGAACTCCGAGTGGCGAGACTCTGTAAAGAGAATCCCAAGGAGTTTTTTGGATATGTGAACAGCCGTAAACTAATCCGCCGAACGATTGGCCCTTTAAGAAATGAGGAGGGGGCCTTAAAGCATTCAGATATAGAAAATGCTAACCTCCTCAACGACTACTTCTCTTCAGTGTTTACTGAATAGTGTGGTCCCATCCCCCAGCCAATGGATTCCTACTCGGGGGGGGAAACCTGGAGGATATGGACTTCACTGAAGGGAAAATCAAAAAGAAGATCACTGTTCTAATGACGAATAAGTCACCTGGCCCGGATGGGTTTCTACCTAAAGCGTTAAAAGAAGTGCGCGATCAAGTGTCACGACACATGAGCGCAATCTTCAACATGTCAATCCGGACCGAATGCATTCCTAGAGACTGGCGTGAGGCGGAGGTGACTCCTATCTTCAAGAAAGGACACTGTAGCTAACCGTCGAACTACCGACCTATCAGTCTGACTTCGATAGTCGGTAAACTCATGGAAAGCATAATGGTGGACAAAATGACGTCGGATTTAGAGTCAAAGCTGCTACTGAGGAGTTCCCAGCACGGCTTCCGAATGCAACGGTCATGCCTGACGAACCTTGTGGAATTCTTCCACTTCGTCTTCAGTGAGCACGATCGGGACAAGGCGGTGGATGTGGTGTACTTAGACTTTGAGAAAGCCTTTGATAAGGTACCACACCGCCGCCTTCTCCGGAAAATGCGTGCACAGGGCATAGACGGCAAGGTAGCAGGTTGGATAGAGAGCTGGCTAAGTGACAGACGGCAACGAGTAGTGGTGAATGGGCGCCCGTATCTAGCGGTGTCCCTCAAGGTTCCGTCCTGGGACCACTACTGTTTATTATCTATGTCAACGACATGGACGGAGACATGGTTGCCAAAATCTCCAAATTTGCCGACGACACCAAGCTTAGTATCAATGTGACAAAGGAGGGGTACACTGCCCGTCTCCAAGAGGACCTTCAAAGGATTGGGGAGTGGTCGGACACGTGGCAAATGCCTTTCAACGTAGCGAAATGCAAAGTAATGCATATCGGCCACCGCAACCCCAAATCTCAGTACATCCTTAAGGGCACTGCTCTTGAATCGAGTGACACTGAGAAGGATTTGGGTGTTACTATCACTAGCGACCTCAAGTTTTCGAAACAGTGCATCGAGGTAGAGAAGAAAGCCCACAAGATGTTAGGCTACATAAAGCGCCAGTTTGGATACCGTAACAAGGAGATAGTACTTTGTCTGTACAACTCCCTCGTTCGGCCGCACCTGGAGTATGCCATACAATTTTGGAGTCCTTCATTTCGAAAGGACATCGCAAGGTCGAACGCGTACAAGCCAGGGCAACCAAACTGATTCCCTCTATCCGATATAAAAGTTATGAGGATAGACTAAGGAAATTAGATCTGTTCTCGCTGGAAACCCGTAGACTGCGTGGTCAGCTCATCGAAGTTTTCAAAATACTTAGAGGGTTCGACAATGTTGACTACCGGGATATTTTCACACTGAGTGAGAACAGAACGCGCAATCACGGCTTCAAACTTGAACTGAAGCATTACAACCGCAATCTGTGTGGAAATTTTTTCACCTACAGTATCTGCGGTATGTGGAACGCACTTCCAGTGGAAGTTGTCAACAGTGAATCTGTTTACCAGTTCAAGTCAAGACTAGACAAAGTCTTGAAACGTGGCCGTTTAGGGACGCCAAACAATTGAGCAGCCATGTGCCTGCTCGATTGCTAGTCCAAAGGTACCCTCTTTGAATGGACTGTAAGGTCTCCCAGGGTACTTTCTTTCCTTGTAACTCCTTGTAACACACACACACACACTCTCTCTCTCTCTCTCTCTCATATTTTCAGTCTGTGAACAGGCCCTTGTTGGTCGTATTAAAGACTCTTCAGCGTAACCTCACTGGCTGAAAGCTTGATATTCGCATGCTCGAATAGGCCACCTTAAAGCAGATTGGGCCTACTAGGTCCCCACTGTAATCAAGATTATTTAGCGCATTCATGAAATCATTCATTATAAATAACTGGTCTCAATCATATGAATTTAGATCGGGTGGGGGTAGGGGTGGGGAGGCTACAGCTTGGCCAATGAGCACCCTTTCTGATTACCATCAAGTCTAGTCACATCGGGCGTGGAATGTGGCTCGTTGGAGTTCCGATTCGGGTTGACTTCACGGCGGCTCCTATACGCTGTAGAGACCGTGGCTCGGACCCCACGTTAAACTAGGTCCTCATAATTATTATTTTTTTATTCTTTACTTTACTTTTTATGGTGATGATTGTTGTATGGGTGGTGAATTAAAATAATCTCTGGCAGGCGCTGTTCAGCATGGAGGATACAGAGGACGCTCTGCATGATTTCGCGAAGTGTCTGACCTTGGAGCCCGACAACAAGGCCGCCGCCAATCATCACCAACTCTGCCTCATCAAAATTAAGCTACACAAGGAGAAAGAGAAGAAGTTGTATGCCGGGATGTTCGACAAGTTCGCCAAGAAGGACGCTCAAGTATGTGGGAATATCAATGTTGAAGTTGTGCTTTGATCTCCAGCTGAGGTCCCCTCATCCTGTTATTATGAGGGTTAATTTTACTTCGCTTTCTTTCTATCATCCATACAAATTCATTAAATTCGTTAAATTCGTTGCTCTTGTTCTTTATAGGCAGCCATATTTCTTTACCTATTCAGCTGAATTCAGCACAAAGTTACATCTCAATAAAGAAATTGTTATAGGCTATTTTACGTTCCGCCACCCACCATACCTCACAAAGGGTAGTATTTTGTTATAACAAGAAAGTACATCCATCATTTTTTTCCATACTTTTGGCTCCACAGTGGGATTACTCTGTATTCTGCTACACAAAGTGCCTGGAGGAGCAGTACGTCCTCCCGGCTCGGTGTCAGTAGGAAAGGACTGGCTGCTCATTGGACTGACCTGAACTCTTTGACAGGGCAGAAATGAGAGCCTGCTGACGGAACACTGAAGTTGCGCGGCGTCTTTATCCGTGTCCCTCAGGTCATCTGTCGCCTCCGAATCTGTCACACTCCCATTGACATTTAATGGATCGCTTCTTTGAGAACGTTTCGCTCTTCACACCGACTACATAGTAGGAATCACGGCAGTCCTCTGGGCTGGTTAGCAAAAAAGATGGGACACGACTGTTCCCATGGACCCACCTTCCAATGCAGCGACGGCTTCGGGTCGCTTTCTGTCGTCTTCGAATTGGATTTTTCTGGCCTCCGTGGTGACGGGACCCAGCTTAGCCTCTACCTTCCTTCGCTAACCCCTAATCTCCATCTTCTGTACTAACTATCTCGTCTTGCCCCTGCTCTTCTGTCGTCCCTTTACTATCGCCTTTAGTTGGGCCCTTTCTTCGCATGCCCATAAACCTCCCCGATCTCGACCTGGCACTCATCTGGATCACGGAACCGAAACCCTTCTACAAGATGTTAGGCATGATGACCCTAACCGCTCAGAAGCCTGTAATCAAGATGGATCCGTTATCCCGATCTGCCTACCCCCACGACGTGTATGCTTTCGTCCAGGTTTTCCTAAGGTGTGGCAAGGAAACTCCTTCGAGAGCTTAGTACAGCACTCGGTACGGTGGCGCCACTGATTCTGCCTATCACACCACTCTGAAGGGTACCACCTTTGACTATTTATCGCCACGCCTCTGCTTCTACAGCCCCAAGAGTATTGCGTTCGGCCTTTTTGGAGCACACTTCGTCTCACGCTGGAACCGTGCCAGTTTTGTGAACAGGCAAGGTTGTGTGTGAATTGTGGATCGGATTATCACGGGACGCCCTGTTCTCAACAGCCGTGCTGCCCTAACTGTGGTGGAGAACACCCTGCAACATCACAGCAATGCACTTTATTTCTCTATGAGAGGGAAGTCATTGCCATTAGACACAAGAACAGGGTCATTTTTAAAGAGGCCAGAAGAAGAGTAAAGGAGATATATGTCCAACCTGGTGTGAGCTTTTCTGATGCTCTTCGTTCTACCGGACCAAAGAAAGGGAGAATCCAGAGACCTCCTACTGGTTCTCCTGTTCCTGACCAGGTAAAAAGTCCTCCCCATCCTAAACATACATCTCCTCGTGGTGAATACTGTTGGTCAGCACCTAACAGTGCTTCTGAGGTTACCAACAAGAAGAGGAACCTTCCATCCTCTCCTGGTTCCCCAAGGGTGGTTAAGCACCTTGCTACCGCTCCAGAACATCTGGATGTTGATCATGTTGGTCCTCAGGTGGTATCCATTTCACCTCTGGACATTCACCCTGCCCCTAAAGGACCCCGCTCTTCTTCAGCTTCAAAGCCATTTATCACTCCAGCCCCCCTTGTTCATACTGCTTTGGAATTCCTTCGATCCCTGAATGAGAAGGAACCAACCTTTGCTTCTTCCCAGGAGCCAGCTGTTGTGGAGGTTACCCCCTCATCTGAGGAGCACTCTCAAAAGCTGACTCCACATCCTTCTCTATCAGCATCGAATTCAGAACTTTTGCCGATGTCCTCGCCACCACCATCGCCTCTACCATCCCAACCAATACCACCAGCTGTGTCAACATCGTCTGTTCCTTCGATACCTGAACTTACCCCTGGAGCTGCTTCCATCTGTGCTTCTCCAGTGAAGACAGTTCTCTCTTACAGCCACTTATCAAAATCTGATGCACCTCCCCCTAAGGGCCGCGGCGATTTGCCTTCCTGGCCGCCGTGCTGACGGGACTCAGCGCCCCGTCCGGCCCCAGCTTAGCCTCTTCTTCTTTCAGACCCTTTATTTCTCCCCTACTTCCTCACTTTCCCTACAACCTCTCCCACAATTTTCTCTGATCGGCCTGTATTTTCACAGGGTAGATGCCGACCTTCTTCACAGCCAACTATCCCGGATCGGGGTTGAGGGGGGAAGGGACAATTTTGCCTAACCCCTGAGCTCCGGTTTGGGATGGTGGGTTTTAAAGAACCTGATTCATCCCCACCCATACCTTCCTCACATCCCTTTTCCTTCTCTCTTCACACTCTTATCAATTTTACGCCGTGTCCAAGGTGGAGCCGCCATGCTGAGGGACTGCCAGGCGACCAGTCGGGAGGGGTGGTTCTAAATGGCGGCAACTGGCTCTGCCAGCCCTGTACGCACCCCTTTCAGGGCGGGCTACTGCGAGGGGTGATTACCAGGTGCATCCCGTCAGAAAATTAGGGTCGCCTTGCCCAATGATGGAAATTTAAAAAAAAAAAAAACTCCCTTTCGCCCTCATAATCAACGGAGCCACCTTCTGGCAGCTCCACAGAAAAAATGGAGGTCCCCTCCCCCTCTCTCCTGTGCTTGCACAGGGGACCCTCTAAAATTCTCTAACCGCAGAATAGGCTTACTCCTCTCCTTCGCCTGCGGGTGTAGGGGACTCTCCCTCACCCCCTTGTATGGAGATGCTTTTGGGCACCTCCCTCTTCCCAGCGGTAGTCACCCATTACCATCCTTACTGATCCCTAGTTGGCGTGCTCCTCTCCCCACAGTATGTACCAACATGTAGAGCCCGGATAAGTATTCCATGCACCCTCACACAAACAATGCGGCCCATTATACACGGATGGCTCTAAGTCGGACAGTGGTGTGGGCGCCACAGCCATCTACCCAGGGGAGAATTCCTAATTTTATCTTTGCCGCCACCCCGTAAGAGGCGCGGTGATTTGCCATCCTGGCCGCCGTGCTGACGGGACTCGGCACCCTGTCCGACCCCAGCTTAGCCTTTTCTTCCTTCAGACACTTGTGTTTCCCCTTTGTTTCCTCGCTTTTCATACAACTTCTCCCACAACTTTCTCTGGTCAGCCTCTAATTTCACAGGGTAGATGCTGACCTTCTTCTCAGCCAACTATCCCGGATCGGGGCTGAAGAGGGAGGGGACAATGATCCCTCAACCCTGAGCTCCATTTTAGGATGGTGGGTTTTTAAATAACCTGATTAATCCCCACCCATACCTTCCTCACATCCGCTTTTTCTCTCCTTTCATTGTCTTCCTCACCTCCTCTTCCTTTCTATTTTCAAAGACTACATTTTACGCCGTGTTTAAGGTGGACCCGCAATGCTGAGAGACTGCCAGGCCACCAGGCGGTATGGGTGGCCTTGAATGGCGGCACCTGGTTCTGCCAGCCCCGTACGCATCCTTTGCAGGGCGGGCTACTGTGAGGGGTGATGAGCGATTGTTTCCCGTAAAAAAATATGGTCACCATGCCCAATGATGATACCCAAAAACAATTTCCCCTTGTCCTTCTTCGGAGCCCCCCTCCCTGTGCTCTAGTAGGGGACCCTCCAAATCTGTCTAACCGGAGAGGAGGCTTATTCCTCTCCTTCGCCTGCGGGTGTAGGGGACTCCCCCTCACCCCCTTGTATGGAGGTGCTTTCGGGCACCTCCCTCTTCCTAGCGTCAGTCCCCCCTTTACTTTCCAAGGAAGCCAGCAGGCAGCCCATAGCCGACCACTCCCCTTTGAATTGGCTCGGTAGGTCAAACCCCCTTATGGCGCAGAGGCAAGCCAGGCCCCGTCAGTCGCTTCCCTCAAAAGACCTGCTAGTGAGAATATTGAACCTTGCCGGGGTCAAGGCCTGTGCTTCTCCAGATGCGACTTGTGACAGCGCTGCCAATGGGACCTGTGATGTCCGGGGGGGGGGGGGGAGACTGGAGGCAACCCAGCCTCAGACGGTAGGGCCTTCCATGGGAGCGAATCCGGGCTTGACGCCAAGCACCGAACTCGTGTCCACTCCCATGCAAGGTCCTCCTCAAACGGCTATGGTTTGTAAAGCAATACAAGTTGGGGAGGGATCTCCTCCGACCGGTGCCCCTGGGACTGCCAGGACTTTCTCCATCTCGGAGAAGGTGCTTGCTGAGGCCGGTCCATCCGGCCTGGGGGTTCCTGCCGGCAGAGGAGAGAAGCGGGTTCATTCCCCACCATCCTCTCCTAAAAAGAAAAAAGACTCGTCTCCTTTTTATCCGCGGGGGCTGCGGGGACGGATGGATCTGCTGCCACTTCGCAAGGGACCAAGCCAAGATCGGCATATGCGGCCCCTCTGCCTTTCGTCCCCCGGCCCCCACACAGGTGCAGAGCGGAGCCTCGATTACATCTCGGCCCCTCATTCAGAGATTACCCAGCGTTTTCGAGCCCGTTGGCTTCAAACGCTTCCTCGTTATTCGTTCCACTGATGGCACCATGTTGGCTAAGGGCAATATGATCCATGGTAGAAAGCCGAAGGTGACTCGTTTCTCGGACGGGAGCCTTTTGGCGAATGCGTCGAATTCCTCCGAGGCGGCCATGATTAGTGCCCTTCGGTCACTTGATGACACGCCTGTGAGTGTGACGCCGCACTCTACCATGAACTTTGTGAAAGGAGTAGTTTATGCGAGGGAACTGGTTGACTACTCCATAGAGGACATCACCTTAGAGCTGGCCGACCATGGGGCCGTCAACTTCGAACGTGTGATGAGAAAATAGGGAGGGGCCTCGAGACCCACCCATACAGTCTTTGTCACGTTCGACTGTGACAAGCTCCCTTAGTCGGTGCGTGCCGGTTGGTACCGCTACCGCGTGAAGGCATTCGTGCCACTGCCGCGGTGGTGCTATTACTGTCACAGCTTCGGCTATACGAATCGCTCATGTAGATGTGCAAAGTCGCGGTCACCCGAAGTCTGTGTAAATTGCTCCAAGGCCGCACACGTTAAGTCCAAATCGTGTGTGTCAATTGCGGAGAGCCGCACCCCGCTTCTTCGAAGCAATGTGGTACATATCTCCTTTAGAAGGATATCTTGGCCGTTCATGCCCAGGATCGTCGCTCATTCCGCGAGGCTAAGGACTTGATCCTGCCGCGCCCGGCTCTGCCTGGGACGTCTTACGCCTCAAAGCTAACAAAGACATCCTCTGCTCCTGGCCCATCCAGTCCAACGAGCACGGTTGTTTCCGCTCCCAGAACGTCTAGCGGGCATACGTGTCTTCACTTAACGAGAAGACCCCTCTAGTAGAGGTGTGAAAGCGAGTCAAAAGGATTCGGGGCAAGTTCTCGCAGGACCCCCCTCCCGTTCTCCAGGAGAATGGGACCGCATTCTCTAGCCGGGATACTGCTCTGCCAGCATTCAATGCACGTCGTGATGTCGCAGAAGACCGCCGATTGGACTTTACCTCGAGAGGCGGAGAACCGTTCAACGACAGGTTTACTCTGAGTAAGTTGCGTTCCGCTCTTGCTTCGTGCGCGGACACCGCCCATGGTCCGGGCCATGGGTGAGCGAGGCATGGCCTTTCTGTTAGATTTGTTCAACAGGATCTGGTTGGAGGGTCTCCTCCCGGGTTCCTTGTGAATCGCTACTGTGCTCGCCTTTCGCAAACCAGTGCGAGATCACTACTCCGGCCTGTTTCCGCCAATCTCTCTAACCTCTTGCGTGTACAAGTTGATGGAGATATTGGTAAAGGTTAGATTAGCCTTTTTTCTGGACAGCGGAGGTCATTTGTTTTCTGCACCTTGCGGCTAACGCAAGTTCCACTCCACGTCGGATTCTCTGCTCTGACTGGAAAATGCCGTCTGCGAGGCCTTCCTTCGTAGATAGCACTACGCCACCCAGTTTTTCGATCTGGATAAGGCCTATGATACCGCATAGCGATACGGTATCATGGAGACACCCCACACGATGGGGGCGGGAGACACCTCCCAATGTTTATATCTGAATTTTTACGAGATCGTCGATTGCGCGTACGGGTGGGGGGGAAGCCCTCTCCGGCCCAATGGAGCAGGGAAGTGTCCTCAGTGTCGCACTCTTTGCCCTGAGCATCAACGGCATCACCTCGGTGCTGCTGGAAGGTGTTATCGCTACGCTCTACGTGGACGACCTTTCGATCTCTTTTGGTGCGGCCCAGAGGCCAACTCTGGAGTGTCGACTCCAACAGGCATTGAACCGCTTCTCGCTCTGCCGAAGCGCACAGGTTTCGGTTTTCCTTGGCCAAAACTAAGGTGGTGCACTTCCGCCCCCATCCACGGCTCCACCCTGACCCCGACTTGTTTTTTAATAGGGTACGCATGGAAGTGGTTGAATCGCACCGTTTCCTTGGTCTTGTTTTTAACCGACCCCTCACCTGGGAGGCTCATATTCGCAGCCTTAGGGTCTCTTGTACCCGCACCATGGATATTCTCTGTTCCGTGACGTTCAGCGTTTTGGGCGCTGATAGGGCTACTGCCTTACTTTTTTATCAATCCTTTGTTCGTTCGAAGTTAAACTACGGATGCGAGTTTTATGCATCCGCAGCCGAGCATGTATTGCCGAAGGTGGACTCGATCCACCACACCGGGCTTCGCTTGGCGACCAGTGCCTTCCGCACTTCGCCCATTCAGAGCTTACTAGTCAATGCTGGGAAGATGCCACTCGGTCTACGCCGTGTACAGTGAATTATTCGCTTGTACGCGCGAGCCCGGCGCCTCCCTCAGTCGCAACAGCTCTCACTGCATCCGCAGCTGATTTCCACGGTGCCTATGCCGCCGAGAGACGCTAGTCATACCCTAAGCCCTTTGGGTTTAGGGCCAGGAAACTCCTTCGACACCTAGGTATAACTCGGGCTGGTGGCGCCCCTGGTTCTGCCCATGACGCCACCCTGGAGGGTACCACATTTGGCTATTTGTCGCCACGCCTCTGCTGTCAAAGTTGTACAGCGCCGGGAATATTGCGTTCGACATTTTTTGAGCACACCTCGTGTCACGCTGGGACCGTGGAAGGGTATATGGATGGCTCCAAGTCCCAAGAGGTCGTCGGCTTCGACGCTGTATCCCCTCGGTTTGAAGTCAGCGGGGCTCTGCCAGGCGCTACGTCTGTTTTCACTGCCTAGCTGGTGGCAATACACCACTCGGTACGGGAGATTACGCGACATGCCCGGTTCGGAGACCAGATTGTGATCTATAGCGATTCACAAAGCGCCCGGAGTGCTCTCGGGGCATTAAAATCTCCGCATTCCCTGGTTCGCGATATCAGTGACGCCCCAGTTTTGGCAAGCCGGGCGGATGTCGAGATTATCTTCTGCTGAGTTCCTGGACATGTAGGAATTGCGGTGAACTAGGGCGCCAAGAGTCCTCTATGACTCTGCGACCGGACCAGCGTTTCGCTCTTCCTCACACCGACTATATGGCAAGAATACGGGCTGCTTGGTAAAGAAGATTGGGAAACGGTCGAAGGGAACTTAAATTTGCGTGCCATTGCGCCACGACTGTTTCCATGGACCTACTCCCCAATGCCGCGAAAGCGAATGTTGCTTTCTGTCTTCTCCGAATTGGACACATTCGCGGGACGCACCGCCATTTGATGGAGCGTTCGCCGGCGCCCTACTGTGAAGATTGCGTTGTCTCCCACAAAGTTCGGCACATTCTCGTTGAATGTCCCACTCTGGGCGATCTTCGCGCACGTTACCTGTCCCGCTACCGGGATGGGCGGGGTCGCTACCGCCTGTCCCTTGTACTCGGGACGAGTTCGTACATATTAATTAGTGGACTTTTGGAGGGAGGCCTTTCATCTTCCCTTTATTTAACTAGGTTTTGTTTTTGTTGTTTTCTTTGTAGGTTGCACGCTCCTGCGCCCTGAGGAGGCGGACCTTTCCCCGACGCCGGAGCTTGCTTCCTAATTGTGGCAATTTTCCCTTTTTATTGTTGTTTTTTCATATTCATATTTTATATTAGCTTAGTGCTAGTCTCTCGTGATATCGGCGACTTATGCCCAACTGGGTAGTTGCCAGATACGAGGAGCGGTCAATAAGTTTTGCAATTCGGATATGAGGAAAAGTGTTTTATTATTTTTCAATATAACTACCCTCGACTTCAATGCACTTGCGCCACTTGTCCCTGAGGCTTTGAATTCCCGACAACCAGAAATCTCCCAACTGCTGTTCAATCCACTCCTGGACGGCAAGCTGGACATCTTCATCGTCCCCAAACCGGCGTCCACGCAGTGCAGCCTTGAGCTAGCGAAATAAAAAGTAGTCGCTAGGGGCCAGATTTGGACTGTAGGGGAGATGGTTGAGCTCCTCTAATCCGCACTCGCGCAGGGCAGCTTGTGCAACTCTGGCCTTGTGGGCAGGGGCATTGTCATGGAGGAGCAGGAGACCGCGTGTCAACTCGCCGCGCCGCTTCTGATGGATGCACTTCTTCAACCCAGCCAGTTCCTCGGCGTAATATTGGCCTGTGATGGTCCTTCCACGAGGTGCATAGTCCACCATCAACACTACCTCAGAATCCCGGAACTTGATTGGGGTCGGAGAGCCCCTGTGCTTCCAGGCCATGCTTTCGAGCTTGGTCTCGGGATCCCAGTGATGGACCCACGTTTCATTACCTGTCACTATGCGTGACTTGAATCCCGCCGTGCCTTGGTTGTACAAGAGCAACAGCTCCTCCGAACTTTGACGACGTTGTATTCGATCATGGGGCGTGAGGTTTCTAGGGACCCAACGGGCAGAGACCTTGGTCATTGCCAAATTGTCGTCGATGATGTTGATAACACTTTCATGTGATATTCCAAGTTCTCGCTCGATTTCTTCGACCTTCACCCGTCGATTTTCGAGGATCATCCTCTCCATACGGGCCACATTGTCCTCGTTGGTCGCGTCTGATGGGTGTCCTGGACGGGGGTCATCTTCAAGGGACTCACGACCATGTCGGAACTCCCTATTCCAGCGAGCAATGGTTGCATAAGAAGGGGCGGTATCGGTGTACACTGCAACCAAGCGTTCATGGATCTCTTTTGCATTCTTGCCTTCCTTGGTCAAAAATTTGATCACTGCGCGGTGCTCAACCTTCTCCATTGTTGAAAAATTTGTGACTGACGATCTGCTACTGCTTCTTAAATTGACGAGGCAGGAGCGTGCGGCTGTCATAACTTGTCCTAACACCCCCACAAACAGCCATTTCCCTTCTGTTTTGCCCTACCGATTCGCAAAACTTATTCACCGCCCCTCGTAGGCTCGTAAAAAATAAAATCTTTGCCGCCAGCAGCATCAATTTTTACCGCTGAACTTTCAGCCTTTAGACTCATTCAAATTCTACCTTTTAATGATTTTGTCATTTTTTCCGACTCAAGGAGTGTTTTACAGTCACTTAGATCTTTTAATGCGTCCCATCCCTTAGTCACAGAAATTTGCAACTGGCTTGTCCAAAATGCGTCCCGATATAAAATTATCTTTTGCTGGGTCCCTGAGCAACGAGAGGGCTGATCGGCTGGCTCGCCCAGCACATTCTGTGTCCTCGGAGAACACGGCTCTGCCTTTTAGGGACTACTTTCCTTCAACTGTGGCAGAATGAATGGGACGACTGTTCATCATCCAAACTACAAAATTACAAATTCTATTTACTCTTGGCCCACTAGCCGTCATAGATTGCGGTCGTTGGAGGTAGCCCTTTGCCGAGTTCGCATTGCCCACACAAGACACTCACAGCCATCTTGTTTCGGTGATGTTCAATTCAGCCCTTGCTGTCGTTTTTGCGGTGGGGACCAATCGGTTGCCCACCTTTTATTGGATTGCGCCCATTTCTCCATTCTCCGATTGTCCTGTTTCTCGACCCTTTTAACTATCCCTCAACACATCCATCTTCGATTCATATTGGCAGAGGAATCTTTTAACCCTTAGTTTTTTAAATTTTTGTCACATAGTGGTCTCCTCCTCCACCTTTTATAGATAATTTGCCTCGTTTTATCCTAGCTGCCATATAGAATCCACTTGGATTGAGCAGCAACTCACTAGCTCTTTACTTTAAACCTTAATTGCCAAAGTCCTCCCAAGGTTAGCCCGGGAATTATTTTGTTCTGGCAATAACATCATAATATTCGGTCGATTCTAACGAAATTTGAAACCGCTTTTCCCTTGTATTCGGAACTGGTTTGTGTGCACCGACTTGTGGACTATACGACTTTTTGGAGGAGGCTGGTTTCCTCCACTTTATTTGACCTTTTTGTTGTGGGTCGCATGCCCCTCGCCGTGGGGAGGCTGGTCCATCCCCGACGCTGGACCGCGCTTCCTTGTTACCTTTTTGGTTTGTTTTGTTCTTAGTCTAGGATCTTTTTATCCTTATTTGTTTTTTTAATATAGCCTAGTTGTAGGCTGCAGTGAGTACGGCGACTTATGCCCAAGTAGGCAGTCGCCAGATGGGCTCCTAAAAAAAAAAAAAAAAAAATTAAGCGCTCTTTAGTTAATCGTACCCTTATCATCATGTTACCAAAGGCCCCATGTTTCATCTGAGCGTGGCTTAGTTGACTGGTAGAGAGCCGAAGGTGACCCGTTTCTTAAACGGGAGCCTACTGGCGAATGAGTAGGAAGGACCCTTCATAGGCGGGAATCATCAGCGCACCTCAAACACATAATAGCTCGCCGGCGAGTCTGACTGTGCACTCTACCATGAATTTCTTGAACGGGTTACTTTATGCGAGGGAACTAGCCAACTACTGTTTGGAAGACATCAGCGAAGATTTGTTTATATATGTTTTCCTGCTTATTTTTATAATTGGTTTAAAGATAGGTTTCCCTTTTTAATTTCGGTGAATGTGACCTCGTTGGCAGCCGGCCCAAAAGACCCTATAATAATAATAATAATAAAAAAACTTTCTTCCACTCCTTCCGAAATGTTTTGATTGAGGTTACAGCGTGTTTTGCTCTTTTTAATTTATAGATATAAACTTATTCGTTTACCCTGGCAGGCGGCAACGAAACGAGCCAAGACTGATGAGACCAAGAACGGACGAGCGAGTGACGAACCCACGGAACACCTCACTGCATGAACTGACTCGAGCCGTCTCCGTCTTCATTCCTTTTCATTTTTTTTCCTGTATTAAATGTCTTTGTCCTTTGGCTTTTCATCCACCCACAGGGTCACTTGCCTCCGGCAAGAGGATGTTCTCCCTGACTTTCAACTAAGTCCGTCTCAGATAGCTCACCTGCAGATGAGAACATCCGGGCAAAAACGGAGCGAGTCATCCGAACCAATGTGAAAGAATCGTATTTACATCGTCTATCAGCACATTCCTACCCCGCTAGCGCGTCCATAATTATGCTTGTATGCCGTGATGGCTTGCGTCTCCATTAAATGTTGTGGAAGTGTACCTCATGTCCATGTCAGAGCTGAGAGGGAGGACATGGGTTTCTTCATGTAAGTGTGGTTGCAATGCGTAGGGCAGTGTTTTGTGTTATCTGTAGTTTATTTAGGTGGGTGTTGGCTGTGTCAGGCTGTCATGCAGTATGTTAGTATGGGTCTATTGTATTATTTATAAACTTTTGTAATGGCCTCCTTGGTGTGTCCCTAGGTTGTGTTGTGAGGAAGCGGATGACGTTTAGTCTGTTTTTGGCTTTAGTGTTAATGTCTGTGGCTTGAATGTCATCCCTCTGTCAAGTGTTACTCCAAGAATTTGGTAGTGGGTGTGAATGAGATAGGATTGTTGTGTAGTCTGTGTTGTATGGTGTTATGAGTGTAAGTGAAGATTTGTTTGGAGACCTTGTAGGAATGCCTCTGGACATTCCTATAATAAAAACCTCCTGGGAAACATATATTCATAGAATCAACGAATGTACAATGAGATAAGTAAATTAGGTATACAATGTAGGATATTGTAACATGATTTACAGTAACAAGATGCGAAGAGAATTGAAGTATGTGAAATAATATGGTTAATAATATATAGCAATGCCTCTGGGCATTCCTATAATAAAATCCTGGGAAACTTAAATATATATATATATACATCCATTATTATGTAAATTTCATATGCAATTATTTTACTTAACTTTGTCAATTTCATATGCAATTATTTTACTTAACTTTTGTAAATTAAATAATTTTATGTACAACTTAATAATTAATTAATTCACTTATTTTACTTGTCAATTCATTTAACATACTTTTTCACACAAACAAACACACGCTTTCAGCTCCACCATCTATCACACTATTCTTGCCCAGTCGACTCGCAACATTCTTCGTATAAAGCCCCTAATTCACAGTCCTTCATATTCACTATATTATTTCATATACTTCAATTCTCTTCGCATCTTGTTACAATATCTTACATTGTATACCTATCTACTTATCTCATTGTACATTCGTTGATTCTATGAATATATTTATGTTTCCCAGGAGGTTTTTATTATAGGAATGCCCAGAGGCATTGCTATAGTATAGCCAGTTTTCTATTGTCTATATGCATTGTTGAAGTTCGGTGGCGGCCTCATGTTTAGGATGTTGTGAGGTCATCTGCGTACGACATAATGTGGGTGAGAGTACTCCGTTAGTTTAGCGAAGTTTTCTGGAGGACTTATATACCGTGTACCCGTGTCTGCCTGAAATAAAATTGACAAGCCACTTTTTAAAGTGTGGGTGGATGTGTGTGTTGAGTGTCGAAGGTTTTGCTGATGTCTATGGCGACAATGAGTGATCTGTATGCATGTTTTGTTGAGTTAAGGCTTTCGAGGATTGTTTGTGAGGAGAGTGATATGTTGTTGAGAACCATTCTGTGAAGTATTTTTGAGGGGTTGCAGAGTAGTGAAATAGGTCTGTAAGAGACTGTTTTTGTGGGGGATTTGTTGGGTTTCAGGATAGGTATAATCTTGACAAGTTTCCAGATGTTGGGAATATTATTTGTTCTGAGTTATAGATTGAAGATCTCTGTGAGGGCCTAAATGTTTTAGGTTTAGATATGAAATTCCGTCGAGGCCTGCAGAGGTGGTGCTCTTTGTCGTGCAGATGGTCGTGGTTGAGGACGGGGGTGGCATGTTGCGTGCTAATGTAGGTGTTTGAAAATGGTACGGTCCTCGTCTGTGAGTGAACCTGCATATGTTGAAGTAGTGCTTGTCAGTTGGTGTTAAGGTGGCCTTGTATGAGCTTCCAAAGTTTGGAAGGGTTTGTGTTGAATGTGATGTCAGAGAGAAGTTTCCATTTAGTGAGTTTGTGTTTAATATCCTCGTCTATTTTTATATTGAGTGTCCTGAAACATAGGTTGTAGTGTCTGATAGTGCCTCGGGGTATGTGTGATTTGTTTGTACGTGTAATTCTGTCATCGAAGTCTTGTACCGCAAGATCGATGTTATTATAGTCTGTAATGTTGAATGTTTGTAGGTGTTCCTCAATTAGTTCGGTGAAAGCGGACTATTAGTGTTATTAAGCCTCCTTCACCATCGGGTCTGTCAAGTCTTGTTGTATATCCAGGAAACTTTGGTGTCTTATGTGTAGCCCTGAACTTTGTTTCTTGTATGAGTGCTGTTTGTTTGTGATACTATGGTGTGTTGTAGTATTTTAATGGGAGAGCCGTGTATAGAGTATATGGGGGTGGGGGGAAGGTCCGGCAGTCGGAGAGGGCGGAGCCGCTGCACGTTGAGGTGGGGGTGACAGGCAGGGCACCTGTTAGCCACCGGCATCTATGGAGCAGTGTGTTGTATCTGAAACAGACCCACCCCGGTGAAATGTGGTATCTTTGTGAGACTGCAGAGGAGTCAATGAATGCACTCCCCACGTCGATTGTATTGGCGGCTGCAGGGCTAGGGTTAGTCTATGTCACCGGAGAGTAGGAGGAGTAAGGGCAGGAACGCCGACGATCGTTCACTCTTCTTTAGAAAAATAATAATTGTATGTGGTTGGTGGGACAGTCCAGGGCGGCACTCCGGCCGTGCCCGCGCTGGTCTAGCAGGGGTCGCCAAGAGCAGAGTGGGGTGATAGGCTTTCGTTCCTCCTGCTTGATAAGAGGATTCGCTGCCACTCGGGTGGGCGCTTGTGACCCCACCCTCATCGCAGGTTCCATGTTGAGAGGTGACAGTGGTCACTATTCATCAGTGCGTAGCAGAAGGCTTGGTGATTTAAAGTGATAAAAGCTCTCGTGCTGTCCAATCGAACAGATTTTTTACTCTTTCTTTCCCGAATTATTTCTTTATGTAAAAAAAAACCCATTTAGGTCATAAAACATAGCGTTGAAGGAATTTCTAAAAATAAAATGATTCCACATAGCATCATTGGGAAGTGTTGATGCAAACAAAAAAAATAAAAGAAAACGAAATTTAGTTACCATATTTCCTAAAAATAGTCAATTCTTTTTCATTAATTTTAATCAAATAATATACACAATTTATTTTTTAAGAAAAGTAATAAAACAATTTTGCTCTTTCAACAGGCATAACGATATGTTGCACTTGCAGCCTTGCTACACTTCATATGTGCGTGAGCTTTGATGCGGCTTTTGCATCTTTGTTTTATATCAGTAGGCACAGGAAAATTATCAAACCTATCGAAAAGAAGATCATCAACTGGTTTTGTTCCTCTGTCTTTTTGCATTTAGACTGAGTGAGAGGCTGAGAGCTTCTCTAATGTATTTTTTAGGAGGCAACTTAAGACTAAATGAATGAAAATTAGTTATTATATATATTTATACACACACACGCGCGAAGCAATCGCTTCGCTACTAAGATTAAAATTTAAAATTAAAAAAACAGCCATGGTTATATTTTTATAATTTTTTTTTTTAACTCGCCCTCCCTCTGGGATCTTTTCTTCAGGGGTTGTTCCCGGAGAGGCTCTGGCCTTCTCGTGGCGAGGCGGGTCAGCCCTGGGCCAAAAAGACAACATGCCCCTTTCTTTCCTTACTTTCTCTTACAGCCATTTATTTCCCCCTCTTCTTGCTATTATCTAGCGGCCCTGTTTTTTTTTCGGACTTCTGAATTGTTCTTTCATGAATGTCGGAAGAGGTTGGGCATCTCCACAGCCTTCGTTTGCCGATGCCCAAGAAGAAACCCGTCATTGGCCTCTTTTCTCCGCGAGTAGGAGAACTCGGGGCAGCCTGTTTGGTTTGTAAATATGGTGTGGTGAATCCGTATCCATTTTCCAAGAGGTAATACCGGACGTAACTGATTGTAGAGTTGCAGTAGTGCCGGGCCCTTGTAGGCCTCCATGGTGGGGAGTCTCGAGGGAGAATGCGAAGTTTTTTTTCTTTTTGCAATGGCCAGCCATAAACCAAAAAAACTCCCTTTTTCGTAAGAGTTCTCGTGCCAAACGTTCCTTAAGCTCCCCTTTCAGCCTTCCCTCGCTCGTTGGACCCCTATTCCAACGAAGTAGGCCCAGATTTAGATTATACCCGCTTTCTTCTCATGAGTTCATCATCCGACACCCACTTGCAAAAGTGAATGAGTCTTTTCAGTCCCGCTGTTGTGAACCCTGCCGGATGTAGTCAAGAGGTAGTGGTGATGTAGTTGAGGTGTCATCACACTCTCAACACAACCTTGTGCGAAATCTATCTTCGATAGCTGAAATTCCAGTAACTCTCGCCCCATCCACGTCTGAATTTTGTCAAAGGTGTCGTCCGTTCAACGAACTAAAGGACTACGACCCTACCTGCCTTCAGAGTAAGCTTAGTACCCAACGTGTCACACACGTACACAGGGTAACTAAAACATTAGGCTCCACTAAAGTCCCAACCACCACACTGATTTTAACATTTGAACGAGAAGAACTGCCGCAATATATTAAAGCTGGGTACCTTCGTGTTCCGGTAAGTGCCTCCATCGAACTACTCAGATGCTGCTTCAATTGCAATCAATTTGGACATGTTGGCCGTGCCTGTCAGCACCCTCGCTCCTGCGTCAATTGTTGCTCTGACTAACATGGCCCCGAATGCACCAAAACACCCACCCGCTGTGCCAACTGCGGAGGTACCCACAGTGCTGCGTCAAAACTCTGCTCTATATTTTTATATCAAAAGGAAGTACTCGCTTTGCGCGACTCTCTACGTCTAGATATAAGAGAGCCTTGCCAGCGTGCCCGAACACAAACGTCGCCACTCGGCCGGATCTTCTCTGACGTTTTACGTGACGCTGGATGAAACCGACCATCACGCGCGAGTTCCGACCAGCCTGAAGCACTTCACGATAGATCTACTCGCAGTGTCGAAAACATTCAGAATATGCAGTCGAAGCATCACTCTCACCGAGATAACCAATGTAGTACCCCTCTCTCCAGCAGCTCTAGCTGGGTGAGACACTTGAAGTCATCAGACGCTATTTGAAAGAATCCTCAACATCGACCAGTGAAGGTTCATCCACCCGGTCCCGAGACCCAAAGCCCAGTGGTAAGAGGAAGGATTCCTCACCTGGGCTATCGACCACCAATAAGAGGGCTGACTTGGCCGAACCCTGAGAATCTTCAATCGACTGAACATTCTATGCCCTTAAGTCCGTCCCGGCCTTCACAGGAATTAGGCCCCATCCTGATCCAAACGATGGCAGATATACACCACACTCCAGACACCTCGCTCAGATCACCTATTCGTTCCACTCACCCATCAACCCAAGATCCGATGGAAGCAGTTGATACTCCGACATCACCAATCGCGGCGGTTGGACCAACTTCTCAGACACCGAAAATCCCTTCTTGATCTTCCTTTTCCGCCAGGTTGTGAGACCGAATTACAATCAAGGCCCTCGGTCGGTTCTCCAAAACCCACGAAAAAAAAAAACCAGTTATTGCTCTATCTAGGATATCTCCCTACAAAATCAGCTCTCCGTCCCCCAAGCTCTTTGGGATGAACCTCAAATACAATATCGGCCTCAAAAGAGAAAAAGATATCCACAGTGGAATTATAGTGTATGGTTATCAATGTGATTTATCTTCGGTTAATAAACCAGCCTAGATATCGTTTCGAAAACCATAACCATAAATTTTGTTGGGCGTTAATAAAGACAATTACACAAATATAAATATATTCATAAAATCAACGAATGTACATGTGATAAGTAGGTTAGGTAAATATGGTTAAACAATAAGGTGAATAATATATATAATATAGTGTAATAATGTAGAGTATATATGTTAATATAGTAAATAATTTAGAGTATCTTTGATGTAGGGTAAATAATGTAGTAGTAATTTAGAGTATTTATAATGGACTGGATTGGGACTACGATGAGAAGTAAAAATAATTAGGACTTACTCTCGTACTGTCGTTTGCAAAGAATGTGAGAGTGGAATTAACTCAGTATGATTTTTTGGGGGGGTAAATGAATAATTATAGAAGGGAAAATGGTTACCGACCTCTATAGGAAGAAAGCAGCGAATGAAGTGGGCATTATAACGTGCTCTTTGGATCGAGCTGGGAACGTGTGTTTGTTTGTGTGTGAAATTTAAGAGATGTTGTTTGGAACAGTATACGTTAATTGAATTGACCAGAAAATAAATGAATTCATTAATTATTAAGTTTAACATAAATGATTTGAATTACAAAAGTTGAAGTAAATTAATTGAAAGATTAAATTGACAAAGTTAGAGTAAAATTGATCAATGATTAAATTAATAAAGTTAAAGTAAAATGATTAGATTGACCAGTTAAATGAATGCATAATGAATTTTACATAATGATGGATGTATATACATATTTAAGTTTCTCAGGAGGTTTTTATTATAGGAATGCCCAGAGGCATTGCTATAACACACCCTCCCCCTAAGAAGGTTACCCCCCTCCTTTTTACTATTTTGAGATTATAAGTCCGAGTACCGACGAGGCCTCTTGATGACGCGACCAGAGCGTGTGACAGTGCCATTGGTTTGGCTGCGGGTACGAGGAAACAGATTCGCTGTGGCAGTGACATTATCGTTGAACGAGGCACTGGCACGATAGAAAGTTGACGGAGCGAAGGTGATCCGCTTGCTGGTTCCTTCCGAGATGGCGTCAAGTGGGATGTGGGAGTCTTGAGTCCCGTTGTCTGCTGACAGAGTGAACAGTGGGGGGGAGATTTTCTCCTGACTAACCACTTCTGCCAACGAGGGTTCCTGCAACAAAGGAGGAGCGGGCAGCAAAACAGAAGGTAGAGTTGGAGACGCAGTTCTTAAAAAGGTGGTGGTTAGGTTATTTTGGGGGATTACTGTACCATAAAGGGGTATAGTAGGAGGAGAATGAGGTGATTGGGGTTCAAGACGAACATTTTCGGTATAAGCGGGTTTTAGTCGGTCGATAGAGACAGTATCTTGCCTGGTGCCAAGCTTCGGGCCGAAGAATTTCTGTTTCCTGTAGATAACGAGAAAGGGTCCGTCATAGACTGGTTGTAACGAAGTGCGAGCTGAATTGCGACGGACGGAAACATGGAAGCATGTTGCCATCTCCTTCGGCACGAAGGTTTTATAATTAGCAGGCACTCTATGGGCAGTTGGCTTAATTTCAGCCATCACCCGTACAAAGTTATGTACGCATGAAGAAGGATCTAGGTGAGAAGGTAGAGGTCGGTCAGAGGAAGAAAATAATTGACCGGGTAGACGAAGTTGATGAAATCGTGTTGCCAGAGCACTATGCGAGTACGAGGATTACTGAAGTGTTGTCAGAGCATTATGTGAGTGCGAGAGGATTTATGGCGTGTTGCCAGAGCACTATGCGATTGCGAGCGAATTGATGACTTGTTGTCAGATCACTATGTGAGTACTGAATGTAACGGCGTGTTGCCAGAACACTATATGGGTACTGAATGTAATGGCGTGTTTCCAGAGCACTATGAGAGTGCGAGAGAATTAATGGCGTGTTGTCAGAGTACTATGTGAGTACTGAATGTAATGGCGTGTTGCCAGAGCACTATATGAGTACTGAATGTAATGGCGTGTTGCCAGAGCACTATATGAATACTGAATGTAATGGCGTGTTGCCAGAGCACTATGCGAGTGCGAGTGAATTAATGGCGTGTTGCCAGAGAACTATTTGAGTGCGAGGATTGATGGCGTGTTGTCAGAGCACTATATGAGTGCGAGAATTGATGACGAGTTGTTAGAGCACTATGTGAGTGCGAGATGATTTATGGCGTGTTGCCAGAGCACTATGTGAGTGCGAGCGAATTGATGACTTGTTGTCAGAGCACTATACGAGTGCGAGAATTAATGGCGTTCTCAGAGCACTATGTGAGTGCGAGAGAATTGACAACGTAGCACTGTATGAGTGCTGGATGAAATGATGGTGATATGAAGTGAGGATTGAGTGTGGGTCAAAATGCAAAAGTGAGGACCTACCTGAATAAGTGAAGTGAGGTGCAGGTGGTAGATGTTGACCCGTTTATTGTCAATTGTTAATGTTTGTTGTTAATTGTTGTTAATCCCTTGAGGTGTTAGTTTAAAGGATGTGATTGAAGTTTGAGGATTTGGAGAAAGTGGTTGAGTGGGGTGAAGTGAGAAAACTGGAGAATTTGAGGAATGAAGATTTGATTAAGGATTTGGAGAGTTTGGTGATGAAAAGTGAAGATTAAAGGAGTTCTGAGATGAAGATTGATGTGCGAGGAGTGGGGAGTTGAAATTAGGTAGAGTTACTGGTTGTAAATATATGCAAGGCTGTAAACGTTTTACGGCTTGTGCCTCATATTTGTTATGATACCAGCACCACTGAGTTGGTTGAGAGGGAAAAAGAAACGTTATGCTTCGGGAGACTACTTAAAGCAGTATGTAAAGAAAGAAGCATAGCGGTGGATACAAGGCTGTGTACACTATACAGCATTGTGACCGTACTTTTGATGATACCAGCATAGACTCTGATGGTGTAGAAAGTTATAAGAATAGGTGGAAAAATGAAGTTGAAAATTTTGCTGCCTCTCACCTTTTGCAGTGGGATGCCCTCATTGGTTTCTCGTATGGGGACCAGAGCGGGGCATGCGTCTCCGATCAGCAAACCCATGTCCGTGCTTGCTATGTGATTCTTGCTGCAGCTTTAGCCGCTGGATGTCAGATTACATCCTCCGCATTGAAGCATCAAGGTCCCTCGATAGAGAAGATGGAACCCTTGAACGCTCAGACCGGGCGTCCGAGGAGCTAGCCGTCCCAAACCTTTACGCTGAGAATGACGAGAGACGAGTGACATAGATTTGTGTTCAATGTGGAAGAGCTGAAAGCGTGTTATTTTGTGTGTTTAACTAAAGTAAGTGTGGGAAAAAAGAATGTATCTTAGCCACGAATTTTGGATGACAATTATTTATTACAAAAGATAGATTGAAAATACATATACAACTGTAGGAGAATAGGCTTAATGCTCCCACGTTTCTCCACCTCCCTTCCGGGCGGGCCACGATAACAAACCTTTTCCTTCCAGCCCGATGTATGGTGGCTTCCCACCGAAAGAACCCACCAGCCATTTCAGCTAACCACCGCATTCCTTCCCAGACTAGTTATCGATAGATGGGAGCCCATCTTGGCTTCCAGTGGTTTCAGAAAGTTTACAAAGGATGAAATGAAGGAGATAATCAAGGAGCTCTCACCATAAGAAGGCCGCTTGACATCAAATCTACTTCCGGAACCATGTGAATCTGTCCTGAGTTTCGGGTATAAAATGAATTCTTTTAACTCTCGGTAGTAAAGCTTGCACAGCGTCTGGCGGGGCAGGAATTGCCATATATCTCGGTGTTGTGATAAATCTTCGAAGCACCGAGTCTTCAGAGAGGAATTCGGTCCCAGTTAGGGAGGCTCCCTACCCCGTTGGTATGCAAGTCAGTGCCGACCCAGGCTCGTACTCACGTTTTCAGAGTCGAAGCTACAAACAGCTTCATTCTGGTTCCCTAAGCGAGAAAACTACATATCGGCTTTTCTCCGTTTTCTCATATTTATTCATTACCATTAACAAGTTTAGAAAAAAAATCATTTTTAATCGATAACAATATGCAATTTAATCAATAATATATTCTCCGTTGTTATTTACGACTTCTTCCAAACGTTCTACTAGTTTTTCGATGCTTCTGTAATAAAAATCTCTCGATTTTGACTCAAAGAATTCGTCTAACCAGGTTCTTAATTCCACGTCAGTATTGAACGAAACGCCGCGCAAATTGTCGGAGAGCGATCGTAACAGATGGAAATCCGATGGAGCCAAGTCTGGTGAATATGGAGGATGCGGCAGGATTTCCTAATTGAGCGTTTGGGTGGCGTCTTTTGTCATATTGGCAATGTGAGGACGAGCATTGTCGTGTTGCAGAAGGACTCCATAACGTCGATGAGGTCGCTTTTCACGAATTGCTTCGGTGAGTCGATACATTTGTTGAACGTAGAGTTTTGCATTGACAATCTCGTTGTTTGCAAGGAGCTCATAAAGAATGATGCCTTCACAATCCCACCGCACACACAGCATCGTCTTTCATGGATGAAGTCCTTGCGTTAATCGCGGAAGTGTTTTTTTTTGGGGGGGGGGAGGGGGGCTAAGCCATGGTTTTCGATGGTTCATGTTGACATAAACACACCACTTTTCGTCGCCAGTGATGATGCGGTTAAGAAATCTGTCCTTATATCCACATGTACCCTTGTGGCGAGCAAGCAAACCGGCGGCAATCGTGGAGCGCTGAAGCTTTTTGCTTTCGCTCAAAGCGCGCGGAACCCATGCACCAAGTTTTTTAACTTCTCTCATCGAATGAAGGTGATTCATTACAGTTTTCTGATCACACGCCAATTGACGAGATTGACGAGAATTTTCATGAAGAAGGTCGTTCAATCGATCTTCATCCAACTTAATGGGGCGACCAGAACTGTCTTCACCATTAAGATTGAAATGACCGTTTTTGAAACGTGAAAACCACCATTGAGCTGTCCTTTCGGATAAAGCATTTTCTCCGTACACAGCACAAATATCGCAACGAGCTTTAACTGCGTTTGCATTGTTCCCGTCTCGATTGAAAATTAATATAAACAAGTGTCGAAAATGCGCCTTTCTTTCAACTTGACATTCCATTTTGAGGGTACAGAACAAAAATTAAATTAACACAACTTTTAAATAAACCGCAATAACTTATTACTTAACTTCAAGACGTAGCCTAAGCAAAAGCCTAATAGTCTACGCTGTTAATATTTTCACAAACCAAGTCAACAAAACTTAAATCAACACAACATAAAAAAACCCGCAAGAACTTATTCTTTAACCTAATAAAACTCACACAGACGAGAAAAGAGCAAATCAGGTATTACAGTACTTACGTGAAGAATGTAGGCAAAAAAAATTTAATGTAGGGGGGCAGTCTTATGACAATGATGCTTATAAGGGGATGTAGCAAATATTTTAGAGATTAACAAGTTTGCTATATGTGTACCCTGTGTATCTAATTCACAAAATCTGTTTGGCTAAAGTGCTGTTGACTGCTGTCAAGAGGCTGTTAATTTCTTCTCTACAATATAATTACTCTTATACCGTTTTTTCAGCCTCAAACAGCCGATGAAAGATTCTTAAAGATCGTATTAAAAATGAAAGTGTCTTGAAATCCCTCTCTGATACAAGATGGGAGGAACATGCTATGGCAACAGCAGAAATTTTGAAATCTTTCCTTGAAATTTTAGAAGCATTAGAATATACGAGGGACGGTCAATAAGTTTTGCGAATCGGTAGCGCAAAACAGAGAAAGGGGGATGGCTGATTGTGGGGGTGTTAGGACAAGTTATGACAAGTCAGGAACTGCAGCCGCACTCTCCTGCCTCGTCTATTTAAGAAGCCGTGGCTGATCGTAGATCGTCAGTCACAAATTTTTCCACAATGGAGAAGGTTGAGCACCGCGCAGTGATCAGATTTTTGATCAAGGAAGGCAAGAATGCAAAAGAGATCTATGAACGCATGGTTGCAGTGTACACCGACACCGACCCTTCCTATGCAACCATTGCTCGCTGGAATAGGGAGTTCCGCCATGGTAGTGAGTCCCTTGAAGATGACCCCCGTCCAGGACGTCCGTCAGACGTGACCAACAAGGACAATGTGGCCCGTGTGGAGAGGATGATCCTCGAAAATCGACGGGTGAAGGTCGAAGAAATCGAGCGAGAACTTGGAATATCACATGGAAGTGTTATGAACATCATCGACGACAATTTGGCCATGACAAAGGTCTCTGCCCGTTGGGTCCCTAGAAACCTCACGAAACCTCACGGCCCATGATCGACTTCAACGTCGTCAAAGTTCCCGAGGAGCTGCTGCTCCTGTGAAACCAAGACCCAGCGGGATTCGAGTCATGCATAGTGACAGGTGATGAAACGTGGGACATCACTGGGATCCCGAAGCCAAGCTCGAAAGCATGGCCTGGAAGCAGAGGGGCTCTCCGTCCTCCATCAAGTTCCGGACCCAACCCTCAGTTGGGAAGATCATGGACACCATCTTCTGGGATTCTGAGGGAGTGTTGATGGTGGACTATGCACCTCGTGGAAGGACCATCACAGGCCAATATTACGCCGAGGAACTGGCTGGGTTGAAGAAGTGCCTCCGTCATAAGCGGCGCGGTGAGTTGACACGCGGTGTCCTGCTCCTCCACGATAATGCCCCTGTCCACAATGCCAGAGTTGCACAAGCTGCCCTGCGCGAGTGCGGATTCGAGGAGCTCAACCATTCCTCCTACATTCCAAATCTGGCCCCTAGCGACTACTTTTTATTCCGCCAGCTCAAGGCTGCACTGCGTGGACGCCGGTTTGGGGACGATGAAGATGTCCAGCTCGCCGTCCAGGAGTAAATTGAACAGCAGTCGGGAGATTTCTGGTTGTCGGGAATTCGAAGCCTCAGAGACAAGTTGTGCAAGTGCATTGAAGTCGAGGGTAGTCATATTGAAAAATAATAAAACACTTTTCCTCATATCTCGTTTCCTTATATCCGAATTGCAAAACTTTTTGACCACCCCTTGTATAGCCGAAGCCCAATCACAAAAGAGAGACGCTAGAAGAGAAGCAAACAATATTGCAGACAAGTTTCAAGAGCTAGAATGAGTTTTTAGGTTGAATTTTTGGAACGAGATTTTGCAGAATTTTCACAGAGTAAACAAAGATCTACAAAATGAGGATGTGAACTTAAAAACATGTACAGATCTGTATGTATCATTTATTAACTAACTGTGCAATTCAAGAGATGAATTTGAAAAATATGAAAAAGATGCAAAGGAAATGTTATCAGATGTTAATTACGAGGCAGCTACAGCTCGCAAACGTATTAGAAAGAAAGTACCCAATGACAGAGATACACCAGAAGTATATCTGAATGCTAGAGATAAATTTCGTATCACAACCTTTTACACAAATGTTGAGAAACTTGCAACTAAGATGAGAAGAAGAGGAGAGATATACAAAGAAATAGGAAATATTTTCTTTTATAAATGATGTGTCATATAATGTTACTTCATCCTCTACTAACATTGAAAGGTATTCTCACTGCTGTCAAAAGCTGATTAAGGCCTACCCAGAGGATTTCAACAGTAATTTTAATTTCTCATTTGAGCTTCAGCGTTTCATTTATATCTGTCCCATAAGTTTAGTGCAACAGAAAATGTATAAACAAGATTCAGTCATGCTGAACCTTATAAAATAATGGTAGAAGACAATATTCAGTGTGCCTTTCCAAATGTCGACATTGACTTCCGTGTATTTTTAACATTAATGGTCACAAATTGCTCACCTGGCGTTCATTTTCACGTTTGAAATATACAGAGCTGGGCGTTGCGTAAACGAGTTGCAACTTTGCAACTTTGTCGCACTATGAATTTCGAAGTCACAAAGTCGAGAGTCGCAAACGTTTTGATAAAGTTGGACTAAGCAAAGTTCACCGCCAATTTTTCGCGACTTTTGTAATTTAGCGGAGTCGCACCGGGGAAAAAGTCGCAGTCGCAAACTTACAATTTTACGCGACTTTTGCCGCGACTTTGAACAGACAAAGACGACTTTTTTAAAAAAGAAATTTCCGCGGCTGTTTTATATGTGTTTTTCTGCCTCATAAAAGCATGTTTCTGTTATCGCGCTAAAGTTTGTGTAAAAGGTTGTAATTTAGCGGAGTCGCACTGAGAAGAAAAAGTCGAAGTCGCAAAGACGCAAGTCGCACGGGGAAGGTGGGGGGGGGGGGGCAAAAGTAGAGTCTCAAAGTCGCAGTCGCACCAGATCCGGCGGCAAAGTCGCAGCTGGAAAAAATAAAGTCGTACTCAGCTCTGAAAATACATAAATTAAAAATTCCCCCAGAACAACTATGCAACATGTCAGGCTGGATGCCTTATCTCTATTATGTATAGAAGTAGATGTGTTACGTAAGATTGGTTATGAGGATCTGATCAAAGACTTTGCATGGGAAAAAAGAAGGAGAAAATTATTCAACTATAAATAAAACGGAATCATACAAAAATCAATATTATTTTCCTTCTTACTGTAAGTTTTGTTTAATTTCGAAGTTTCGATAAATATAACTTTATTTTATGGTTTATTATTATTTATATTTTGAATTATAAATGTATTGGGACACCAAAATGTTTTAGTGCTTAGGGTCTCTAAGGGTCTTAATTTGGCCCTTCTTGCTACCTAGCGTCGAAGCCACCATCATCCACTATCGTCTTCGATGGGCAGGCCACGTCCTTCTAATGGACCCTTCCCGACTCCTCAAGATCATGCTCTACGGGGAACTCGCCACTGGAACAAGACTCCGCAGAGAACCAAAGCGCCGTTACAAAGACCAGCTTAAGCGTACTCAGGCCCAAACCAACATTGAACCTTTTTCATGGGAGCAAACTGTCAGGAACAGAGGAACCTGGATGACAGCTGTCTACGACGGCACCGCGGACTTTTAGGAAAACAGAAAACAGCATGAGAAGGACAAACTTAGGAGAAAGAAGGAGCGACTGGAACAACCTCGTTCTCCTCCTGCCCTCCCAAGTGAGTTCTGCTCGCGGCTTTTCCGCAACAGACTGGGTCTCCCTAAGTCATGTACGGCACAAGCATCAGTCGAGGAGACCGGATAACTGAGGACGGAACCAATGCTCGGAAACGAGCTGGAGCCGACGGCGAGAATACAAATAGCTTAGTCTTAATTGATAAGATTGGGTTTTGTAGTTTCATTCTTATTGCAAATCTATATATTTCTGAAAAGAAGTACATATTGATTTTCTATGTATTATTAGATAATTAAAAATGCATTTTGTTACAAACAAGTAAAAATACATAGTACATACAAATTTTAGCCTAAGGTAGAAAAATTAGTTTCTTGCAATAACTTTGTCTTAAGACAAGCGAAGCTCCTAATTTAATTTTGCCAATCTTTAGTTAGTTCGAAATCTAACTTTTGATGCTGTTATGACGAAAAATAGATTGGCCGCCATCTTGGTAGACAAATTGTGATATGGAATCACATTATAGTGTATTATATATTATTTTGAAGTAATTTTTTTCTGAATTAAAATATGATATGGACATTTCATCTTAATCAATTATTAAAGAAAATATGATTGATTTAAATAGCAATCCGGGTTGAGACTTATATCTCTGAAGTCAAGGAACGCGGTAGAAAAAATAGAGGCCTAACGACATTTAACAATCGCCTTTTGAATTCGAATCTAATGTTAGGCTTTTTAATTAGGAATATTACGAGTTTATTTAAAAAATTGGTGTGGGGGCACAACCCTCCATAATTAAGTGTGGGTTATGGGCGCGAAGACCCTGATTTCTAAATTACCTTAAAAATGATATATAATACAATATGGTGCGATTGCAATAGCCTAACAAAAAACAACAACCCTCTAACTTTTGGGGAATTTGCCCATGAAAAAACATTGTCTACCTTTTAAAAAACATTTTTTTAAATATATATATATATATATATATATATATATATATATATATATATATATATATATATATATATATATATATATAAATATATATATATATATATATATATATATATATATATATATATATATATATATATATATATATATATATATATATATATATATATATATATATATATATATATATAAGAAGGTTTATTACATGTGGAAAAAATGGGCGGAGTGGAACTCCTTCCTTATGGGTTTTAGGTTTTAGGTTTTCCAAATAATATAGTATGCCAGGAAAAGAGCCTGATACGTGTAACTTGTTATATATTTCGTTAGATATATATTTGCCCGTCTTAAATTTGGATTAAGAAATTATATATATATATATATATATGACTGTTTATTTCACCATATATTGTATATTGTTTAGTAAAATTTCGTAACATAACATTATTTGAATTGGTGTTATTTTAAGAAATTGTTTTTTGAACAAACAGTTTCCTGCTTTGCGTTTTTACGCTAAATGCAGTCTTAAAAAACCCTCTCTAAATGGTATTGTTTATGTAACGTCACTAATATGCCTCCCTCCCTCTCTGGTCCCAGAGAAGCTCTGTCCTTTTCGTGGTGAGAGTAGTCAACCCCGGGGCCCTTAGGATTCCTCTGGTTCTGCAAACTAGACTTTTAATATACCCCCCATCCCCTATTACTTTCTTTTACAGCCATTTAATTCCCACTCTTCTTGCTCCTATCTAGTTGCCCTGATGGTTACTTGACCTCTGCTTGTTTTTTTTCGGACTTCTAAATTGTTCTTTAATGAATGTCGGAAAAGGCTGGGCATCTCCACAACCTTCGTTTGCCAATGCCCAAGGAGAAACCCATCATTGGCCCCTTTTCTCCGCGGGTAGGAGAACTCGGGCAGCCTGTTTGGTTTGTAAAGATGATGTAGTGGATCCGTATCCATCCTCCAAGAGGACATTCCGGACGTAATTGAATAGAGAGATGCAGTAACGCTGGGTCCTTGTAGGCCTCCCTGGTGTGGAGTCCCTAGGGAGAATGTGAAGTTACTATTTCCAATGGCTACATAAACCTAAAACTTCCACTTCTCGTAAGGGTTCTCGTGCCAAACGTTATTCAGTTCCCTCTCCCCCCCAGCCTTCCCTTGCTCATTAGATCCCTATGCCAACGATGTGGACCCAGATATAGATTATCCTCGGTTTCTATCATGAGTTCGTCATCTGAAACCCCACTTGCAAAATTGGATGTGTTTAACGTTAATGAATCATTTGAGTCCCGCTGTAGTGAAACCCACCGGATGTGATCAAGAAGTAGTGGTAATATCGTAGTGGAGGTGTCATCTCGCTCTCAACATAATCTTGTGCAAAATCTCTCTTCGATAGCCGAAGTTCCCGCAACCATTTCGCCCCACCCACGTATGAAGTTTGTCAAAGGTCTCGTCCCTTCAAATGAATTAAGGGACTACGATCTCACCCGTCTTCACAGCAAGCTTAGTAGCCAACATGTGAAACATGTACACAGGGTGACTATAACTGTAGGCTCTACTATAGTCCCAACTGCCACATTGTTTTTTACGCTATAACGACAGGAGCTGCCGTGGTGTATTAAAGCTGGGTACCTTCGTGTCCCAGAAAGCCCCTACGTCGAACTACCCAGACGTTGCTTCAATTGTAATCAGTTCGAACATGTTGGTCGTGCCTGTTGGCACTCCCGTCCTTGCGTGAATTGTAGTTCTTATTACCATGACCCTGAATGTACAAAACACCGTGGTTTGCATACAGTGCTGCGTCAAAGATCTGCACAATATTAATATATGAAAAGGTGGTCCTCACTTTGTGCGACCTGAGAAAGGCTCGCCAACGTGCCCGAGCACAAACTTCATCTCTTGGCCGTCTCTTATCGGATGTTTTGCGGGACACTGGACGTAACCGACCGTCTCGTTCGAATTCAGACACGCCGGAAGCATATCATTGCCAATCTACCGTTAGTGTCAGAAGTATTCCCAATATACCGTCGAAGCATCACTCTCATACCGAGATACCTAGTGTTGTCTCTCTCTCTCCGGCAGCAGCTCTAGCTGGGATCGACGCTCAGGGTGAGACATTTGTCGACATCAGACATTATCTGAAAAAATCTTCTATACAGACCAGTGAAGAGTCTTTTATCCGGCCCCGGGACCCAAAGCCCCGTGCTAAGAGGAAGAGGAGTCCTCACCTGGGTCATCAGACACCAATAAGCGGGGAGCCTCTGGAGCTAACTCGCCCGAGCCTCAGGAATCTTCAGTGGACTCTTCTCCCGTTGCTGAATATTCTTTGCCCTCAAGCCCGTCCCGCCCTCCAGTGGATTTAAGACCATACCAGTCCAAACGGTAGCAGTAATCCACCCAGTTCCTTGTACTTTGTCCAGATCGCCAGCTCCAACCACTCACCCTCCTACTCATGATCCGATGGAAGCAGATGATATTCCAATATCGCCCGCCGCGGTTGTTGGATTAACTCCTTAATCATCGAAAGCACCCTCGGCCCATCAATCCGGATCTACCGTCCGAAAATCTCTTGTAGATCTTCCGTTTCCTCCTGGCTGTGCGCCTGGAATACAGGCAGGTGCTTCGGTCGGTTCCTCGAAACCATCGGACATACCCCCTGTCACTGCTTTTTTTCGGAATCTCTTTCCCCAAGCTCTTTAGGACGCACTTCAAAATTAAAATAAGCCACAAAGGAGAAAAAGATATTGTGGTATCTAACCGTCCCATATAATATCCTTAATTATATAATGGAATTGTCAATGCATTCTTCCCAAGTGGGAAGAACTCAAAGTTCTTTTGACGACTCTCCACCCGCTGTTATTTGTCTTCAGGAGAACAAACTGGGCACACGGCCTTTTCCAGCGGTACCCGGTTTTTGAATTATCAACTCTATTCCCCTTGTCGAGGCTCGTCTCATAGGGGGTATCAGTTATGGTTTCGTCATCCGGTCCAAACACTTGTCGACATCAGACGTTACTTGAAAGAATCTTCTATACCGACCAGTGAAGGTTCTTCTACTCGCCCCAGCGACCTAAAGCTCATCTCCCACTTCACACTAACCTCCAAGCTGTTGTTACCGTGAGAGTTTTTCTTACAAGTCTCTTTACTGTTTGCTCTATTTACCTCCCCCCTTCTTTACCATTGTCAAGACCGGACCTTTCAGAACTTGTAGACCAGTTGCCCTTCCCGTTTTTATTACTCAGAATGCTAAAGGCAGTGTTTTAGAGTCTCTTTTATTATCTGACTTTATTTGCGTTTTAAATAGCGGCAATTTTACCTCATCATGTCCAGACGGATTTTTTTTTTTTTTTTTTGTATAGCAATGGCCTCTGGCATTCCTATAAAATATTAAATTCATCAATATTCCATTAGCCTACTTTCTTTTTTAAATTCAATGTAAAATTATCCATAAAAAAAACGATCTAAAATCTAAAATATTTTATAAAATATAATTGCCATCCAAAAATCATTGGCTAAAATACATTCTTTTCGGCAACACTTACTTTTACTAATACACACAAACGAACACAAGCCTTTAGCTGCCCGCTTTGAAGCAGTCGCCCAGCCATTCGTGCTCTACTTTACTTCGAATCAAGATCCCAATTCACAGTCCATCATAGTTACTTTACCACATCATAGTTACTTTACTACATCATAATTACCATATCTCAGTCATCATAATTACCACATCATAGTTACCATATCTTAGTTAATTTACCATACCTTACATTCACTCTACTTTTCATTACTTTCATACATTGCATTACGTTGTATTCCTTAGCAATTCTCAATTTAATTATATCATTCATCCATGTAATTGTAATAACTGCTCACTAGATATTTCCTAATTCAATTCTCTCATTGTGCATTCGTTGATTTTGTAAATATATTTATTTTGTTTATTTTCTGTTTTTCTTACAAACCTAGTTCAGAAGTTTTCTAAATTCATTTCACGTCATTCGTTAGGCTTAAATATTAGCAGACGACTATTCCCTCCAAATTCAACAAATTTATAGTAATGGTTTTCTATTAGCTATCTAGGCTGATTTATTAACTAAAGTCAATCACACTAATGACCAAATACAATAGTTGATATATCTCTCTGTTCTCTGGATTGCCTCACTGATTTTCGATGGCCCGCCCTTGATGACCACCATGGAAATCATCACTTCTCTCTTGTCTTATCGTCCGTTCGTCCTAACTATCATACAACCATGTCTCTCAAGTGGGACTTAGGCCATGCCGATTAGGAAGGATTCCAAGAGGCGTCTTTCATAAGTGCCTCCTTGGGGACCTTCAATGGTATCAACGCGGTAGTAGCATACTTTTTATCGATTATCTATAACGCGGCCTCATTAAAGATTATGTGTGCAATATTTTAAGTCATTCTACGCTAAAGTAATACGATAAGAAAGTTTGTATAAGACCAAGACCTACTGCAATACCCTCTGTTGTATGTAAGTTTGTTCCGTAAATAAAAAATTCCGTTCCTTTTTTGTTCTCTCTAAGAGTGCTTTACTTTTATTTATCTTTTGATTTGATTCTTTGACCAGGGAGGATTCGTAATGTTATATATCTATTGCCTTGTGCAGAGTTTCGAGGATTTAGTTAAACAACTAGAGCAAAAATATACTTTTAATTACATAAAAAATGAAATATTAAATTCTTTAAATCTACTAAGGATATAATAAGAGGATCTAAATAAAAGTTAATACTACCAATGAGTACTACGCGATGGTTGACGCAAAAATTCACTTTAGTACGAATGTTAATTAAAGAACATAACTAAATGGGAATCCTTTTACCTTTAAACAAAGTGGAGTCAGTCGGGAAATAACCTTGAATGAGAGCCTCGTTTAGTCGATGGTTTGAGGAGTGAGTTGTCGCAGACGGGAGGCTGAATCGGACGCACAGCTGTTCGTCTTGCTGAGTTAAACCCGAGGTAGGTGAGGCGCGACGATGCGAGGCGTGTTGTCGCTGAATCGGACGCACAGCTGACTTCGAGGTGAGTGAAGAGGGGCATTTGGCGATGTTTCTTGACTTGACAATATAAGCGAAGCGACAGTGGATGTATGATTATTCAAATCCTTGGGTTTACACTGTGTGGGGGCGTCTCGATGATGAGACTTGACCAAGAGGTGAATCCTTTCTCAAGGGGAACTTCACTTTGGTATTTCTCAATGGTGAGGGATATTTCTGGTTTTATTCGAAAACTGAGATAGGGGGTTTCTCTGACGAGAAGGGTATGGGAGTGATTCTCTATACCGATGGTCTACTCTTCGAAGTGACCAAAAGGAACAGCCTTGGGAGGAAAACTCCCGCTCAGTTCCACTTTTTCTTTTTCTTCTTAATGCCCGGACTGAAGGCTGGTACTCGTCTTCTCTCAATCGCTAACTCGATTCTCATTCTTTTCTCCAGATCGATATATATATATATATATATATATATATATATATATATATATATATATATATATATATATATATATATATATATATATATATATATATATATATATACCTTAATTATCCCCTGGGGGGAGGGGATATGAGTGCCCATGTTTAAACCTCTCTCCTAGAGCATCACTTTTCAGCGTGGTGACCCTTATCCCTAATGGTCTCTTCTGGTTTTCGTCGGCGAAAATGAAATTTGTTCTATTTGGCAAAACTAGACCTAAACAATAGGAGAGGACAGTGAGCCTGTTCATAGATTTTGATTCTAAAGGCTATACTACCCTCCTTTGTTTATACTAACGGCCTACGAAATCTGCTGATTATAATGTTTCCTTGCGAGTGATATCGAGGATTGTTGTGCCAGCGGGGCAAAAGTGTTGGGATGGGGGGTAAAGTATCGGCCCATATGGCACGTACCTAATGACGCTGTGTAACTGAACTAGCGTCTGTTTGTCCTAGCGATATTGATATTCCTACACCTTCAAACCCATATAAACCGTGCATATAATAAGCTTAAGTTAACACAAATATTAAGCCCTACTAAACATTCGATTTATAACTTTATGATGTGCACACGAACACTATATGGATCAAATCTCTATACATAACACCTGTAGCTTGTGATTCCTTTCTTTGACACATCAACGTATATCTCGAACAATCCATAGGCTCTCTATACCTTTTTCCTAATCGAGATTCGCGGTCGTTCAAAAACTTCGGCTAACCGGACACTCAGGAATGTAGGTTATCAAAAAGATATTAGCTATTTGGTTTGCTTGAGAACCTTTTATCCTAAGAGAGAATGAAATGGAGTGCCTGATTTGATGTCAGGGTATCCTGATACAAATGATGAAAATCTGTATGGAGTGAGTAATCCTGAGTACTTGCCGAAAGGGATTATGAATGGAAAGGAGAGTAAGGATGGTGGTGATTCCTTGTTTAACATAACATAACATAACATAACATAATTTAATGGATGACAAAAGCCACAAGGGCCTATCAAAGGTCATCCGTATCCATCAAATCCCACCCATATAATGCATCCATAGGATTTTGTCAGATCATGCAGCTACAATATACAATTTAACAATCCATAGGAATGTCCAACCATGCATCTACAATATATAATTTAAAGCCTCCATAGGAGTCTGTCAAAAACAAAATCAAAATCCCCCAAAATATACAATAAAAAGAAACTGCATCCACAGGAATGAGTCAAGAAACATATCCACATACCAAAAAGTAAGAAATTAACCCTCCATCCCCATATAATCATCCAATCTGCGCTTGAAAACATTCAAGTTTGGGCTGTCTACAGTCTCAGGTGGCAAACTATTCCAATAATCTACCACTCTGTTAGTGAAAAAATATTTTCTAACATCCAGTCTGCACCTCTGTTTTTTAATCTTTAAGTGGTGGCCTCTAGTTCTATTACTACCTTCTAACTCAAATAACTTGCTGAAATCCAATTTATCCATCCCAGAAAAGATTTTAAAAAGCTCAATCATATCTCCCCTCACACACCTTCTTTCAAATGAAAACATATTTAATACCCTCAGTCTATCTTCATATTCAAGGTGCTTCAGGGATGGTATTATTTTTGTTGCCCTCCTTTGTACTGACTCTAATAAGTTTATATCATGTCTAAAATGTGGTGACCATGCCTGTATACAGTACTCTAAATGTGGCCTGACATAAGAGTTGTATAGTTTAAGGATGACCTCCTTACTCTTGTAGCTAACATTTCTTTTAATGTAACCTAGCACCCTATTTGCTCTATTTTTTGCCTCAATACACTGCTTTGAAAATTTCAGTGACCTATCTACTACCACTCCTAAGTCTTTCTCATCTTCAACTGAATTAAGCCAATATCCATCCATCTCATAGCTAAATTCCCTATTATCTCTCCCCATGTTAATAACTTTGCATTTATTAAGGTTAAAAGTCATCTGCCACTTCTGAGCCCAAGCTAACAGCTTATCTAAGTCACCCTGCACTTTAAAGCTACCCTCAACCTCTTTGACTACAGCTGCCAATTTAGTGTCTATCAGCAAAAATTGACACTTTGCTATTTACACCTTGCCCAAGATCATTTACATAGATTATAAATAATAAAGGGCCTAAAACTGATCCCTGAGGTACGCCACTAATAACATTCCTCCACTCTGACCTCACTCCATTCAGTACAACTCTCTGTTTCCTATTTTTCAGCCATTCAGTTATCCAATTTAAAACGTTCCCACATATCCCATGCAGCTTTAATTTATGAACTAGTCTTCTATGTGGAACCTTATCAAAAGCTTTGCTGAAATCTAAGTAGATCACATCAACTTTCTCACCCCTATCTAATTCTTTAGTTACATAATCCATAAAATCCAGTAAATTAGTTAAACACGATCTATCTTTTCTAAAACCATGCTGAGCATCATTAATTAACCTGCTACTCTCTAGATGATCAGAAATTCCCTTCTTAACCATCTTCTCAAGTGTATGAGAGTGTATGGAATGGTTTGCAAGATTTGAAGAGTGATGGAGTAGATGCCAGAGTGCCCAATAGTGTGGATGACTTAAGGAAGGAGGTAATGATTGAAGTATGTAGGAAGCCTGAAAGTATTGGTATGGCGGAGGTGCAGACTTTCATGAATGAATTGAGAGCAATGTGTATGCCAGGGGTCCCGCCGCTTCAGGAAGTGTTGATTGTAGTGAGTCGTTTGTATGGCATCTGTAGTCAAAGAAGTGGAGGGTAGCTTTAAAGTGTAGAGTGACTTAAATAAGTTATTAGCTTGGGCTCAGAAGTGGCAAATGACTTTTAACCTTAAAAACTGCAAAGTTCTTAACATGGGAAGGGATAATAGGAAACTTAGCTATGGAATAGGATAAATAATACAGCAAATAGAGTGCTATGATACATTAACAGGAATGTTAGCTACAAGAGTAAAGAGGTTATCCTTGAACTCTATAACTTGTATGTTAGGCCACATTTAGAGTACTGTATACAAGCATATGGTCACCACATTTTAGACATGACATCAACCTGCTAGATCTAGTTAGTACAAAGGAGGGCAACAAAAATAATACCTTCCCTGAAGCACCTTGAATTATAAAGATAGACTGAGGGTATTAAATATCTTCTCATTTGAAAGATGTGTGGGGGGAGATATGATTGAGCTTTTTAAAATCTATTTTGGGATGGATAAGTTGGATTTTAGCCAGTTATTTGAGTTGGAAGGTAGTAATAGGACTAGGGGTTACCACTTAAAAATAAAAAAACAGGTGCAAGTTAGATGTTAGAAAATATTTTTCACCAATAGAGTGTTAGATTACTGGAATAGTTTGCCATCTGAGATGGTAGACAGTCCAAACTTGAATGTTTTCAAATGCAGATTAGATGATTATATGGGGCGGGAGGTATTCTGGACTCATTCTGTGGATGCAATTTTTTTATTATGATTGATTTGGACTCATCCAATATATTCCAACCAACAATGATACAGATCAGTATTCTGATTTCGAACTACAGCATACTGAAATTCAGGAAGTTCAAAAAGTCAAAATCATTAGAATAGTCCCTAAATTAATAGCAGTTTCACCTGTTATTCGAATGAAACCACTTTCTTCATAACTCAATAGAATTAATCAAATTTATCTCTGACACTACAGACTCCGATACCACACTGCACTCCCTCCTAGTGGCTGAAGAGGTAAAAGACCTGCGAGTTATCATAGATGACAGACTAAAATTCTCTCAGCACATACAAGCGCAAGTTAACATGGCTAACAGGATCCTAGGCACCCTCAAGCAAACCTTTTTAGCATTGGATGAGACTGTTTTCCTCTGCTTCTACAAGAGCTTAATTAGACCACATTTACAACATACCTCAGTGGTCTGGAGTCCAGTGCTTAAGAGGGACAAGGATGCATTAGACGGGTTCAGCGCAGAGCAACATGACTGGTATAAGGATTGTCCCATCTCTCTTACTCTGACAGACTGGCAAGCCTTCAGCTTCCAACTCTGCAGTTCCTTCGACTCTGAATGGACATCATCCAAACTTTCTAGATACTGGAGAATATTGATCAAGTTAACTATACAAGAGAATGTGAAATATGTGGAAAGGCGATGTTTCCAGCAACTAGGAATACTGCCACAAGGACATACAACTTGAAAGTCCAAATTCACCATCAACCACGACCAAGAAAAAGTGTCTTCCTGCACGAGTATCGGAAGTTTGGAACAAGTTAACTCAACATACTGTAAATGCCACCTCACTTGATATTTTTAAGAAGAGACTTTCCAAGGAGTGGGAGAATAGGCCAAACATGTATCAGTATAACTTTTCATATTGAGCCACTGTCTGCAAGCCAAAAGGGTTTTTACAGTCAGACTAACAAGAATTGTTAAGGTCTTATTACCTGCAAGAGTATTGAATGACCTCTACTAAAGTAAATAAGCTCCTCAGCCAGGATTGTGCTTTTGTTCTTTGTTCCAAAATCTTTTGGCGTATTATTTGTTCCTGAGGGCGAGTGGAGTCTGCCCCCTCCCCCTCAATATAGCATCTCATAGCCCGGCTTGAAACTGACCTCAAGTAACCAAACAAATAATCTATAAATATAAATTAGCAGCTAACTTTACCCATAAATGTTTTTAATTCTTAAAATGATGCTAAGTGATATCATTTTAAACTTCCAGAACTTAATGATAATGTAGTTATTCACTTTTCAAAAATATATTTTTGTGAAATTTGAATCATTCTGCTTCAAGTTTTGGCCTGACTAGTTAGCGAATAGCAGGCTTTGTTATATCTGCAGGTGTTCTGCGCATGCATCTTTTGCGATTAACCAATAGCATTCTTTATTATATTTTCTTATTTCAGATGGTTCGCGGATGTTTGTGTTTTCAGTTCATATGGTATAATGGTGTGCGGTGGCTCTGCTAGGTCGCAATAGGGACCTTACCATTGTAGCACATTGGTAAGGTAAGGTCAGGTTATGTTGTAGCGGGATGAAAATCTAGACTAACCCCAATCAATCCAACCCGCTTCCTACACTAATTCAGATGTGAGAAATCAAAGGAGAATGAAACGGATTGTATATACAGTCCTTTTACTTAAAAAACCCCAATAATAATTACAAAATATGGGGTAAATATGCACACAACGAGCCTATTTATATATAAATAAAACAATTTTATCTTGGAGTCCTACCAATCAAAAATATATATACAAATACTAAAGAACAATCCTATCTTAGAATCCTACCAGTCGAAAATATATATACAAATACTAAAAAACAATCCTATCTTAGAATCCTACCAGTCAAAAATACAAAAGAAGAGACAACAAAAAGAGGAATTATCTTATGTGGTACCACGGTTTACGATTTGTCAGCCCCCTGGGGGAAAATCTTTCCGGTTGTCACTCTTGTTACAAAAATTGGGTATGCGCATTTATGGGGCCTGGCGCCTCCGAGCTCAATTTTCTTCACGATCCAGTCACGTTTTTAGGCTATTAAAGCCCTCCGCAATGGTCTACTATTAGAAGACATCAAATTTTATTTAAATTTCTTCAAAATGTTTCTATTCCAGTCACTCTTACAAAATGCAGGCAATGTTTATTTATTTTTTTACTTGAGTGCTGTTTCATAAAAATATTTAACATTTAGTAGCTGAGCAAGAAAAAAACCCCCATTTTAATACATCATGAAATCAAATACATATGTACAAAAAGAAAATATAATAAAAAAAAACCCATTTCCACTCACACACACATTCTTACAGAGGGAGGGAGAATGGCCCTTCATACACACTCACATTTGCTCCACCACACCATGGCTTTCTAATGTTCTCATTCAACTAAGTGCTAGCCTTTTGTTTATAAACTGGGATAAGATTAGTTTTAACAGCATTATAATTTTTTAATTTTCAAAGACAGACATAATGTTTTTAATTCTTAAAATGAGGCTCACTGAGGTTATTTTCAACTTCTAGAACTTAATAATAATGTAGTTATTTGCCCTATTCCCTTCAAGTTTTGGTACTGACTAGTTAGCGAATAGGTGATCTGTGCATGCGTCTTTTGTGATTAACCAATAACATTCTTTGTTATGTTTCTCTATATTTTGGATGATTTGTGGATGCCTGTGTTTTCAGCTCATACGTTATAATGGTGTGCAGTGGCTGTGCTAGGTCGCAATACCAACTAATACAAGAAGTTGTTGATGCCGATTGTCAGGTATTAGAAATAGATAGGGCTCACAGTGTAATCCTGTGAGATACTACATGCTGCAGTATTTGTAGATTTAGACAGGAACAAAATTTATTTTTCTGTATTAAAATTGCAAAGGATTCAAAAGGGTATAAAACCTCATGCACATTTTCCATTAGTGCGTTTAAGGGCATGTGACTTTCTAATGGCCGCATTCAATGAAGTATCAGCATGGATTTCAAGACAAATAAGCTGATTTTTCATGGCCACAATTGCTCAGATGCAGGTTGACCACCACCACCTTGCTGTAATTGCCATGCCTCTCCCTATCTCATCCCAAGCCTCGACCTCTGGGACATAACCCCCCAGCCATACCAACCACCATCTACATTACCAAGATGGTGATGGAGTTCACAGCCCAGCCTTATAAAAGGACCTGTTCTCCAGATCGTGATGTACCTATATGCAAAATCTAATGCCTAAACTCAATAACACTCCACAAATGAGGAAAGACAAGTCTGTAAGGTCATAAGCAAGTACCAACAACAATGATAAAATGATCGTGTGTGTCTTTCATTACTGGTAGCAGATGCTTCATTCATTCTGCCAAAGTTCCCAATCATTGCATGCATCTATTTTCACCAAAAAGATAGTGTGGGACATCCTGCGGGTGTCTCATGCCTCTAGTCGGTGACACACCTGAGGGAGTTGTCTGTGCCTTGCTGGGTGGTGTACCGATGTGGTGGAGTGAATGTGAGTGTGTGTGTGAAGAGCCATTCTCCCACCCCTTTCCCAATACCCTCTCCCTCCCTCTGTATGAGCGTTGTGTGTGAATAACTGGTATTTAAATTTTGTTTTTTAAAAATTTTTATTGATGTTTGTTTTCTCTTTTCAGAGAAAAGAGTTAGATGTAAAAATAGATTGAAAGCATAATATTTATATACATTTCAAAAGAACGCTAGCGAGGAAGAGTATTGTCTGATTAAAGAAGATTTACTGAGTTCGAGCATAGAGTGGAGACCGTGTGGACGCAACCGTGAGACAACAGACTTCTAGCAGAAGTTGGAAAGAGGCCTAGAGGGTTTCTACCCCACCCTGATAGGAGGGTTTACATGACCTCTCATTGGAAACCACGACCGCACCTGGTTTCGCTAGCCCTCATCGTGAACCAAGAACTATACAGCCTTGCTCTAACTCGCGAGTGATACCCCTGCACCCCCCTTTTGTTTTAAAAGCGTATGGTGTTGATTGAACTATCTTGTACCGTTCAGTTTTTCTTTTCATTTTTGTTTGCACATGCATTGTTTGACTCAGTACCGATTGGTGTTATTGTATAATTTTTTTTTCCTCTTTGTCCGTCGTAGTTTTTTATCTTGTTTTTTGATTGGGGAATTTTGGCCTTGTTTGTGGTGTGCACACATTTTTTTCATTGTTCTTATAAGAAAATTCAATTTTCTTTTGTAATTATTATTGTATTTTTTTGTAAGTAAAGGACTGTACATACAATCCGTTTCATTCTCCTTCAATTTCTCATGTCCGGATTAGTGTAGGAAGCGGGTTGGATCGATTGGGGTTAGTCTAGATTTTTGGCCTGCTACACCCCTACCAAGACAAATGCTATACATAAGGAAGAATATACCAAATTTCACCAAATCTGACTCACTGACCATACTGGTGGGGATGGTCCCCATCCACCCTGACAGTTCTAAGGCTCACTGTCAAGCAGCCGGATGGCACTAGAACTGCTGGCCCCCGTAAGGGGCGCGGCGATTTGCCATCCTGGCCGCTGTGCTGACGGGATCCAGCGCTCCGTCCGGCCCCAGCTTAGCCTCTCTTCCTTCCTTCAAAATACTTGTTTCCTCTCTTTTCACACAACCTCTCCCACAACTTTCTCTGGTCAGCCTCTAATTTCACAGGGTAGATGCTGACCTTCCTTTCAGCCAACTGTCCCGCATCGGGGCTGAGGGGGTGGGGGACAATGTTCCCTAACCCCTGAGCTCTGGTCTGGGGTGGCTGGTTTTTAACAACCTGCTTCATCCCCACCCATACCTTCCTCACATCCCTTTTCCTCTCCTCTTTACAATCTATTATTTTTTACGCCGTGTCCAAGGTGGAGCCGCCATGCCGATGGACTGCCAGGCCACCAGGCGGGAGGGGTGGTCTTAAATGGCGGCGCCTGGCTTGTAAGCACCTCTCGCAGTTTGGGCTACTGCGAGAGGTGATGCGCGATTGCGTCCCGTGTCAAAAAGAGGGTCACCATGCCCAATGATGAGTTTAAAAAAAATCCCCCAACCCCCAACTTCCCCTATAACATCGACGGAGCCGCCCTTGGGCAGCTCCAGCAAAAAAATGGAGGTCCCCCTCCCTGTGCTTGCTCAGGGGACCCTCCATATATCTCTACCTGGAGAGGAGGCTTACTCCTCTCCTTCGCTTACGGGTGTAGGGGACTCCCCCTCACCCCCTTCTCTGGAGGTGCTTTCGGGCGCCTCCCTTTTACCAGCGGCAGTCCCCTCTGTTCTTTCCAAGGGAACTCCCAAGAAAGCCAGCAGGCAGCCTTTAGCCAGCCGCTCCACATCGAAGCGGCTCGGTAGGGCAAACCCCCTTAGGGGGGAGAGGGAAGCCAGGCCCCTTCGGTCGCTTCCCTCAAAAGACCTGCTGGCAAGAATACTGAACCTTGCCGGGGTCAAGGCCCATGCCTCCCCAAAGAAGACTAGTGACGATACTGCCAACGAGACCTGCGATGTCTTGGGGGGGGGGGATGGCCAACTGGAGGCCCCCCTAAGATAAACATGGTCCTTGAGGAAACCCAGCCTCAGACGGTAGGGCCTTCCATGGGGGAGAATCTGGGCTCGGCGCCAAGCACCGAACCCGAATCCGCCCCGATGCAAGGTCCTCCTCAAACGGCTGTGGTTTCCGAAGCAGTACAAGGAGGGGAGGGATCTCCGCCGACCGGTGCCCCCACGACTACCAGGACCTTCTCCATTTCAGAGAATGACCTGGCTGAGGCTGGGCCATCTGGCCTGGGGGCTTCTTCCGGCGGAGGTGTGAAGCGGGTTCATTCCCCGCCCTCCTCTCCGAAAAAGAAAAAGAAAAAGACAAAAAAGACTCGGGGCTCCTCTCCATCCGCGGGAGCTGCAGGGACGGATGGGTCTGCTGCCACTCTGGCAAGCGACCAAGCCAAGATCGGCACATCCGCCCCCTCTGCCATCCCCGGTTGCGGAGCCCCTGACAAAGAAGACTAATACCAAGAGTGCACAGGGCGGAGCCTCGATGACATCGGGGCCCCTGATTCAGAGGTTACCTGGCATTTTCGAGCCCGCTGGCTTCAAACGCTTCCTCGTTATTCGCTCCACTGATGGCACCATGTTGTCCAAGGGCAACATGATCCATCAGAGGAGAGGATTAGCTAGTGCAATTGGTAGAGAGCCGAAGGTGACCCGTTTCTCGGACGGCAGCCTTCTGGCGAATGTGGCGAATCCCGCCGAGGCAGCCAAGATAAGTGCTCTTCGGACACTTCATGGCACCCCAGTGAGTGTGGCGCCGCACTCTACCATGAACTTTGTGAAAGGAGTAGTTTATGTGAGGGAACTCGTTGACTACTCCATTGAGGACATCACCCTAGAGCTGGCCGACCATGGGGCGGTCAAGGTCGAACGTGTGATGAGAAAACAGGGAGGGGCTTCGAGACCCACCCCTACACTCTTCTTCATGTTCGACTGTGACAAGCTCCCTGAGTCGGTGCGTGCCGGTTGGTACCGCTACCGCGTGAAGGCATTCGTGCCACTGCCGCGGCGGTGCTATTACTGTCACCGCTTCGGCCATACAAATCGCTCATGTAGACGTGCAAAGTCGGGGTCACCCGAAGTCTGTGTAAATTGCTCCAAGGTCGCACACGATAAGTCCAAATCGTGTGTGGCCAAGTGTGTCAATTGCGGAGAGCCGCACCCTGATTCTTCGAAGCAATGTGGTGCATATCTCCTGGAGAAAGAAATCCTGGCCGTTCAGGCCCAGGATAGACTCTCATTCCACGAGGCTAAGGACTTGGTCATGGCGCGCCCAGCTCTGCCTGGAACGTCATATGCCTCAGTAGTTGAAAGGCACCCTCTGCTCCTGGCCCATCCAGGCCAACGAGCACGGTTGTTTCCGCGCCCATTCGGAGCCCTTCTGCGGGCTCTACCCAACCCGGGCGCTCCCCTGGTAAAGCTGGCGGCAAAAAGGGTTCATACCCAGCCCCGGCTAAAACCAGGGCTCCCCCCTCTTACCCCAGCATGACCGTTTCCCACAAGGCGAAACGGCCACGCGCCTCCACAGAGTCGTTAGACTCACAGGAGGCAACACGCATGAAGATGGTCGCTAGGCCATCTTCGGGGGTTCCTAAAGCTGTCCCCCGAAAGGAGGACAGCAACAAAGGAGCTTCAGCTCCTTCGCCCACGCCCCGAGGTGGAGCGGGTGGCGGAGGGAGGAAAAGACTTGCATGGCAAGCCCAACCTGCCCCAATAAGTCCTCGAAGGCGACAGCGCCTCCACCGCTTTGTCCGGCCAACAGCGCCCGGGGTTCTGCCCCCGGGAAGCGTACGGCCATTCCCGTGAGGGTCTTCAATTCGAGGAGGGCCCCCGCGTCTCTTCCGAGCTAGGCCTGGAGGGCATATTCCTTCAATGGAATTGCCGTGGACTCCGGGCCAACTGGGAGGAGCTGCGGAGGCTCGCCTCGTCCCGTTCCCCGTTAGCTATTTTTTTGCAGGAGACCATGCTAGGCGCGTGCCCCCTGCCTGCCCTCCCGGGGTATAAGGGTCTTGCGACCCCACCACCGCGGGATGGCCGGGCTGGGGGATGCGCGGTTTACACCCGGCATGATGTCTCCATTCTTCCTTTCTCTTTAGATACCTCCTTTCAGGCAGTGGCTGTGCAGCTGCACCTGGATAGGAGGTATACTATCATTTCTGCGTACATTCCACCGTCAGCTGACTTCGACGAGGGGGACTTCCGCCGCGTCGTGGCACGGTTGCCGAGGCCCTATCTCTTGTTTGGAGATCTAAACGGCAGGCATCCTCTCTGGGGAGATTACTCCATAAATCCCAGGGTACAAGTCCTTGCCGATCTGATCCAAGAGCTTGAGATGGGTGTCCTAAACGTGGATGAGTTTACGCATCACTGTCCGAGAACCGCTTCATTTTCTTGCCTTGACTATCTTTGTGCTCTTCGGATGCACAGCCTGATTTTGATTGGGGGGTGGTCGATGACCTCCATGGTAGTGATCACTTTCCTATTCAAATATCATTTTCAGGGCAACTGCCGCCTGAGAGACCACCTCAGTGGTGCTTGGCGGTGGCGCGGTGGCCTGCATTTCAGGAAATGACTGAATTCTCTATCTCAGTCCAGGAGTTTAGGTCGGTAGATGAGGCCGTTGAGTTCTTCTCCGGCAACCTCATCGCCGTGGGCCTGACTACTATTCCTAGGACGTCTGGCCGTTTTGCACGCCGACCGCTCCCGTGGTGGTTGACCGAGTGTGAGAACGCCCTCAAACAGAAGCGTTATGCCTACATGCGCTATAAGCGCCCCTCGAACGATTTCACTGTCGCTGAATTTCGTCGGGCTAGGGCTAGGTTCCGGTATATTTCGAAGCACGCCCGCCGCTCTTCTTGGCGGGCATACGTGTCTTCACTTAACGGGAAGACCCCTTTAGCTGAGGTGTGGAAGCGAGTCAAAAGGATTCGGGGCAAGTTCTCGCAGGACCCCCCTCCCGTTCTCCAGGAGAATGGGACCGCAATCTCGGACCCCGCATCCGTGGCGGAATCCTTCGCGACCGCTTTTTCTGCATTCTCTAGCCGTGATGCTGCTCTGCCAGCATTCAATGCACGTCGTGATGTCGCGGAAGGCCGCCGGCTGGACTTTACCTCCAGATGCGGAGAACCCTTCAACGACAAGTTTACTGTAAGCGAGTTGCGTTCCGCTCTCGCTTCGTGCGCCGACACCGCCCATGGTCCGGACGATGTCCCGTACGCCATGCTTCGACACCTAGGTGAGCGAGGCATGGCCTTTCTGTTAGATTTGTTCAACAGGATCTGGGTGGAAGGTCTTCTCCCAGACTCCTGGCGAATCGCTACTGTGCTTGCCTTTCGCAAACCGGGGAGAGATCACTCTACTCCGACCGGTTTCCGCCCAATCTCTCTAACCTCTTGCGTGTGCAAGTTGATGGAGAAATTGGTAAATGTTAGATTAGCCTTTTTCCTGGACAGCGGAGGCCATCTGTCTTCCGCACAGTGCGGCTTCCGCAAGTTCCACTCCACGTCGGATGCTCTGCTCCGACTGGAAAATGCCGTCTGCGAGGCTTTCCTTCGTAGACAGCACTACGCCACGGTGTTTTTCGATCTGGAGAAGGCCTATGATACCGCATGGCGATACGGTATCATGGAGACTCTCCACACGATGGGGGCGAGGGGACGCCTCCCAATTTTTATATCTGAATTTTTGCGACATCCTCGATTCCGCGTACGGGTGGGGGGAGCCCTCTCCGGCCCAAAGGAGCAGGAAGAGGGTGTCCCGCAGGGAAGTGTCCTCAGCCAGGAGAAGGGCCTGGCTGAGGCTGGTCCATCTGGCCTAGGGGCTTCTGCCGGCGGAGGTGAGAAGCGGGTTCATTCCCCGCCTCATCTCCAAAAAAGAAAAGACTAAGAAGACTTGGGGCTCCTCTCCATCCGTGGGGCTGCGGGGATGGATGGGTCTGCTGCCACTTTGGCAAGCGACCAAGACAAGATCTGCACATCCGGCCCCTCTGCCCCCCTGGGTGCGGAGCCCCTTACTACAACACAGGGCAGAGCCTCAATGCCCGGGGCCCCTGATTCAGAGGTTACCTGGCATTTTCGAGCCCGCTGGCTTCAAACGCATCCTTATTATTCGATCCACTGATGGCACCATGTTGGCCAAGGGCAACATGATCCATCAGAGGAGAGGATTAGCTAGTGCAATTGGTAGAGAGCCGAAGGTGACTCGTTTCTCGGATGGGAGCCTTCTGGCGAATGCGGTGAATCCCGCTGAGGCGGCCAAGAAAAGTGCTCTTTGGACAATTCATGGCACCCCGGTGAGTGTGATGCCGCACTCTACCATGAACTTTGTGAAAGGAGTAGTTTATGCGAGGGAACTCATTGACTACTCCATTGAGGACATCACCTTCGAGCTGGCTGACCATGGGGCGGTAAAAGTCTAACGTGTGATGAGAAAACAGGAAGGATCCTCGAGACCCACCCCTACACTCTTCGTCACGTTTGACTGCGACAAGCTCCCTGAGTCGGTGCATGCTGGTTGGTACCGCTACCGTGTGAAGTCATTTGTGCCACTGCCGTGGCGGTGCTATTACTGTCACCGCTTCGGCCATATGAATCGTTCTTGTAGATGTGCAAAGTCAGGGTCACCCGAAGTTTGTGTAAATTGCTCCAAGGCCGCACACGATTAGTCTAAATCGTGTGTGGCCAAATGTGTCAATTGCAGAGAGCCGCACCCCGCTTCTTCGAAGCAATGTGGTGCATATCTCCTCGAGAAAGAAGTCCTGGCCATTCAGGCCCAGGACCAACTCTCATTCCGCGAGGCTAAGGACTTGGTCCTGGTGCGCCTGGCTCTGCCTGGGACATCATATGCTTCAATAGTTAGAAAGGCACCCTCTGCTCCTGGCCCATCCAGGCCAATGAGCACGGTTGTTTGCACGCCCATTCAGAGCCCTAGCTACTCAACCTGGGAGCTTCCCTGGTAAAGCTGGCGGCAAAAAGGGTTCACACCCAGCCCCAACTAAAACCAGGGCTCCCCCCTCTTCCCCCAGCATGACCGTTTCCCGTAAGGCGAAACGGCCACGCGCCTCCACCGAGTCGAGGGGGCAACACCCCTCAAGTTGGTCGCTAGGCCATCTTCCGGGGTTCCTAAAGCTGTCCCCAGAAAGGAAGACAGCAAGAAAGGAGCTTCGGCTCCTTCGCCCACGCCTACTGATGGAGCGAGTGGCTCGGAGACGGTGGTTCTTCGAAAAGGGGGCCCCCTGCCTCCCAAGCCGCAACGCCCGCCTAAGATTAAGAGGCGGAGGGAGGAAAAGACTTGCATGGCGAGTCCAAGCTCCCCCAATAAGTCCTCGAAGGCGACAGCGCCCGGGGTTCTGCCTCCGTGAAGCGTACGGCCATTCCCGTGAGGGTCTTCTGTTCGAGGAGGGCCCCTGCGTCTCCGAGCTAGGCCTGGAGGGCATATTCCTTCAATGGAATTGCCGTGGATTCTGGGCCAACTGGGAGGAGCCGCTGAGGCTCGTCTCGTCCCGTTCCCCGTTAGCTATCTTTCTGCAGGAGACCATGCTAGGCGCGTGCCCCCTGCCCGCCCTCTCGGGGTATAAGTGTCTCGCGACTCCACCGCCACGAGATGGCCGGGCTGGGGGATGCGCGGTTTACACCCGGCATGATGTCTCCGTTCTTCCTGTGGAAGCGAGTCAAAAGGATTCGGGGCAAGTTCTCGCAGGGCCCCCCTCCCGTTCTCCAGGAGAATGGGACCGCAATCTCAGACCCCGCGTTCGTGGCGGAATCCTTCGCGACCGCTTTTTCCGCATTCTCTAGCCGGGATGCTGATCCGCCAGCATTCGAATGCACGTCGTGATGTCGCAGAAGGCCGCCGGCTGGACTTTACCTCCAGAGGCGGAGAATCCTTCAACGACAAGTTTACTGTGAGTGAGTTGCGTTCCGCTTTCGCTTCGTGCGCGGACACCGCCCATGGTCCGGACGATGTCCCGTACGCCATGCTTCGACACCTGGGTGAGCGAGGTATTTTCTTTCTGTTAGATTTGTTTAACACGATCTGGGGGGAGGGTCTTCTTACAGATTCCTGGCGAATCTCTACTGTGCTCGCCTTTCGCGAACCGGGGGGAGATCACTCTACTCTGGCCGGTTTCCGCCCAATCTCTCTAACCTCTTGCATGTTCAAGTTGATGGAGAAATTGGTAAATGTTAGACTAGCCTTTTTCCTGGACAGCGGAGGCCATCTGTCTTTTGCACAGTGCGGCTTCCGCAAGTTCCACTCCACGTCGGATGCTCTGCTCCGATTGGAAAATGCCGTCTGCGAGGCTTTCCTTCGTAGACAGCACTACGCCACGGTGTTTTTCGATCTGAAGAAGGCCTATGATACCGCATGGCGATACGGTATCGTGGAGACTCTCCACACGGTGAGGGCGAGGGGACGCCTCCCAGTCTTTATATCTGAATTTTTGCGAGATTGTCGATTCCGCGTACGGGTGGGGGGAGCTCTCTCCGGCCCAAAGGAGCAGGGAAGTGTCCTCAGTGTCACACTCTTTGCTCTGAGCATCAACGGCATCACCTCGGTGCTGCCAGAAGATGTTCTCGCTACGCTCTACGTGGACAACCTTTCGATCTCTTTCGGCGCGGCCCAGATGACAACTCTGGAGCGTCGACTCCAACAGGCATTGAACCGCGTCTCTCACTATGCCGAAGCGCACAGGTTTCGGTTTTCCTGGGCCAAGACTAAAGTGGTGCACTTCTGCCGCCATCCACGGCTCCACCCCGACCCAGACTTGTTTCTTAATGGGGTACGCCTGGAAGTGGTTGAATCGGACCGTTTCCTTGGTCTTGTATTTGACCGACGCTCATATTCGCAGCCTTAGGGTCTCTTGTACCCGCGCCATGGATATTCTCCGTTCCGTGACGTTCAGCGCTTGGGGTGCTGATAGGGCTACTGCCTTACTTTTTTCCCGGTTCTTTTGTTCGTTCGAAACTCGACTACGGATGTGAGTTTTATGCATCCGCAGCCGAGCGTTTATTGCGGAAGGGGGATTCGATCCACCACACCGGCCTTCGCCTTGCGCCCGTTACCTTCCGAACTTCCACCATTGAGAGCCTGTTGGTCGATGCTGGGGAGATGCCACTCGCTCTACGCCGCGTGCAGTGCATCACTCGTCTGTACGCGCGAGCCCGGCGCCTCCCTCAGTCGCCAACAGCTCTCACTGCATCCGCAGCTGATCTCGACGGTGCCTATGCTGCCGAGAGACGCCAGTCATACCCTAAGCCCTTTGGGTTTAGGGCCAGGAAACTCCTTAGAGAGCTAGAGTTAGTTCTCGGGCCGGTGGCGCCCCTGGTTCTGCCCAGGACGCCACCCTGGAGGGTACCACATTTGGCTATTTGTCGCCACGCCTCTGCTAACAAAGCTTGTACTGCGCCGGGAGTATTGCGTTTGACCTTTTTGGAGCACACCTCGTGTCACGCTGGAACCGTGCCAGTGTATACACATGGTTCCAAGTCTGAAGATGGGGTCGGCTTCCACGCTGTATCCCCTCTGTTTGAAGTGAGTGGGGCTCTGCCAGGCGCTGCGTCTGTCTTCACGGCCGAACTGGTCGCAATACACCACTCGGTACGAGAGATTACGCGACGTGCCCGGTTCGGAGACCGGATTGTGATCTATAGCGACTCACAAAGCGCCCTGAGTTCTCTCGGGGCATTGGAATCTCTGTGACGCCACGGTTTTGACGAGCCGGGCGGATGTCGAGATTATCTTCTCCTGGGTTCCTGGACATGTAGGAATTGAGGGGAATGAGGGGGCGCCAAAGAGTCCGCGAGGACTCTGCGACCGGACCAGCGTTTCGCTCTTCCTCACACCGACTACATGGCAGGAGTACGGGCAGCTCTTCGGACTGCTTGGCAAAGAAGATGGGAGACGGTCGACTGAACTTAAAGTTGTGTGCCATTGCGCCGTGACTGTTTCCATGGACCTATCCCCCAATGCCGCGACGGCTTCAGGACGCTTTCTGTTGTCTCCGATTCGGGCACACTTGTGTGACGCATCGCTATCTGATGGAGCGCTCACCAGCGCCCTATTGCGACGACTACATTGTCCCCCAGACTGTTTGGCACATTCTTGTTGAATGTCCCAGTCTGGGTGATCTACACGCACGATACTTGTCCCGGTACCGGGATGGGCCTGGTTGCTACCGCCTGTCTCTTGTACTCGGGACGATTTCGTGCACATTGACTTGTTGACTTTTGGGTGGAGGCTTGGCTTCTCCCCTTTATTTAAGAATGTTCTATTTTTTGTTTTTTGTTTGTTATTGTTTTCTTCGTAGTTTGCACGCTCCTGCACCGGGGTGAGGGGGACCTCCCCCACTGCCGGAGATTGCTTCCTAATTGTTAAGTTTTTCCAATTTTTATCATTGTTATCTTTTTATATTTTTATTTTAAAGTAGCCTAGTTCTAGGCTGTCGTGTTTCCGGCGACTTATACCCAAGTGAGCAGTTGCCAGATGGGCTCTATAAAAAAAAAATTACATTTACTAGGAAAAACAGCAGAAATGACAATAATTGGCAAAAATAAATAAATGAAATTATATTGTCTGGCATTATACGAATAAAATTATTTGGAATGGTATTTTTCAAAGCATGGCACAACACATAAAGCTACATTGCATAGTTTCCACATGTATCCTTACTCTTTCCTTACTGGTTTCCCTCTCTGGTCACATTTCTGACAACACATTTTCTTGTTGGATTTGTCTTCTTTTCTGTTGCTGGGACTTCCATTGGAAAATGTCCTGGTGTATACCGCAAACTTCCTAGTAATGTCGAGGGTCTACCTGCTGATCTTGTTGGTCGTAAATCTGACCCATATTTTGCAATTATATCTTCTATAATTTACATATGAAATTTCAGATGTGTGAGGGTTTTTTGTCCTGCCTGAGTGATTGCTTCATTATACAAGATGTAAGCATTCCATACCGAAATATCCATCAAATGGAAGAAGTCTTATTTGTAATATTTTTTAGTTCATTTCCTTGTGATGGGATAATCTACAAGTTGCTGGTCCACCTTGTCAACTCCACCCATTGTATAATTGTAATCATATACAACTTTGGGTTTCTTCACAGGCACTTGTCTTGTCTCAACTTCCTCCATAGCTGGGTTGTGAATGGTTGAAATCATTACTATGTCCTTTTTTTCCTTCCACTGAAGAGTCATTATCTTGCCTTTCTGAAATGCAACAACTTCCCCCTTTTTCCAATTTTGCCATTTTCAGCTGTTCAGGCACTTCTTTTTGATTCAAACGGAGAGCTACATAAATATCAGTCTGGTTCCTAACAAGAAAACAGCTAATTGTGGACTATTATAATAGTTATCCACACTAACACAATAACCTCTCCCAGCATGGGTTTAGATCAGGTAGATCATGTTTGACTAATTTACTACACTTTCTGGAGTTTGTAACAGATCAAGTAGATAAGGGAGAGAATGTAGATATAATTTACTTAGATTTTAGTAAAGCATTTGATAAGGTACCACATAGGTGACTAGTTCATAAATTAAAAATGATTGGGATATGTGGGGGTGTTTCAAATTGGATAGCTGAGTGGCTGAAAGACAGGAAGCAAAGGGTAGTGCTAAATGGTGTAAAGTCAGAGTGGAGGGATGTTATCAGTGGGGTTCCTCAGGGATCAGTTCTCGGTCCATTATTATTTGTCATCTATATAAACGATCTTGGGGAGGCAGTTAATAATAGTGTCAATTTTTGTGGATGATACCAAATTAGCAGCTGTAGTTAAAGATATTGATGATAATTTTAAAGTGCAGGGGGATTTAAATAAATTGTTATCCTGAGCTCATAAGTGGCAAATGACTTTTAACCTTGATAAGTGCAAAGTTATTAACATGGGAAAAGATAATAGAGAATTTAACTATGAAATGGATGGGCATTGGCTGAGCTCAGTAGAAGATGAGAAAGATCTAGGAGTAGTAATAGATAAGTCATTAAGGTTTTCTAAGCAGTGTATTGAAGCAAGAAATAGGGCAAATAGAGTGCTGGGTTTCATTAAGAGAAATGTCAGTTACAAAAGTAAGGAGGTTATTCTTAAACTCTATAACTCTTATGTTAGGCCACATCTAGAGTACTGTATACAGGCATGGTCCCCACATTTTAGACACAATATTAACCTTCTTGAGTCAGTGCAACGGAGGGCAACAAAGATTATTCCTTCCCTGAGGCACCTTGATTATATAGATAGACTGAGGGTATTAAATATGTTCTCGTTCGAAAGGAGGTGTGTGAGAGGGGATATGATTGAGCTCTTTAAAAAAATTTCTGGGATAGATAAATTGGATGTTAGCAAGTTTTTTGAGTTAGATGATGGAAATCGGACTAGAGGTCACCACTTGAAAATTAAAAAGCAAGGGTGTAGGTTGGATTTAAGAAAATATTTTTTCACCAATATAGTGGTAGACTTCTGGAACAAATTGCCGCGGAGGGTAGTAGGTAGTCCAAATTTAAATGTATTTAAGAGTAGGTTGGATGAGTTTATGGGGAGGGAAGGTTGTGATGGTTCCTAAGTTTTGTATATATTAATATTGTTTGTATATATCTATAGCTGCATGATTTAGTTCTTGACAAGCCTTGATTGGTGATACCCTTGTTTCTGGACGCAATCCTCTGGATGTAGTTTTCCTGGGAGTTTGGGTGCCTTAAAAAAGAGGCTGTTTGACTCGGATGACCTATGATGAGCCCTTGTGGCTTTTGTCATCTGTTATATTATATTGTGGGGGACTTTGATTTTGTCTTTCCCTGGTGATGGTGCTTTTTGTGGGTGGGTTTTGACGGATGCGGATGACCTTTGATAGGCCCTTGTGGCTTTTGTCATCCGTGAAATTATGTTATGTTATGTAAGTAATGGCTTCATCAGAGAGTGTACAATATGGGAACTCACAAGATATTCATTATAGTCTGGATCAAACTGTGTTCCTTTCCCAACATAAATGATTATTTTTTACACATAGCCAGACTTTGACTCACACAACATAAAATATTTCACTCCAAACCTCCTCCTTTTCTGTGGAAGGTACTGTACCCACTCTAGCCTTCCCTTGAACAACATAAGGCTTTCGTCTATAGATAAATTTTGCTTTGGGCTATAACACTTCACAAAGTTCTCACACAATAGTGTAAATATGTCATAAATTTTAAAACAATTTTGGGTGTGATGTATAGTTTCATTATTCACAAAATGAAGATATTGTTTTATCTTGCTATCAATAGTTTGCACCAGATACGCTCTTAAAAATTTTGTAAAAATTGTATACAAAATCTATCATAGAGAAAATAAACCCAAAATGAATTACATGCAAATGAATAATAGTAAGATCTCAATATTCAGACTACTAAAATAAATCAACCTAACATACCTCTCAGAATAGATTAAAAGCTTTCCAAATAAATTTTAAGATAATAAGTAAATTGGATGATTATCATTAACTAATATACACCACCTGTCATGACCACATTTGCACACTAAGGACTTATTTTAAATATAAAATAACTTAAATATACTTCCAGATGTATTAAGTGTTGTCGCAGCATCTCTCATTGATTGCATTTTGACTGTAATATTATGATTAATATTATATAGGCCAAAGACAGTGAATCTGCAGATTAGAATATGGGGGTTCCCGAGTATTAAATGGCTTCTTGTCCTTTTGGTAAAAAGAATTTATGATAATTTTGTGTTTTCTGTACATTCTACTTATGTTCATTTCACTCATTTGCTATGAATTTGTCTCTTAGTCTTGCATATTTTTAGTGCTGATGGTTTCCTTCTGTGTTTCTTAGATTTATTTGGTTATTTTTTTTCACCGATCAAGTTTCCTTTTTAATAAATTTAATTTCTCTAACTTTCAGGAAAATAATGAGGGATTATGGCCCTCATGAATAACCAAATGTATTTAGTAGCTATGCAGACTTTGAACTTTTAGAAGTTTTGAACTATGGGGAAATATTCATCTGAGTCAGAATCAGAGAAAGAGTCCAGTAGAAGACGTAAAAGACGAAGCAGGTAAGCAAATAATGGATTAAGAAGGTATGAGAAATCAGGGCTTTCAGATCAGCACATTGAGGGAAATACATTGGCAAGTTAATCACATAGCTTGGCAGGGATGAAGAGCATCCCCAGGTATGTCTGACATAATTTGAAAGTGGCTACTCATTACTATATTCACAGAATACTAGCACTTCATACATTGCCCCTGTAGGAAGGTACCATGTGTAACCTGTTACACTTGGTACCTGGAGGGGCTGGATTCTCTCCTGGCCTGTATGCAATGGATGGACTCCAACTAAGCTGGTTGGTCTGGGGTTCAAGTGTTGCAGCAGGAGTTAGATAGTGTTATTAGGTCTTTCCCTGATAGTGGTCGGGGCAATATATGAGTACAGGGTGGGGCAGGGAAAGGAAAGAGATGCAGAGGAGATAGAGCGGAAGATATACAGTATAAAGGTGCTTGAGGGATTGGAGGGCTGAGTTGTCTTTATACCAATGCTCGTAGTCTTAGAAATAAGAAGGATGAGTTATTTAAGTATATTATAATGAAGATATAGTATGTGCAATAGAATCAAGAGTTAATGAAAATAAATTTAATGACAAAGTGACTGAATTTGAACTATATACAACCTTATGATATGTACACTTGGGAGCTTTTTACAGACCACCTGGACAGACTGATGGCATTGATGAGTTAATGATCAGGGAAATAAGTAAAGAATGTGAAGTAGATAGTTATTCTTGGTGACTTTAATTTAAATTCTGTGGACTGGGAAAATATGATAGGAAGGGATAGAACAATGTAAGTTTTTAGAAAGCTTTTAACTAAATTCATTAATAAGCCAACAAGGGGTGCCAATATATTAGGTCTGGTTCTTTCAAATGATGATCATTTGGGAAGCATTTGGAAATATTGATCATCAAATGGTTTGTTTTAACTTGAGAATAGTGAAAGGTAGAACATCAATAAATATTACAAAAACTCCAAGTTTTCATAGGGGCGATTATGATAAACTACACAACTCACTAAATCAGGTCAAGTGGGATTATAGAATTCAGTGGTAAGCCTATATTAAACATAGTCCAGGACAGTGTATCCCAATGAAGGCCATTAGGAAGAAATGTAGGAAGCCAGTGCGGTGTAATCAGGAAATAGGTGGGAAAAGGGTATACCAGAGATTACAGGGAGAAAGTACTGCTGACAATTTAAATCATTATAGGTTGATGAGGAATGAGCCAAATAAGATTATTAAGAAGAGCCAAAGGGTGGCAGAAATTAATTTAGGTCAAAATAACAATGAAGATCCAAAAAAATACTTTAGCTATTATAAAATCAATAACAAATTTAACAGATAAAATAGGGCCTATTAAATATGAAGGGGCTTTGAGAGAATCTGATGAGGAAATAGTAGAGGTTCTTAATTATATAATTTTTCTTCAGTATTTACAGAAGAGAATCCAGATAGTTTAATTGATGATAATGCAAGGTCAAAGTGTAGATAGTATTGCAGTAGCTCTTGAGAAGATATACAGGTTGTTTAAAAAATAGATGGCATAACTTTGGGATTGTTCCCTATGTCTAAATAATAAAAATAGTTCCCATGAACATATTCTTCTGTAAATGCTTGGTTTCCGAGTTATGGGCTATTAAAACTCATGCTAAACAGAATTCCTTTATTCCCCACAGTTGGCACATACACAATGTTTTTGAGTGCCCTAGAGAAACTGTTCAAAATGTGCACCTACTGCTGTAATGCAGTAGATCACTAAGAGTGGAGAAATATTTAATGATTGCAAAATAGCAAATATAGTGCAAATTTTTAAGAAGGGAAGTAAAGAGGACCCATATAACTTTAGATCAGTAAAGCTTAACTTCTATAGTTTGTAAAATTCTTGAGAAGATAGTTAAGAAGGGAATTTTTGACCATCTAGAGAGTGGTAGGTTAGGTTAAATGATGCTTAGCATGGGTTTAGAAGAGGTAGATCATGTTTAACAAATTTACTGAATTTTATGGATTATGTTACTAAACAATTAGATAATGGATAGAATGTTGATGTAATTTACTTAGATTTTAGCAGTTTTTGATAGGGTTCCACATAGGAGAGTAGTTAACAAATTAAAAATGCATGGGATATATGGGAAAGTTTTGAATTTGATAGTTGAATGGCTGAAGGGCAGGAAACAGAAAGTAGTACTTAATGGATTGAGGTCACAGTGGAGAAGCATTATCAGTGGCATATTTCAGGTTTCAGTTCTAGTCTTATTATTATTCATAGTTTATATAAATGATTTTGTGGAGGCTGTAAATAGTAAAGGGTCAATTTTTGCTGATGACACTAAATTGGCAGCTGCAGTCAAAGAAGTGGAGGGTAGCTTTAAAGTACAGAGTACCTTAAATAAGTTATTAGCTTGGGCTCAGAAGTGGCAAATGACTTTTAACCTTAAAAAATGCAGTTATTAACATGGGAAGGGATAATAGGGAATTTAGCTATGGAATGGATGGGCATTGGCTGAATTGAGTTGAGGATGAGAAGGACTTAGGCGTAGTAGTAGATAGGTCACTGAAGTGTTTGAAGCAGTGTATTGAGGCAAAAAATACAGCAAATAAGGTGCTAGGATATATTAAGAATGTTAGCTACAATAGTAAAGAGGTTATCTAAACTGTATACAAGCATGGTCACCACATTTTAGACATAATAGCAACCTGCTAGAGTCAGTACAAAGGAGAGCAACAAAAATAGTACCTTCCCTGAAGCACCTTGGATATGAAGATAAACTGAGGCAGAGCCGTTGCAATGTCTAGTCCCCCTCCCTCCACCGGTCAAGATTGCGGGGCCCCCATAACCATATATCATACATTTAAAAGCATGCCAGGCACAACAATGCTGCAGAATACTTGTCCTTAGGCATTTTTATTTTCCTCGAATATTGTTAGTTAGCCAATTGCCCGTCTTGTAAAGGGAAGTCCTCAATACAAGAAAATGGGGCCCAAAAGTAGACTGGGTCTGCACCAACTGAGAGGTACCCCTGTGGATGGTTTATCTCATCCAACCTATTTAGACAAGGAGGTTAAAAAAATGATTTATTCAAAAAAACTAATTTCAACTTCTATATGGGAAAGGCTTACATCGAAAAACAAAACAAAAACACAATGAAAAACCCCCCAGAAAAATACAAATATCAACACCAGAAAATGTTTTTGTCAAATTTTGTGAAAATTGGGTCAGTACTTTTTGCGTAATATTGTTAACAAACTAACCAATAAACTGACAAACAGACATGAAAGAGCATTGCAATATACTATTCCAGTTTTGCTGGAAATAGTATAAAAAGGCAACCCCAAAATTAAAATGTGCTTGTTGACATTTGTGGTTAAGTTCTAGGGGTTATAAAAACACTTTTTTCTTGTTTTAACTTGAGAATTTTTTTCCACCAATTTGTCATAATCAGATTTTGTAATATCATGTTTAATTGATATTATTGCCAGAGCATTCAGTCTTTCATTTGACATTGTTAATCGCAGCATATTTTTTATTATTTTCATTCTGCTGAAGCTCCGCTCAGCACTGGCAACAACCCCTGCAATACTGGTTCAGAAATATTCTTGTAATACAAATATTCTGGTCTATCATTAATGACACAGTTGAAAGGGAATAGATAAATCAGATAATTACAGAAATGTGTATTCAAAAATTTTATATTTTCATTAATAAAATTAAAATTTTGACCACAGTGGGGCCCCTTCAAGATCTGGCCTCCCCCACCAGCTGGGGAGTGGTTGCTATGGCTCTGGACTGAGGGTACTAAATATGTTCTCATTTGAAGAAGGTCTGTGAGGGGAGATATGATTGAGCTTTATAAAATCTGTTCTGGGATGGATAAGTTGGATTTTAGCAAGTTATTTGAGTTGGAAGGTAGTAATAGGACTAGGGGTTACCACCTAAAAATTAAAAAACAGAAGTGCAGATTCAATGTTAGAAAGTATTATTTTTACCAACAGATTGGAAGATTGTATCAGGAGGGGGGGGGGGTGGTATCTGGACTCATTCTTGTGGATACAATATTTTCTTTGTTCATTACGTATGATTTTGATTTTGACAAGCCTTGATTTGATGATGCTTTTTGTTTTTGACGCATTCCTGTGGATGGTTAAATTGTATATTGTGGATGCATGATCTGCAGTTTGTGGGAGGGTTTTGATGGATGTAGATGACCTTTGATAGGCCATTGCGGCTTTTGTCATCCGTGAACTTATGTTATGTTATGAAAATTAGCAAAGCCCTGTCACTAGATTGACATGAACTCATGGGGACTGGGAAAGTTGTTGGTGTGCTTTCCCCTCACTCTGTTACTTAAAAAAAAAATTCAATCTATGACTATTTCCTCAACCTTTTGTCTACCTGCACTTGGTACCAAGAGGAACTGTTCTCACCTGAACAGAGCGCAAATTAAGGATGCCCCGTCACTGGGTTGATTCAAACTTTTTGATCAAGTCTGTAGAAGTTGTTGGTGCGCTTCCTCCTCACTCACTCTCTGCATTCCTTTTTCTCTATGACTCCCCTCAACCCTCTGTGTCTAGTCTTAAGAACCTGACCAGCTACCTCATGCCATGTCAGAAGAAGGGCTTTGGAACCTCTATAAACCACTACCTTTTACTGCTTGCATGTTGAAAGTTACAGTGACTTATGACCAAGTAGGCAGTTGCCAGGTAGGTGATAATATAATAAGAAATAATGCAGGTTGCAAGAGTCCTGGGCATTGGGGCACGAATAAAGAGAATTTTGGTTTTGTCCCAATTGCCAACCACTTGCCTGCATATAAAGGGCTCACCACCTCCCCCATGTCTGCATTCTTGGGTGCATAAGGATCTACTGCTTGTGGTGTGCAGGCCTTTTCCGCCTTGTTGGGCTTAGCCTCTCTTCCTTCCTTCAAAATACTTGTTTCCTCTCTTTTCACACAACCTCTCCCACAACTTTCTCTGGTCAGCCTCTAATTTCACAGAGTAGATGCTGACCTTCCTTTCAGCCAACTGTCCCGCATCGGGGCTGGGGGGTGGGGGACAATGTTCCCTAACCCCTGAGCTCCGGTCTGGGGTGGCTGGTTTTTAACAACCTGCTTCATCCCCACCCATACCTTCCTCACATCCCTTTTCCTCTCCTCTTGACAATCTATTATTTTTTACGCCGTGTCCAAGGTGGAGCCGCCAGGCCACCAGGCGGGAGGGGTGGTCTTAAATGGCGGCGCCTGGCTCTGCCGGGCTTGTAAGCACCTCTCGCAGTGCGGGCTACTGCGAGAGGTGATGCACGATTGCGTCCCGTGTCAAAAAGAGGGTCACCATGCCCAATGATGAGTTTAAAAAAAAAAACCCAACCCCCAACTTCCCCTATAACATCGACGGAGCCGCCCTTGGGCAGCTCCAGCAAAAAAATGGAGGTCCCCCCCACCTGTGCTTGCTCAGGGGACCCTCCATATATCTCTAACCGGAGAGGAGGCTTACTCTTCTCCTTCCTGAGTCGGTGCGTGCTGGTTGGTACCGCTACCGCATGAAGGCATTCGTGCCACTGCCGCGGCGGTGCTATTACTGTCACTGCTTCAGGCCATACGAATCGCTCATGTAGACGTGCAAGGTCGGGGTCACCCGAAGTCTGTGTAAATTGCTCCAAGGTCGCACACGATAAGTCCAAATCGTGTGTGGCCAAGTGTGTCAATTGCGGAGAGCCGCACCCTGCTTCTTCGAAGCAATGTGGTGCATATCTCTTGGAGAAAGAAATCCTGGCCGTTCAGGCCCAGGATAGACTCTCATTCCGCGAGGCTAAGGACTTGGTCATGGCGCACCCAGCTCTGCCTGGGACGTCATATGCCTCAGTAGTTCGAAAGGCACCCTCTGCTCCTGGCCCATCCAGGCTAACGAGCACGGTTGTTTCTGCGCCCATTCGGAGCCCTTCTGCGGGCTCTACCCGACCCGGGCGCTCCCCTGGTAAAGCTGGCGGCAAAAAGGGTTCATACCCAGCCCCAGCTAAAACCAGGGCTCCCCCCTCTTCCCCCAGCGTGTCCGTTTCCCGCAAGGCGAAACGGCCACGCGCCTCCACAGAGTCGTTAGACTCACGGGAGGCAACACCCCTGAAGATGGTCGCTAGGCCATCTTCGGGGGTTCCTAAAGCTGTCCCCCGAAATGAGGACAGCAACAAAGGAGCTTCAGCTCCTTCGCCCACGCCCCGAGGTGGAGCGAGTGGCTCGGAGACGGTGGTTCCTCGAAAAGAGGGCCCCCCGCCTCCGAAGCCGCAGCGCCCGCCTAAGGTTTCGAGGCGGAGGGAGGAAAAGACTCGCATGGCGAGCCCAACCTCCCCCAATAATTCCTCGAAGGCGACAGCGCCTCCAGCGCTTTGTCCGGCCAACAGCACCCCGGGTTCTGCCTCCGGGAAGCGTACGGCCATTCCCGTGAGGGTCTTCAATTCGAGGAGGGCCCCCGCGTCTCCTCCGAGCTAGGCCTGGAGTGCATATTCCTTCAATGGAATTGCCGTGGACTCCGGGCCAACTGGGAGGAGCTGCGGAGGCTCGCCTCGTCCCGTTCCCCGTTAGCTATCGTTTTTCAGGAGACCATGCTAGGCGCTTGCCCCCTTCCTGCCCTCCCGGGGTATAAGGGTCTTGCGACCCTACCACCGCAGGATGGCTGGGCTGGGGGATGCGCGGTTTACACCCGGCATGATGTCTCCGTTCTTCCTTTCTCTTTAGATACCTCCTTTCAGGCAGTGGCTGTGCAGCTGCACCTGGATAGGAGGTATACTATCATTTCTGCGTACATTCCACCGTCAGCTGACTTCGACGCGGGGGACTTCCGCCGCGTCGTGGCACGGTTGCCGAGGCCCTATCTCTTGCTTGGAGATCTGAACGGCAGGCATCCTCTCTGGGGAGATTACTCCATAAATCCCAGGGGACAAGTCCTTACCGATCTGATCGAAGAGCTTGAGATGGGTGTCCTAAACGTGGATGAGTTTACGCATCACTGTCCGAGAACCGCTTCATTTTCTTGCCTTGACCTATCTTTGTGCTCTTCGGATGCACAGCCTGATTTTGATTGGGGGGTGGTCGATGACCTCCATGGTAGTGATCACTTTCCCATTCAAATATCATTTTCAGGGCAACTGCCGCCTGAGAGACCACCTCGGTGGTGCTTGGCGCGGGCGCGGTGGCCTGCATTTCAGGAAATGACTGAATTCTCTATCTCAGTCGAGGAGTTTAGGTCGGTAGATGAGGCCGTTGAGTTCTTCTCCGGCAACCTCATCGCCGTGGGCCTGACTACTATTCCTAGGACGTCTGGCCGTTTTGCACGCCGACCGCTCCCGTGGTGGTCGGCCGAGTGTGAGACGGCCCTCAAACAGAAACGTTATGCGTACATGCGCTATAAGCGCCGCCCGAACGATTTCACTGTCGGTGAATTTCGTCGGGCTAGGGCTAGGTTCCGGTATATTTCGAAGCACGCCCGCCGCTCTTCTTGGCGGGCATACGTGTCTTCACTTAACGGGAAGACCCCTTTAGCTGAGGTGTGGAAGCGAGTCAAAAGGATTCGGGGCAAGTTCTCGCAGGACCCCCCTCCCGTTCTCCAGGAGAATGGGACCGCAATCTCGGACCCCGCGTCCGTGGCGGAATCCTTCGCGACCGCTTTTTCTGCATTCTCTAGCCGTGATGCTGCTCCGCCAGCATTCAATGCACGTTGTGATGTCGCGGAAGGCCGCCGGCTGGACTTTACCTCCAGAGGTGGAGAACCCTTCAACGACAAGTTTACTGTAAGCGAGTTGCGTTCCGCTCTCGCTTCGTGCGCGGACACCGCCCATGGTCCGGACGATGTCCCGTACGCCATGCTTCGACACCTAGGTGAGCGAGGCATGGCCTTTCTGTTAAATTTGTTTAACAGGATCTGGGTGGAAGGTCTTCTCCCAGACTCCTGGCGAATCGCTACTGTGCTTGCCTTTCGCAAGCCGGGGAGAGATCACTCTACTCCGACCGTTTTCCGCCCAATCTCTCTAACCTCTTGCGTGTGCAAGTTGATGGAGAAATTGGTAAATGTTAGATTAGCCTTTTTCCTGGACAGCGGAGGCCATCTGTCTTCCGCACAGTGCGGCTTCCACGTCGGATGCTCTGCTCCGACTGGAAAATGCCGTCTGCGAGGCTTTCCTTCGTAGACAGCACTACGCCACGGTGTTTTTCGATCTGGAGAAGGCCTATGATACCGCATGGCGATACGGTATCATGGAGACTCTCCACACGATGGGGGCGAGGGGACGCCTCCCAATTTTTATATCTGAATTTTTACGAGATCGTCGATTCCGCGTACGGTTGGGGGGAGCCCTCTCCGGCCCAAAGGAGCAGGAAGAGGGTGTCCCGCAGGGAAGTGTCCTCAGTGTCACACTCTTTGCCCTGAGCATCAACGGCATCACCTCGGTGCTGCCGGAAGATGTTCTCGCTACGCTCTACGTGGACGACCTTTCGATCTCTTTTGGCGCGGCCCAGATGCCAACTCTGGAGCGTCGACTGCAACAGGCATTGAACCGCGTCTCTCGCTATGCCGAAGCGCACAGGTTTCGGTTTTCTTTGGCCAAGACTAAGGTGGTGCACTTCTGCTGCCATCCACGGCTTCACCCCGACCCAGATTTGTTTCTTAATGGGGTGCGCCTGGATGTGGTTGAGTCGCACCGTTTCCTTGGTCTTGTATTCGACCGACGCCTCACCTGGGAGGCTCATATTCGCAGCCTTAGGGTCTCTTGTACCCGCGCCATGGACATTCTCCGTTCCGTGACGTTCAGCGCTTGGGGCGCTGATAGGGCTACTGCCTTACTTTTTTATCGATCCTTTGTTCACTCGAAGCTCGACTACGGATGCGAATTTTATGCATCCGCAGCCGAGCGTTTATTGCGGAAGGTGGATTCGATCCACCACACCGGCCTTCGCCTTGCGACCGGTGCCTTCCGCACTTCCCCCATTGAGAGCCTGTTGGTCGATGCTGGGGAGATGCCACTCGCTCTGCGCCGCGTGCAGTGTATCGACTGTACGCGCGAGCCTGGCGCCTCCCTCAGTCGCCAACAGCTCTCACTGCATCCGCAGCTGATCTCGATGGTGCCTATGCCGTCGAGAGACGCCAGTCATACCCTAAACCAAAGGGTTTAGGGCCAGGAAACTCCTTCGAGAGGTAGATATCGCTCTCGGGCCGGTGGCGCCCCTGGTTTTGCCCAGGACGCCACCCTGGAGGGTACCACATTTGGCTATTTGTCGCCACGCCTCTGCTCCCAAAGCTTGTACTGCGCCGGGAGTATTGCGTTCGACCTTTTTGGAGCACACATCGTGTCACGCTGGAACCCTGCCAGTGTATACGGAAGGCTCCAAGTCCCAAGAGGGGGTCGGCTTCCACGCCGTATCCCCTCTGTTTGAAGTCAGCGGGGCTCTACCAGGCGCTGCGTCTGTCTTCACGGCCGAGCTGGTGGCAATACACCACTCGGTACGGGAGATTACGCGACGTGCCCGGTTCGGAGACCGGATTGTGATCTATAGCGACTCACAAAGCGCCCTGAGTGCTCTCGGGGCATTGGAATCTCCGCATCCCCTCGTTCGCGATATCCGTGACGCCACGGTTTTGGCGAGCCGGGTAGATGTCGAGATTATCTTCTGCTGGGTTCCTGGACATGTAGGAATTGCGGGGAATGAGCGCGCCAGAGAGTCCGCGAGGACTCTGCGACCGGACCAGCGTTTCGCTCTTCCTCACACCGACTACATGGCAGGAATACGGGCAGCTCTTCGGACTGCTTGGCAAAGAAGATGGGAGACGGTCGAAGGGAACTTAAAGTTGCGTGCTATTGCGCCGCGACTGTTCCCATGGACCTATCCCCCAATGCCGCGGCGGCTTCAGCTTGCTTCCTGTCGTCTTCGAATCTTACACACTCGTGTGACGCATCGCTACTTGATGGAGCGCTCGCATGCGCCCTATTGCAACGACTGCGTCGTCCCCCAGACTGTTCGGCATATTCTTGTCGAATGTCCCAGTCTGGGTGATCTTCGCGCACGATACCTGTCTCGGTACCGGGATGGGCGGGGTCGCTACCGCCTGTCCCTTGTACTCGGGACGAGTGCGTGCACCATGACTGGTGGACTTATTGACTTTTGGGGGGAGGCCAGCCTTCTCCCCTTTATTTAAGGTTCCTTTTTTTTGTTATTGTTTTGTTTGTAGGTTGCACTCTCCTGCACCGGGGTGAGGGGGACCTCCCCCCGCTGCTGGAGATTGCTTCGATTGTTAAGTTTTTCCAATTTATATCATTGTTAAGTTTTCCTATTTTTACTTTAAAGTAGCCTAGTTCTAGGCTGTCGTGTTTTTCGGCGACTTATGCCCAAGTGGGTAGTTGCCAGATGGGCTCCCTAAAAAAAAAAAAAAAAAAAAAATCTGCCTCGTTGGCTGCCAGGCTAGTTAAAAGTCTTGGGGTCCCATCTTTGTGCCTGCCACAACAGATCTTCAGATCCTAGCCATCTCGTTGAGGATTAGTACACCCAGTAAGGATCTCCACCCTGTTGCCATTCCTGCCTGGCTGCTCAGTTGAGAGATGCGACCTTTGGGGAATGATGAGCCACTGGATTACCTCCAGTGTGTGTCACTGTCCTAGGTTGTAAACACCATTCTTTAACAAATGCAGGGCGTCCTCTCTAAAGTCCAAAACCCCAAGACAAAATAGGTGGGAGCTGCTGGATGCCGGATATAGCCCACCACCTTCCTTTTTTCTTCAGAGTTGTGACAAGTGACAGAAAAATCTGTGTTGGGAGGCTTTCTAGAGTGATTCAAGTTACACCATCATATCTGACTACATTCCTCCCTCTCAATCCTTGCTTGACCTTGTTGTTGGGGCAGACAATGAACTAAATGACAGCACCACTGTGACAGGTGAATGCGCTGACATCCTACCTCATGAATGTGGCAAAAGGGTTTTCCCTTTGCCATTTTTGCAGTCACCCCCAGGAAGCTCCACCTCTAGAATGGAGGTGCCCCTGCTTTCTTCAAGACTTATGGGTTTGGGGTGTTTTCCCCTTAACCCCTTTTGCAGAGTGTGTTGACTCTAGGTAACTCTACTTGCAGTGGGTCCCCCTTTGCTTTCCCAGGACCCTGCTAAGAACACAGTGAGACAGAGAATGCGTTGCCTTGCTCCCTTCCCCTCACATTGGGGTCAGTTGACCCACCACTACTCTGTTAGGGGATAAGAGGTGGCATTGTTACCTTGGCCTTGCCCATGCAACGCCAAGCTGATGGGAGCTGGCATTCCTGCTTCCCTTTTGCCACGAATGTGGGTCAGCATGCTGACTCCAGTGAGGTGTATATGCCATATGAGTCCCTGGTAGCAATACCCGACACCTTGAAGGGGGGGCTGGCCAGTTTGAGGTCCCTCCTGAAATGGAGATGTTCCCTGAGGTTTTCTCCTGGCTTTCTCCCAGAAGGTTGCATTGAAGTTGCTTTCTGACTGATTTGATATTAATAATAATAATTTTGAAGTTCAGTCATTCCGCATGAAATCAGGCAATCCCAAACCGTTGACCATCTTGGATTTTCTTCATTTGGGGGTATGTTGATACATGTCATAAAAGAACTTCACATGCAAAATTATAGCTCTATACCTCAAACGGTTCCGGAGATATGACCCACGTAATTTTGGAGGCTTTTTAGTAAGTCGATTTTTCAAAATCGCCAACTTTGAGGCCTCATAAAATATGCAGTTTTTAAGATATAGGTCTGAGAAGTTCAGGTCCTACAGAATCAAGACCATAGATTCCCCCAAAAGCAATCAAAACTAGTCTATCTCGAACCATCAAAGAGTTATAAGCTAGGAGTAGGGCTAGTGGAGATGATAGTGAGTGGAGTGCTGTAAAGGGAGGAAAGAAATGGGTAGCTAGTCAGGCATCTACTGTTCTAGATGGAAGTAGGTATGTGGGAATAGTAGACCTAGTTAGATAGTGTAGGTGTCTGCCTAGTACTTGTAGTCTTAGAAGGTGGAGTTATAGGTGCATGTGAAGCAAATGAAGTGCCTAAAGGGATTACAGTGGATGATTCATAGGTTAGGTATTTAGACATGTTTTTGTGAACATGAGCACAAGAGAAGGATGAGGGTTTGTTTGCCAAGTACACAAATATTCAATGTGAGTGAGAGAATGGATAGAACGTGAATGTAGAAGTAAGCATGTGTGTATAATGGGTGATTTTAATTGTAGAAATATAGATTGGGAGAAATTTGGGAATTTGTGATCATTGTGAAATTAGATTTAAGTTAAAATGGAACCGAGTTTATAGTGGTTTGAGTCGCTACCTGTAGATGGTTGTTTGGCAACTAGCGAGTGAGCTTTTTGTTTCTTTTGCTATGTATTTTTCAATATCATCATTTCCTTCTGAGCTGTGAGCTACAATGAATTTGTAAACAAGTTTTTCTACATAGTGATGTAGTTTTACTTTCATATTTACTAAGTTTTTATAAACTAAATAGCTGTTGAAGACAATTCTCATGATCATGTGCAAGCCCAGTTTTTTCAACCAAACGTGTTACTTCCTGCTTGGGTCATACAGCTCTAATAGCTGATCTCCATATCTATCCCACCTATATATTCATTATATTTCTCAACTGAGTAAGGTTTTTCAATACTTTAGTATTACACTGACAGATTTCTTAATTTTCCATTTCAAAATCATTGCATTTTCTTTCTGCACAAATGTCTCTTCATGGTCCTGAAAGATCACTCACAACTAACTTTTGTGGAAAAGTAAGTCTGTCCTTACCATAATATATAAAAAATTTCCAGTTATATCCACTCAACACCTTTTTTGACCGTTTCACATTGCAAATAATTTTATACCAAACCAAGTTCTTTTAGTACATATAAACTGGTAAAAACTCAAGCATCCTTTCCACAGAACAATGCTTGATCAATAGCAATATGCTTACCAGCATCTGAATTTTTCATCAATATATTAGTTAATAAGTCAGAAAAAGTATTCAGACAGGAAGATTGATTGTTTTGTTATGTTTCTTACTTCACTAAATCACAAGAACCTCATAATAGCAGGGGTAAAAATAAATAAATACCTGGCTCTAATAGTCTTCATGACCAGTACTGATTGATCTCACTGGATTTGCATATACCATCTTTCCATTTGAGAGGATTCATAAAACCATTTTTTGAGGATTGTCTTCAAAAAACTTATTAGCCCGATCATTAATGCACTGTACTAATATGATGCATCAGCTGTTATGGAATTTGGGAAGCATTCATACACACACATTTTCACTAAACTGAATTTCTGGATTTACATTGGTATAATCACAAAGTAAATCAGGTAAAATATTAGTCCTAGAATCACTGAAAATATCTGGCACTCTTTTCCATCCACCTGATAAATAAACTGGTTCACATTTTTATTACTAATTGATTTACATATTTCATTATCACTATCATTGTTTAATTCAATATTACTCTGCATGGGTTTGAAGTCACTATCTTCATTATTATCACTCACTTGGAAACATCACCTAAATTTTTACGACAATAAATCAGTGTATGCTTGAGGGCATGCCTCTTTGTTTACCAGACTCCACCAACAATGTGTTTTAATTGGTTATTTCAAATTATGTCATAGTGACAACAGATAGCTTGAGTCTTGTCCATTGAAGTTAATAGTGTACTCTGAGAAAGTTACAGTGGAGAAAAAGCAAGTATTATTGAACGGACAAGTATTTTTTCTCTCCCTTTTTGCTGGCCCCTTCTTCTCCTGCCCATGGACCTCCTTGATCATGACCTGGCACTCATTTGAACCATGGAACTGAACACTCCTATGAGAAGATGATAGGCACGGTTACCCTACCCACTCAGAAGCTGGATCCCTTATCTCAACCTGCCTACCACACCAAATGGAGGATTTGGTCAGGGTTTTCCCCAAGGGGTGGCAGAGAAGTCATATACCACCCTGCCCAGTGATACCAGCCAGGGCCAATCAAAGACACGCAGTAGTGCCATTACCTTATTGGGGTCAGTGTTGTCTGTCACAGGCAGGGATGGTGAAATCTTGCTTACGGCCATGGATAATGCCAAAACAAAACTCGATTTTGACCATTTAACATTATCTGATCCACTTTCAGGCAGTTCCACAACACAAAAGGAGGTCCCCCCCCCTCCCTCCACCTGTGTTTTCTCAGGGGCCCCTCCAACCCTCTTCTACCGGAGAGGATGCTTACTCCTCTCCTAGGCCTACAGGTGCAGTGGACTTCCCCTCACCCCCCTTCTCAGGAGGTGCCCCCCTTTACTTTCACAGGGGAATGCCAAGAGAGCAAGCTGCTAGGGCAAGATCCACCAGTTACAGTGGGAGTGTCTTAATAGGGCCAACCCCCTTATGGGGGGAAGGGATAGTAGGTCCCATCTATTCCTGCCCCCTAACAGCCTAGAGTCATATATTCTCAGGCTACAGGAGGCCAGCATACCTGCTTGCACACTTATTCCCACTCGATACCAGTTCGCTGGCCAGAGAAGACAGAAGGAACCTCAAATGGGATCTGTGATATCTTGGGGGAGGGGCATATGGAGGCCCCCACTAAGATGGACATGGGTCCCGGAGTTGACACAGTCCCAGACAGCATGATCTTCAATAGGGTCAAACCTGGGCTCTACCAAGCACTAAACCTGAGTTCTTTCTGTGCAAGCTTCTCCTCAGACAGCTTTGGACACTGAGGACTCAAGGAGAGGAGGGATCTCCTTTCCTGGCTGGTGCCCCTGTTACAGCCAGGACCTTCTCCATTTCAGAGAAGGATCTTGCTGGAGCTGGTCCATCCAGCCTAATGGCTCCTTCTGGTGGTGGAGAGAAGCAGTTCCACTCCCCACTCTTCTCTCCTTTCAAAAAAAAGACTAAGAAGACAAAGGGTTCCTCTCTCTCCGTTTCAGCAAGTTACCAGGCCTAGATCAGCATGTCCAGCCCCAATGTTCTCCCAGGTGAAATGCCCCAGATCAAGACACAGGTTCAAATGCGCTGAGCGGAGCCTTGATTATGCAGGCCCCTCATTGAGAGACTACCTGGTATTTTCAAGTCCACTGGCTTCAAACACTTTTAGGATATTCGCTCCACTGATGGCAGCATGTTGGCCAAGATGCAATGTGTTGCATCAGAGGAGAGCACTAGCTAGTCTGATTGGTAGAGAGCTGAAGGTGACCCATTGACAAGTTGAGCAAAATATTGTTAGTTGGCAGTGCAGCATTAAAGGCCTTCAAATACATCGTTGTGAAGGACTCCACCACAGAGATTGCGGTCCCAATTCTGTTGGAGAACTGGAGAGGGGTCCTGCAAGAACTTGCCCCAAATCTTTTTGACTTGCTTCCACACCTCTGCTACAGGGGTCTTCCTGTTAAATGAAGACATGTATGCATGCTAGGAAGAGTGAAGGGCATGTTTCATAAGATATTGGCTCTGTAAGGGGCGCAATGATTTGCTTTCCTGGCTGCCATGCTAACAGGTTTCAGCACCCTGCCTGACCCAGTTCAGCCTCTTCTCCTTTCTGACACCCTGTCTTACCCTACTTGCTCGCTTTCTATACAACCTCTCTCCCACAACTTTCTCTGGTCAGCCTGACCAGCTTCCTCTCACCCAACCATTCCAGATCAGGGCTGAGGGGGGCACCCCTGAGCTCTGGTTTGGGGTAGTGGGTTTTGGTTCACCCCCACCCACACCTTCCTCACATACCCTTTCTCCTTTCAGATTATCAACTTTATGCCAAGCCTAAAGTGGAGCCACTATGCTGATGGGTTGCCTGGCCACTAGGTGGGAGGAGTGGCCTCAAAGGGCAGCAGCTGGTTTTGCCAGTCGGGTATTCACCTCTTGCAGAGTGGGCTACTCCATGGGGTGATTAACATATGCATCCTGTGATGAAAATAGGGGCACCATGCCCGATGATGACCCCCCCCCCCCAAAAAAAAAATACACACTCCCCTTCCCTTCCTTTCTTTTTCAGGGGACCCTCTAAACCTCTCTGACCAGAGAGGAGGATTACTCCTCTCCTAAGCCTATGGGTGCAGGGGACACCCTCTCACCCCATTCACTGGAGTCACTTTGGGCGACTGCCTCTTACCAGTGGCAGTCCCTCTTTACTTTCACACAAGACTGCCATAAAAGCACACAAGTGGCCCATAATTGGCCTCTTCCAGTGAGAGTGGCTTGATGGAGCCAACCAGCTTAGTGGGGAAGGGATGACAGGGCCCATTGGCTTATGGCCTCCACAGTCCTACTGACGTGCATATCAAGTTTACAGTGGGGGGGGGAGTACTGTATGTGCTCCCCTCTCTTAGCCAATCAATGCCTATTCGCCAGCTCAAGACAGGACAAAAGATACCTCAAAGGAATCCGTAATGTCTTTGGGGGCGAGGGTTGCCCACAAAGAGGCCACCCCTGAGATGGACATGATCCCTGAGGTGACTTAACCCCAGAGAGTAGGATCTTCCATGGGCTCAGTACCAAGCACAGAAACCGAGTCCACCCATGTGAAAGCTTCTCTGTGATAGCCAAGACCTCCATTTCAGAGAGGATCTTGCCGGCAGAGTGGAGAAGCAGGTTCATTCCCCGCCCTCCTCTCATAAAAAGAAGAGACAGAAAAAAGACAGGGCATCACTTCCTCCGAGGATGCCACAGGGATAAACCAGTTGGCTGCCATTTCACTTAGCAAAAAAATCTAAGATCAGCATGTCCAACCGGTTTCCGCCCAATCTCTCTAACCTCTTGAGTGTGCAAGTTGATGGAGAAATTGCTAAATGTTAGATTAGCCTTTTTCCTGGACAGTGGAGGCCATCTGTCTTCTGCACAGTGCGGCTTCCGCAAGTTCCACTCCACGTCGGATGCTCTGCTCCGACTGGAAAATGCCATCTGTGAGGCCTTCCTTCGTATACAGCACTACGCCACGGTGTTTTTCGATCTGGGAAGGCCTATGATACCGCATGGCGATACGGTATCATGGAGACTCTCCACACAATGGGGGCGAGGGGACGCCTCCCAATGTTTATATCTGAATTTTTGCGAGATCATCGATTCCGCAGTGGGTGGGGGAGCCCTCTCCGGCCCAAAGGAGCAGGAAGAGGGTGTCCTGTAGGAAAGTGTCCTCAGTGTCACACTCTTTGCCGCCGTGCATCAACGGCATCACCTCGGTGCTGCCTGAAGATGTTCTCGCTACGCTCTACATGGACGACCTTTCGATCTGTTTTGGCGCAGCCCAGATGCAAACTCTGGAGCGTTGACTCCAACAGGCATTGAACCGCGTCTCTCGCTATGCCGAAGCTCACAGGTTTCGGTTTTCCTTGGCCAAGACTAAGGTGGTGCAAAATTTTATACATTCGTGTAAATTCTCTGTAGATTTTAAAGTTGATTTATGAACAAAATGCAAAACTATACCATACGATTTTAAATATTTGCTAAAAAAAACCCCCAAAATGGCGCCTAAAGAACTGGTTTATATTTTTAGCATCATTCGAATATAGATTGAACTAAATTTCATGGCATTCAGAACATTACTACTATTCACCTAACACTCCTTTTTCTAACTGAGAACAGAACCTATAGTTGACCTTTTTTGAAAAATATATGTTTTAGTCCACCATTAACACAAATTTTAATGGAACTAAAGAAAACTGATTTCAAATGATAACTAAATCATATGTGCATCTTTTGGTCATGAATTGAGTTTGAATGCTTAATTTTTAGTAATTCTATAGCCATTTATATGATATCAGGTTTCAAGAGGGGGGATGGGGTACTGAAAGAACCCCCCCTGTATCTCCAAAATGGCGCCGTAGGTTATTATGATTTTGGCAGGAATAAAAGGGCTTTTAATGATCTTTAATTCCATATATGATAATCTAACTAGGAAAAAGTTGAAAAAATGAATGTGGTATCTCCTTAAACCAATAATTACCCAGGCTCTTGCTCTACTTTTGGCCATTGCCTTAGTTTTTAAATGCTGTTATTCTCATTTTCAGTTTGGTCAAATGGCCATTTTTTTTCATTTAGAACAAGAAAATATATTATACATAATTTCTTCTCAGATCTAGAAGTGGCAGCAGTAATTATAGTTCAAGTAGAAAGCGTCACAAAAAATCTTCAAAAAGAAAAAAACACTCCTCCAGTCGTTCTATAAGTCCATCAAAATCTAGGAGTCAACGGTAATTAAACTTTTTCCATTCATCAATGCTTTGCTTCCTCTTTTTTTTTCTTGCCCAGAATTTCAAGTTTGAAGTTCTGAAATTCACCACCCAGGCTTTGATATTTATTTCTCAGCCTTGAAATCTTCATTTCTTTTTCCATTTTTCTATATATATATATATTTTTACTAGCTGTTTGTTAAAAAAGGCTGGGAGAGCTAACAAAAGTATTGCAGTCAGTGGCTGGTGGAGGAAGGTGTCCAGAGGAGTCTACAAAGGCAAAGGGGATTCATTGCAGTGTAGAACTTGGAATGGAGGTGTGGGAGAAAGTGTTGGATAAGAGACTGCATAAGATAGTTAATATTGATCAATGTCAGTGTGGGTATATGGCGGGAAGGTCAACATTTGATGCAGTGTTTATTTCAAGACAACTCCAGGAAAAGTATGGTGAGAAGAAGACGAAGCTTTATCATGTGTTTGTGGATTTGGAAAAGGCATTTGATAGAGTTCCAAGGAAAGCATTGGTTTGGGCATTACAAAGGCAGCGGGTACCAGAGAGGCTGATTAATAGTGTAATGGAATTGTATGTTGGAATGAAATCAAGAGTTTATATAGCAGGAGGTTTGTCAGAGAGATTCAACATTGAAGTAGGAGTACACCAAAGTTCAGCACTGAGTCCACTATTGTTTATACTGGTCATGGAGGAAACAACTAGTGTGTAAGCAAGGTGATCAATGGGAACTATTGTATGCTAATGACTTAGTTTTAATAGCAGAGAGTAAAGAAGTGGAACAAATGTTTGTAGAATGGAAGCAGCCAATGAAGGGAGCAGGATTGAGAATTAACATCGGTAAGACTAAGATAATGGTAACTGGAGAGGCAGGCGAGGTGGTGCAGTTGGAGCTCCAAATTTTGTTTGTTCAATGTGTGTAAGGAGGAGAAACACTGTCCCTAGAGTAGGAAACACCATTGTTGTTGATGGACAGGTGGTGGAGGAAGTTAAACATTTTTGTTATTTGAGTGATATACTGGATAGTGAGGTAGGTGTGGAGAGAGCAGTCCGTGGCAGAGTGGCAGCGGCATGGAGGAGCTGGAGGGAGGTAGCTGAATTGCTTGTCAATAGGGGGATCCCACTTAAGAACCGTGCAAAGGTTTATGATGCATGTATCAGACCAGTCTTACTTTATGGATTAGGTACTGGAAAAGGTACTGATGAGCTTTGATAGGAGAATGTGAGGTATATGGCTGGTGTAAGTTCATAGTGAAGAAGTAGCTAGAAAGTGTCGTGTTGATGAACTGGATGTAGTTCTGAGGAGAAGATTGAGATGGTCTGGACATGTGAAGTGAAGAGATGAAGAGGAGGCACTCGGTAGGGTAAGAGAGTTGGAAGTCGATAGAAGAAGGCCAAGAGGTAGACCTAAGAAAATGGAATAAGAATATAGAGGAAGACTTAGCAATATTAGAAGTGCAGGAAAATGAGGAGTATAATAGAGGAGGATGGGAGCAAATCATCAAATCTCTAACCTCAACAAACCAAAATTGAGAAAATCTGATGCTAAAAGGATTAAGTGGTTCTTCTTCATTCTTTCCCCAATAACATATTATCCTACTTGACTTACCCCAGATTTTTTCCTCATCATCTCAGTATACAGAGGATTAGTTTGTGCTCTATGATGGAAAAAAGTGTAGTAGAAATTAGAATCAGGAACCACCCCTACTTTCTTCTAGCTGTTACTACAGACTTCAACACATTTTTTCACTTCATGGATTCCACTGTTATGCTAACGGGGACTTGGGCATCTCATCATCATCTCCCATCACATCTAGCATAAATTCATCTCTGTTTGGACAAGGTAAATATTCTCCCTTATACAGTCCTATGAGGTTTCTATCCATCTTTTTTGATGATCCACCTCATTGCTATTTCCCACTATTATCCACTTTTTATTTTGTACCTGCTGGGTGATAACACTTAAATATTCCTGCACCCAATGGGAAATGTGCTCTATATTTTCCATTGAAGTGAGATGACTAACTACAATTATTCATTTTATAACAATAAACCATGGGCTTTTTCAAGGAGGGCAGTGTTTAATGATTTAATAGCTTATCAGTGATGGCAAAGGGCAAGGGCAGAGGTAGCATTTCGATGACTTTGGGGTCAACTTTGTGCCATCATGTCACAAAAAGTTTAGTTTGACCCTTGTATTATCTCAGCTCAAGAAGTTATTCAAGGTCTCACCGAAAGCAACGAAGCTACTCTCATTCTAGGAGTAGGAGTCATTCCCGAGAACACAGCAGTCGCAAACGCAAGCATCGACGGAGACACCGAAGTTCAAGGTATGGTGATAGTCATAGCACCAGTACCTCTTTCACTTATGCTTTAGGACATGTTCTATATAATCCCTAGATTAAGCAGTGCATCATTTACTCTCTCTGATTGTTATTCCTTTTGAATAGTATAAATTATGTACAAATCTATGACACGCAAATCTTTCTATCCTGTTTCATCAATGTTCCATGTTTGTATCATTAAAATGACAATCATTGGATTGACATTTTGCGTTGTATGAAGGGGAATTTGTTTTATTTTTAATCAAGAAGATTTTCCCAAGTTCACTGAGAACTTTAAATTAAAATGTGTGAAAGTTATAGTTCACAAGTAGCCCCCCCCCCCCAAAAGGCTACCTAGGTTCAAAGGACCAAGGTATGCATGGATGCCCTCATATTTCCCCCTTATTTACTCTATAAATTGTATTGATGATTAGCACATTTTAGAGTTTCATTATTAACATGTTCCCAGAACCAATAGGTCATGTACCACTTCCCTCTTCTTTCCTATGGGATTCCAGCTTATATCTTTTATTGCCTTCTTTCTTCTCATGGACTTTTACTTAAATTTGATAAGATCTTCTCTCAGCTCCCTGTAACGGGCATGGCAATTTGCCTTCCTGGCCACTGTGCTGATGGGACTCAGCACCCTGTCTGGTCCCAGCTTAGCCTCTTATCCTTTTTTCTGACACCCTGCTTCCTCACTTTCCCTACAATCTCTCCACAACTTTCTCTGCCCAGCCTCTAATTTCACAGGGTAGATACCATCCCGGATCGGGACTGAGGTGGGGGATGTTGTCCCCTCACCCCTGAGATCCAGTTTGGGGCAGTGAGTTTTAACTACCTGCTTCTTCCCCCACCTTTATCCTCCTTGCATCCCTTTTCTTCATTTATGTAGCCTGTTAATTTTACGCCGAGCCAAAGGTGGACCCGCCATGCTGATGGGCTGCCTGGTCACTGGGCAAGAGATGTGGCTTCAAATAGTGGCAGCCGGCTTAGCTGGCCTCTTATTCACCCCTTGCAGAGTGGGCTACTGCAGGGGGTGATTAGTGTTTGCATCCCACATTCGCAACAGGGTACCCATGCCCAACAATGAAAATCTTTAAAAAAAACCTGATCTCTGGCACAGGGACTGAGTCTCTGACTAACCTGGGCCTCCTTAAGGATTTTGATTTGGATGCTCCTTCAGCTCCTGCAATTACTAATAGTGAAGCTATAGCAGACAAGCCAGATGAGGTGGTTGCTCCTCACTCATCTGGTCTTGCTGCTGACAAACCTAAAAAGTTCACACTACATACTTCTATGCAGAATATCGCAGCAGAACCTACTAAATTAAGCACTGAAACTGAATGCACTACCTTGGTTTCCACAGACAAGAACATTACAGACAACCATGCTGAAACTATGAATGAAAATGACAATGAAGTTTTTAGGGACGTTCCCAAATGACAATCTAATGCTGAGGCAATGGCTCCACCCACTACTACCCAAGACACTAGAGAATCAAATATTGTAACACTGGAAAATTATGTACCGCGTTCCACTCATAGTCTAGGTAGGTCCACAGCTGAGAATCCTTGGATTTCAGTAGTGCGGCATAGAAAGGGATGACAGAGACAGCATCAACTGCAAGCTACTTTTTATTTTAGTTGTGCAGTCACAGCTCCAACTCCCTACTTTGAAATATACTTCCTCATCCAGTTTCCTGGATTAGAGTTAGCTACAGATGTAAATAACATTAAACTGGATCAAGACATCCAGTCTAAAGTTGGCCAGACATTAAAAATTGTCAAGGCTACAAAAAGTTCTCTACTGGTGGAGGCCCAAACTAGTGTGCAGGCCACCAAGATCAGATCATTAATGTCTCTAGCATGAAAGCAAATCACTATTACTGCACACTGCCAATATAACACTGTTAAGGGTGTAATTCGCACCCCTACACTATGGCAGTCATCAGAGGAGGAAATACATGAACATCTGAAGGACCAAAGTGTCACAGATGTCCGTAGAGTACAACAGAGACGAGATGGACAATTAGTACCAACCGACACATATCCTCACTTTTAACCTATACTCCTGTCCGCCAGTGCTTTGTATCACTAGCTGGGTATTGGTTAAGGTGGACCAGTACCACTACCACCCGCAGCAGTATTACAAATGTCAGCGCTTTGGCCATATAGCAAAACATTGCTGTAGAGAAGTAGACACTTGTGCCCGATGTAGTGGTGGAGGTCATCGCAAAGATGCATGCACAAGTAAGGTGTCTTGCTTCCATTGTAAGGGACCTCACTACAGTAATTATAGACAATGTCCAAAATACAAATCTGAGTAAAATGTTTTGGACCTACAGATGAGAGAGCTAATTCCTCATTTTGTAGCTCTCCAAAAACTCATTCAACAGCCACGCCACAGGGGTGGCATCAACACTGATGCTATCATAGATATGGATGTGGAGTGTAAAACAGGACCTACTCCTCTTGTGAAAACTAGGGGACCTCCCAAAAGTACAGTCTGCAAATAAAATTGATGCTTCTCTTACTTTGAAGAAAGCAGAACAAACACAAAGGCTCTTAAAAGACCATCTGTGTAAGTCTGATGACCCTCACGATCACAAAAGACCACCTAAAGAACAACAGCAACCTAAGACAGTCACAGACTCAAGCTCGCCTGGAACACAACGGCATGCAACTTCAAGACTGGAAACACAAAAAAAAAACCCAGCCTAGTGAGACTTCTGAGATTGCCCTACAACTGGAGACTCTTACTACTCTTTACTTCACCTACAAAAACCACTACAACCAAAAAAACATCATGCTACACCTCGTCTACCAGAGAGTAATGTGCAAAAGATCCCAGTCATTGGCACTCAAGAGACTCAACTTCCATCCCACTCCCAGAAAGGTAGGTTCTCCTACCTACCAAAATAATGCCTTCAGGCTTCTCTCCATCTATCATTCTGCAATGGAACCTGGGATCATTTCGTACCAGGTTTCAAGACTTAAAACTGCTTATGCAAGAAACTCGACTGGCCTGTATTTGTCTACAGGAAACGAGTATTACAGATGCGCAGATTCATCCGCCATCTCGTTACAAGTTGGTCATTTCGGCTCCGGTGTGTAATGATTGTCATGAACTTGGTGCAGCAATATTGGTGCATAACAGACTGAAGGGACGAACTCCAGTGCCCTGGTTTACCGATGAATGTAAACAAGCACGGCATGCTCGCCTAAGAGCAGAGAGGGCTATGAAAAGGAACCTCTCAGTGCAAATTAAAATTAACTATTAGAGCCAAAGCACATTGTCGTCAAGTTTTTAAGGAAGCTCAGCAGCAATCATGGAAAAATTATGTGTCTTCAATTATGCCCCAATTGTCATTGCATCAAGTATGGCAACGTATTAGCAAATTATCTGGTAAATTTACTCCAAATCCTGCTCCAGTACTACATTCTCCTGATGGAGACTTCATATGTGATCATGCCGCTGTGGTTAACAGTTGATTTATGACTGTCCTTGAACGGGAAGGCCATTTAACCCCAGTGCAATCAGGTTTCTGTCATGGACGCAGTACCACAGACCACCTGATTCAATTGCAGACAGATATCATAGCAGCCTTCAACTAACTCTCGTTTGCATACCATAGTAATATTCCTTGATTTACAGAAAGCCTACGATACCGCATGGAGGAGAGGTATTCTTCAGATAATATATGATTTTGGGTCCAAAGAAATCTGCCAATCTTCATTCAGAACTTCTTAAATAATAAAAGTATCCAAGTACAAATTGGCCGCGCTACCTCCGACCCTAAGTTGTTAACCCAGAGAGTCCCTCAAGGCAGTATTTTGTCTTGTACCTGTTTTATTTTGGCAATTAATGGAATCACTAGGTCTCTTCCCAACAGTATTGCATCAACTTTGTATGTTGATGACTTGGCAATATATGCATCTGGTACAATCCTCCATCTACTTGAACGTCGTCTTCAGGTTTCTCTACGTAACCTTGAGTGGAGTAATAAGAATGGTTTTACCTTTCTACCACGAAAACTGCATCCATACACATCTGCAGGAAGCGAGGATGCCCTAGGATGGCAGCAAACTTATTCCTATATGGTAGACCAATCACTAACGTGCCAGTCTACAAATTTCTTGGGATGTACATTGATGATAAATTAACTTGCAAACCACATATTACTCATCTGAAAGTTAAATGCACAAAAACTCTAACTCTCCTCAAACATATCACATAGAAGCTGGGGAGCAGATCGGACATCTCTGCTGCGGCTGTACATCATGCTTCTGAAGCCTCAATTAGACTATGGTAGTGAAGCATACTCATCAGCTTCTCATACAGAATTAAACAGAATAACCCCAATACATGATGCAGCTATCCAGATTGCAACTGGAGCTTTTCGATCATCCCCATTTATTTATGCTGACTCAGGGATTAAACCACTGGAAACATACTGAAATATAAAGCTGCTCAATACGTATCTATGAATCAAGTTCCATCCAACCCACCCTCTCCATGAACGCATAGCACTGATAGATGATAAAGATGAGTCTAGCCAAGAGGATGTGCAAATCCCCAATCTTTCAATTGATGAAAGCATTGAAGAGTGTGTGTGGAATTTCATTTGCACACATTATGACAGTATCACCTCCCATGTATCCCTTGTGGTCCTTAAAAAACTTGAAGACTTGTAAAGACTTAAACATTATCCCAAAGACTGCAGTTGTCCCCTACGTACTCGCGCAATTTTTACTAGACATATTGTTGCACATAATGGGTCTTATAATTTACACAGACGGATCCAAAGTTGAAGGTGGAGTGGAATTTGCATATAAACATTTGAATTTCACATATACATGATGCATTCAGACTCATGCTACTGTATTTACAGCAGAACTCTATGCCATCTATTATAGCCTTAATTATGCTGCATCACTTCATAATGACCAACCTGTCACTATTCATACTGACTCTAGAAGTGCTATAATGGCTATCCAGTAATATCCTAGTAGGAATCCGCTGGTTCAGTTAATACAATGCAGAATATATACTCCAAAACGTCTAGTTTGTCTATGTTGGGTCCCTGCACATGTGGGTGAGCCAGGTAATGAAGCAGTGGACACATTGGCTCGCCATTGTGTGACCACTGGACAGCTTTCAGCAATCGATCTGCCCCAAAGTGACTTTAAATGTTACATCAAGAAAGCTGAAACGGCCCGATGAAAGCAGACTTGGCAAAACGTTGGCCTTGATAATAAATATTGACAAGTCAGCAATTCTATTTTGCCACTGGCTTCCACACTATCATCAAATAGGTCCTGAGGGATCACTCTTTGTAGATTGCGCATTGGCCTCACAGCTACTATATGGAACGACACCATCGACCCTTATGTAATGACTGTTTAATCAATTTAACTATATACCATATCCTAATCGAGTGCCCATCATATCTGGAATATCATCAATGATATTTTGGTCCAGGTCCTTATAAACTGGATTCATTATTGAGGAACAAGTACAGTAATCTACATGGCCCCCTGTATCGATATTTAACAGACATAGGTCTCCTTCGAGACTTATAATATGTTGCTTTTATCCAAATTACTATTATATTGTTATTTAGTTATGATTTTAAATTACTTAAATTTTATTTTTATGCCTCTTTACTTAGATATTTAGTTAGATATTTATGCTTTTATTAGAAATTTATGATTTTATATATGACTTAAATTTTATTTTTATGCCTCTTTACTGAAAGCTCCTGATCTCACTATAATAGATATATCTTATTTTCGTGTACCATTTTTATACTCCAGATTGCTTCTTATATTCCGGAAATTTTAGCCATATAATTCTACTTGAGATTCACTGTTGAATCACCCTATGGTGTCTACGGTGGTAAAACACCTAATTTAATAATAATAATAATCCTCTCTCAGCCCTTGTATTTAGGGTATATGAGGTGTGCAAGAATTCTGGAAAACACTCAGGGGACTTCCCCATTCCAACAACAGTGAACAAAACCCACAAGAAGCCCTCTACTTAAATGTGAAAAGAACAACTTCAATAAACAAGCCAACATATACAAACAGCACTGTGTAAAAATTAGGACACCCAACTTAATAATCCAGATGGTAAATGAATACTTAAATCCATTTACAACTGACTACTAACTTTATCTTTTAAACAATTAGTCCTACTTTTATTAATGTAAAAAAACAACAAAGGGAATAAATATAAAAATGCTTAAAAGGAAATTCACTCCTTGATGTCCTACTCCAAATCACTTTTTACTTAACTTCTTCCATGTTCTCAGCATATTGGCAGTTATGCTATGATGATTAATTAGTAATTAATATTTTTTTGCCTCCCATTCTGGTATCAAAGTTAACCTGCATTACAGAGGAAAGCTACTATCCCAGTGGATGGTACCTACAAGTGCCTGGCTGGTGAAATTTGTTGCTGGCATGCCCCTATGGGGCACGGCAATTTGCTTACCTGGCTGCCGTTCTGACAGGATTCGGTGCCCGATCCGACCCTAGCTTAAGCCTCTTCTTCTTTCTGACACCTGGTCTTCTTACCCTGCTTCCTCACTTTCCCTACAACTTCTCCCACAACTTTTCCTGGTCAGCCTCTAATTTCACACAGTCAACACCAACCAGCTTCCTCTCACCCAACCATCCTGGATCGGGGCTGAGAGGGGAGGAAACAATGCCCCCTGCTTCATCCCCACCCTCACCTTCCTCACATACCCTTTCTCTCTCCTTTCACAGTCCATCAATTTTACACCCAACCCAAGGTAGAGCCACCATTCCGAAGGGCTGCCTGGCCAAGGGGCAGGAGGTGTGGTTCCAAATGGTAGAAGTTGGCTTTGCCGGCCCCATATTCACAACTCTCAGAGTGGACTTCTGAGTGTGGTGATTAGAGTTTGCATTTCATGGTACTAATAGGGTCACCATGCCCGATGATGACAATTTAAAAAACACCCTCTCTACTTCCATAATTCACTGCTCCTGTTGGCAGCGGCTTAATAGGGCCACCCCCCTTGGGGGGGCAAGAGATCACAGGGTCTATGCCCGCTAAATTCATGCTAGCATGCTTACCAAGTTTACAGGGGGTCACTGTATGTGCCCCTCTCTCTTCCTCGACGGATGCTGGTTCACCAACCCAAGCTGAGACAAAAGATATCTTGAATGGCATCCATGATCCTCGGGGTGATGGCCACATGGAGGCCGCCCTTGAGATGGACATTAGGATGGAGTAAAAAGTTTCTTTTAACTAGAATAATGATTGAGTAGTTCTCAATAGGTGCATTTACATCCAAAAATAACCCCTAACCCAATTTGGGGTGGTAGTCCTCCAAAATTAGAATCCCTCTGAGGCAGCCATTATTAGTCCCCTTCGGACACTTGATGGCATGCCGGTGAATATGATGCCGCACTCTACCATGAAATTTGTGAAAGGAGTTTTTTATGTGAAAGAACTCAGATTACTTCATAGATGACTTTACTTTAGACCTGGCCGAGCACAGATCGGACAATGTTGAACGTGTGATGAGAAAATAGGGATGGGCCTCGAGACCCACCCCTACACTCTTCGTCACGTTCGACTGTGGCAATCTCCCTGAATCGGTGCGTGCCGGTTGGTATCGCTACCGCGTGAAAGCATTCGTGCAACTGCCATAGAGGTGCTACTACTGTCACCGCCCCGCCATGCTAATCGCTCCTGTAGACACGCAAAGTCAGGGTTACCCGAAGTCTGTGTAAGTTGCTCCAAGGCCGCACACGATAAGTCAAACTCGTGTGTGGCCAAGTGTGTAAACGTGCGGAGAGCCGCACCAAGCAATGTGGTGCGTATCTCCTTATGAAGGAAAGCCTGGCCGTTCAGGCCCAGGATCGTCTCTAGTTTTGCGAGGCGAAGGACTTAGTCCTGGCGCGCCCGGCGCTGCCTGGGACTTCCTATGCCCTAATGTTAAGAAAGACACCCTCTGCTCCACCCCCCTGCAGGTTCTATCCACCCTGGGCTCTCCCCTGGTAAAGCTAGCAGCACAAAGGTTTCAAACCCACCCCCAGTTAAAACCAGGGCCCCCTCCCCTCCAGCGTGACCGTTTCTCGTAAGGCGAAACGCCCGTGCGCCTCCACCGAGTACTCACAGGACACAACAACCCTGAAGATGGTCTTGAGGTCATCCTCCGGGGTTCCAAAAGCTGCCCCTGTAAAGGGGGACAACACTAAAGGAGCTTCGGCTCCATCGCCCACACCCAGTGGCGCGGAGACGGTAGATCCTACCAAAAGAGGAACCTCCGCCTCCCAAGCCCCCCCGCTCGCCTAGGGTTTCGAGGCGGAGGGAGGAAAGGACTTGGATGGCGAGCCAAACCTCCCCCGGTAAGTCCTCGAAGGCGACAGCGCCCGGAATTCTGCCTCCGGGAAGCATACGGCCATTCCAATGAGGATCTTCTCTTCGAAGAGGGTCCCCGCATCTCCTCCCAGCGAGACATGGAGGGCATATTCCTTCAAAGGAATTGCCGCGGACTCCGGGCCAACTGGGAGGGGTTGCGGAGGTTCGTCTCGTCCCGTTACCCGTTAGGTATCTTTTTGCAGGAGACATTGCTGGGTGCATGCCCCCCCTTCCTCACTCAGTCTCCTCGGGTATAAGGGTTTTGTCACCCCACCACCACGGGATGGGGGCCGGACAGGGGGATGCGCCATTTACACCCGGCATGATGTCTCCTTTAGTTAGTTATTTATTCAGCGCCAATCCTTCCATGATACTGGGAGGATCCCCAACCAGATAATGAAATTTTATATAAGGTCAGTATGACAATCGCTTGTCTTTGCTGTGGCCCAATGGAGCAGGAAGAGGTTGTGGCGCAGGGAAGTGTCCTCAGTGTCACTCTGCCCTGAGCATCAACGGCATCACCTCGGTGCTGCCGGAAGATGTTTTTGTTTGCTTGTTTTTGTTTTTTTATCTAGCCTAGTCGTAGGCTGTGTGAGTATGGCGACTTATGCCCAACTAGGCAGTCGCCAGATGGGCTCCCCCCCCACCCCCCCAAAAAAACAATGCACGTTGTGATGTTGCATTAGGCTCCTGACTTGACTTGACCTCCACATGGGGAGGATCCTTCAATCACACATCTAAATTGAGCAAGTTTTGTTCCTCTGTATCTCTTGGGCCAATGGCCCCTTTGTTATGATCAGGCCGCCGCCCTCTTGCATCATTTTTTAACTATTTGTCGCTACGCTACTGCTCCCCAAGCCCCGCAACACTCGGAGTATTGCAATCGACCTTTTGGGAGCACGCTTTGTCTCACGCTGGATCCGTTCCAGTGTACATGGATGGCTCCAATTCCAAAGAGAGAGGCATCAGCGCCCATGCTGTATTCCCTCTTGAAAAGACTATACTGTGGCGCTATTCCTGAGCTGCCAGTTTGACTAAAGTGAACCCAGTACCAACAAAGTAAATTAAATAAGTGGAATAAAATCTCCAATTTATTAACAGCTTCCTCATCCTTATATTTGGTTTAAACCGGCAGTGTAGTGAACAAGATTCTTAGCATGAGAGAAATTGCATATATGTAGTAGAGATGATATTTACATTTATTTCAGAGTAGAATAAAATAAAATAAAAGGATATAATTAGCAAGCGTTAACACACTGCTCTCATTAAACTCCATTAATACTATAATTTTTTTTTTTTTTAACAAAATTGACATATTTTGCTAAATAATGGTATTTACATATATGTTAATAGAAAACTTATTTAGTTTTGAAAAAAAATTTGCTAAATAATTATTTAATCTATTTTTATTTGACAAGGTAATGTTTATGATAAATCATAAAGCTCTATCAGCATAAATAAAGTTGTTTGCAAATTTATCTTATTCCAAGTTTATTGGGGTGTTTTGTACAAAATGCTGGACTATAGAATTATTCTCAAAGTTTATATTGCCAGTGGTAGGTAGCAAAATAAGGTTGAATTCCCCTGATATAGGCGAAAGTAAAGTTGCTTTCCTTTTCCTATCTCCCTTCTACTTTTCTTTCCAATCCCATGTCATTGATGCATGCATACACATATATTGAGGGGTTGACGACGATAATTTGCTCACTACATTTGTTCTCAGTGAAGATTCAGAGAGAAGCGAGCAATATTCAAGATCTGCTCGAAGTTCTCTTGACCGGTATCGACATAAGGATAAGAGACGAAGTGCATCCCGGGAAAAGAGCAGAAGAAGTGGTTCCCGTGATCAGCCAAAGCGGGATTCTCCCAAGGACAAGGATAACTGCAGGCTGTCGGTTCTCATAGAAGAAAAAGATGGCCAGATTGAGGAAAAGGTTATTGGTTAGTCTCCTCCTACATGTTAATTTTATTAATTTCCATTTGTTTGCAGCTGATTCCAAGAAAGAAGTCCACATGCTCTTACAACGCCCACCCCCATTGACAGGGTGTCTACTGCCCTTGAAATTCTTGAAGTCCTTGAAAAGCCCTTGAATTTATTTTTTGCCCTTGAAATCCTTGAATTTGATGAAAAAGTTAGATGGTCCTTAAATTTAAAAAATAAATCAATGAGTGATTGTTCAAATGATTTTTCAGATTCACTATTTATATACTTTTTAATGTCTATTAGTAAAATAGTAATTAAGTTAATCTACTCACTAATGTGAGTGAACATATGTATGCTTTGGATGCATTGTATTTACATAAGAACATAAGAAAAGAAGGAGACTGCAAAAGACTGCTCACTATACTTCTGTGACTGTCACTTGGATACGTTGTTCTTGATTTTTTTTTTCACTGATGAGTTGATTTTGCTTATAACCCATTTTTCCCTTAAATACCTCACCTTCATCAATGTCCCATAATGTTTATTGCACTTTTTTAATTTAAAGAAATAAAACAATGGCTAAAACCTGTCCTTGAATTCAAAATCGCCAAACAAGTAGACACCCTGAATTTAAGTTACAGATTAGTTATTTGTGATTCTAACAGTTTATGGCTTTTTTGTAATAAATAAAGACATTTGATTCTATCTTGAGACATAGTAGCTGAGATGCTAAAATGGCAGGACTTTTTTAATGGAAAAAATCAACAAGGGCATCTTCCATGGAAAGACACGTATGGGACATGGCGATTTTCTATACACCTGCTGTGCTGATAGGACTCAGTGCCCCGTCCTGCTCCAGCCTAGCCTCTTCTCTCCTTTTTCGGATACCCTGTCTTCTTACCATATTTCGTCACTTTCCCTACAACCTCACCCACAATTTTCTCTGGTCGGCATCTAATTTCACAGGTTAGACGCCGACCAGCTTCCTCTCACACAACTATCCTAGATTGGGGCTGAAGAGGAAGAGACAATGTCTCTTCGCCCCTGACCTCCAGTTGGTGGATTCTTAACAACCTGCTTCACCCCCCCCACTCATACCTTCCTCACTTACCCTTTCTCTCTCCTTTCATGATCTATCAATTTTACCAGCCCAAGGTGGACCCGCCATGTCAAAGGACTGCCTGTCCCCTGGAGATAGGAGTGGTCCCAAATGGTGGCAGATGGCTTTGATAGCCCAGTATTCACCCGTCGCCCTGTAGGATACTGCGTGGGGTGATAATAATAGGCTCCCCATGCCCATATATGAAAACTTTGAATTTAATCCTCCCCTATACCATCGCCGGAACCCCTCTCAGGCCCCCGTAAGGGGCGCGGCGATTTGCCATCCTGGCCGCCGTGCTGATGGGATTCAGCGCTCCGTCCGGCCCCAGCTTAGCCTCTCTTCGTTCCTTCATATAGCCTGTATTTCTCCCCTACTTCGTCGCTTTTCATACAACCTCTCCCCCAACTTTCTCTGGTCAGCCTCTAATTTCACAGGGTAGCTGCTGACCTTCTTCTCAGCCAACCGTCCCGGATCGGGGCCTAGGGGCGACGGGACAATGTTTCCTAACCCCTGAGCTCCGGTCTGGAGTAGTTAGTTTTTAACAACCTGCTTCATCCCCACCCATACCTTCCTCACATCCCATTTCCTTTCCTCTTCACACACTATCAATTTTACGCCGTGTCTAAGGTGGAGCCGCCATGCCGATGGACTGCCAGGCCACCAGGCGGGAGGGGTGGTCCTGAATGGCGGCACCTGTCTATGCCAGGCCTGTACGCACCCCTTGCAGTGCGGGCTACTGCGAGGGGTGATGAGCTATTGCATCCCGCAATAAAAAGAGGATCACCATGCCCAATGATGAATCAAAACAACCCCCCCACCTTTAATTCCCCCTGTACCATCCACGGAGCCGCCCTCGGACAGCTCCTCTCTCACGACTACGGGTGTAGGGGACCCCCTCACCCTCTTCCCTGCGGGCACCTCCCTGTTTCCAGCGGCAGTCACTCCTTTTCTTTCCAATGGGACTGCCAAGAAAGCCAGCAAGCAGCCCATTGCCGACCGCCCCCCTATTGAAGCGGCTCGGTAGGGAAGCCAGGCCCCTTCGGTCTCTTGTCTCAAAAGACCTGCTGGCAAGAATATTGAACCTTGCCGGGGTCAAGGCCTGTGCCTCCCCACAGCAGCTGACTAATGACAATACTGCCAACGGGACCTGCGATCTCTTGGAGGGGGGATGGCCAACTGGAGGCCCCCCCCTGAGGTAGACATTGTTCTTGAGGCAACCCAGCCTCAGACGGTAGGGCCTTCCATGGGGGGGAATCCGGGATCGACGCCAAGCACCGAACCCGAATCCGCCTCTATGCAAGGTCCTCCTCAAACGGCTAGGGTTTTCGAGGCAGTACAAAGAGAGGAGTGATCTCCTCCGACCGGTGCCCCTACGACTGCCAGGACCTTCTCCATTTCGGAGAAGGACCTGGCTGAGGCAGGTCCATCTGGCCTGGGGCTCCTGCAAGTGGAGGTGAGAAGCGGATTCATTCCCCGCCCTCCTCTCCAAAGAGGAAAAAGAACAGGAACAGGAAAAAGACAAAGAAGATTCGGGGGCTGCAGGGACGGTTGGGCCTGCTGCAACTTTGGCAAGCGACCAAGCCAAGATCGTCACATCCGGCCCCTCTTTCCCCCTCGTGTGCGGAGCCCCTAACTATGACTAAGACCAAAAGTGCACAGGGCGGAGCCTCGATAACATCGGGGCCCCTCATTCAGAGGTTACCTGGCGTTTTCAAGCCCGCTGGCTTCAAACGCTTCCTCATTATTCGCTCCACTGATGGCAGCATGTTGACCAAGGGCAACATGATCCATCAGAGGAGAGGATTAGCTAGTGCAATTGGTAGAGAGCCGAAGGTGACCCGTTTATCGGACGGGAGTCTTCTGGCGAATCCCGCCGAGGCGGCCAAGATAAGTGCTCGTCGGACACTTCATGGCACCCCGGTGAGTGTGACGCCGCACTCTACCATCAACTTTGTGAAAGGAGTAGTTTATGCGAGGGAACTCGTTGACTACTCCATAGAGGACATCATCTTAGAGCTAGCCGACCATGGGGCGGTCAAGGTCGAACGTGTGATGAGAAAACAGGGAGGGACCTCGAGACTCACCCCTACACTCTTCGTCACGTTCGACTGTGACAAGCTCCCTGAGTCGGTGCGTGCCGGTTGGTACCGCTACCGCGTGAAGGCATTCGTGCTACGGCCGCGGCGGTGCTATTACTGTCACCGCTTCGGTCATACGAATCGTTCTTGTAGACGTGCAAAGTCGGGGTCACCCGAAGTCTGTGTAAATTGCTCCAAGGCCGCACACAATAAATCTAAATCGTGTGTGGCCAAGTGTGTCAATTGTGGTGCATATCTCCACCGAGTCGTTAGATTCACAGGAGGCAACACCCCTGAAGTTGGTCGCCAGGCCATCTTTCGGCGTTTTTAAAGCTGTCCCCTGAAAGGAGGACATCATCAAAGGAGCTTCGTCTCCTTCGCCCACGCCTAATGGTGGGCTTAGTGGCTCGGAGACGGTGGTTCCTCGAAAAGAGTCCCCCCCGCCTCCGAAGACGCAACGCCCTCCTAAGGTTTCGAGGCGGATGGAGGTAAGGACTCGCATGGCGAGCCCAACCTCCCCAAATAAGTCCTCGAAGGCGACAGCGCTTTGTCCGGCCAACAGCGCCCGGGGTTCTGCCTCCGAAAAGCGTATGGCCATTCCCGTGAGGGTCTTCTTTTCTAAGAGGGCCCCCGCGTCTGAGGGTATATTCCTTGAATGGAATTGCCGTTGACTCCGGGCCATCTAGGAGGAGCTGCGGAGGCTCGGCTCGTCTCGTCTCGTTTCGTTCCCCGTTAGGTATTTTTCTGCAGGAGACCATGCTCGGCGCGTGCCGCCTGCCAGCCCTCCCGGGTTATAAGGGTCTTGCGACCCCACCACTGGGGATGCGCGGTTTACACCCGGCATGATGTCTCCGTTCTTCCTTTCACTTTAGATACATCCTTTCAGGCAGTGGTTGTGCAGCTTCACCTGGATAGGAGATATACTATCATTTCTGCGTACATTCCACGGTCAGTTGACTTCGACGCGGGGGACTTCCGCCGCTTCGTGGCACGGTTGCCGAGGCCCTTTCTCTTGCTTGGAGATCTGAATGGCAGGCATCCTCTCTGGGGAGATTACTCCATAAATCCCAGGGGACAAGTCCTTGCCGATCTGATCGAAGAGTTTGAGATAAGTGTCCTAAATGTGGCTGAGTTTACGCATCACTGCCCGAGAACCGCTTCATTTTCTTGCTTTGACCTATCTTTGTGCTCTTCGGATGCACAGCCTGATTTTGATTGGGGGGTGGTCGATTACCTCCATGGTAGTGATCACTTTCCGTTTTTAAATATCATTTTCAGGGCAACTGCCGCCTGAGAGCCCACCTCGGTGGTGCTTGGCGCGAGCGCGGTGGCCTGCATTTCAGGAAATGACTGATTTTTCTATCTCAGTCCAGGAGTTTAGGTCGGTAGATGAGGCTGTTGAGTTCTTCTCCGTTAACCATCGCCGCGGGCCTGACTACTATTCCTAGGACGTCTGGCCGTTTTGCACGCCAACCACTCCCATGGTGGTCGGCCGAGTGTGAGACGGCCCTCAAACAGAAGCGTTATGCCTACATGCGCTATAAGCGCCCCCCGAACGATTTCACTGTCGCTGAATTTCGTCGGGCTAGGGCTAGGTTCCGGTATATTTCGAAGCACGCCCGCCGCTCTAATTGGCGGGCATACGTGTCTTCACTTAACGGGAAGACCCCTCTAGCAGAGGTGTGGAAGCGAGTCAAAAGGATTCGGGTCAAGTTCTCGCAGGACCCACCTCCCGTTCTCTAGGAGAATGGGACCGCAAACTCTGACCCCGCGTCCGTGGCGGAATCCTTCGCGACCGCTTTCTCCGCATTCTCTAGCCGGGATGCCTCTCCGCCAGCATTCAATGCACGTCGTGATGTCGCGGAAGGCCGCCGGCTGGACTTTACCTCCAGAGGCGGAGAACCCTTCAACGACAGGTTTACCGTGAGTGAGTGGTGCTCCGCTCTTGCTTCGTACGTGGGCACCGCCCATGGTCCAGACGATGTCCCGTACGCCATGCCTCAACACGTGGGTGAGCGAGGCATGGCCTTTCTGTTAGATTTGTTCAACAGGATCTGGGTGGAGTGTCTTCTCCCAGATTCCTGGCGAATCGTTACTGTGCTCGCCTTTCGCAAACAGGGGAGAGATCACTCTACTCCAACCGGTTTCTGCCCAATCTCTCTAACCTCTTGAGTGTGCAAGTTGATGGAGAAATAGGTAAATGTTAGATTAGCCTTTTTCCTGGACAGCGGAGGCCATGTCTTCTGCACAGTGCGGCTTCCGTAAGTTCCACTCCACGTCGGATGCTCTGCTCCGACTGGAAGCAGAGGCCTTCCTTCGTAGATAGCACTACGCCACGGTGTTTTTCGATCTGGAGAAGGCCTATGATACCGCATGGCGATACTCTAGCATGGAGACTCTCAACACGATGGGGGCGAGTGGACACCTCCCAATGTCTATATCTGAATTTTTGCGAGATCGTCGATTCCGCCTTCGGGTGGGGGGAGCCCTCTCCGGCCCAAAGGAGCAGGAAGAGGGTGTCCCGCAGGGAAGTGTCCTCAGTGTCACACTCTTGCCCTGAGCATCAACGGCATTATCTCGGTGCTGCCGGAAGATGTTCTCACTACGCTCTACGTGGACGACCTTTCGATCTGTTTTGGCGCTGCCCAGATGACAACTCTGGAGCTTCGACTCCAACAGGCATTGAACCGCGTCTCTCGCTATGCCGAAACGCACAGGTTTCGTTTTTGTTTGGTTAAGACTAAGGTGGTGCACTTCTGCTGCCATCCACGGCTCCACCCCGACCCAGATGTGTTTCTTAATGGGGTGCGCCTGGAAGTGGTTGAATCGCACTGTTTCATTGGTCTTATATTCGACCGACGCCTCACCTGGTAGGCTCATATTCACAGCCTTAGGGTCTCTTGTACCCGCGCCATGGATATTCTCCGTTCCGTGACGTTCAGCGCCTGGGGCGCTGATAGGGCTACTGCCCTACTTTTTTATCGATCCTTCGTTCGTTCGAAGCTCGACTACGGATGCGAGTTTTATGCATCCGCAGCCGAGCTTTTATTGCGGAAGGTGGACTCGATCCACCACACCGGCCTTCGCCTTGCGACCGGTGCCTTCCGCACTTCTCCCATTGAGAGCCTGTTGGTCGATGCTGGGGAGATGCCACTCGCTCTACGCCGCGTGTTGTGCATCACTCTCTTGTACGCGCGAGCACGGCCCCTTCCTCAGTCTCCAACAGCTCTCACCGTATCCGCAGCTGATCTCGACGGTGCTTATGCCGCCGAGAGACGCCAGTCATACCCTAAGCTTTTTGGGTTTAGGGCCAGGAAACTCGTTCGAGAGCTAGGTATATCTCTCGGGTCGGTGGCGCCCCTGGTTCTGCCCAGGACGCCACCCTGGAAGGTACCACATTTGGCTATTTGTCGCCACGCCTTTGCTCCCAAAGCTTGTACAGCGCCGGGAATATTGCGTTCGAGCTTTTTGGAAGACACCTCTTGCCACGCTGGAACCGTGCCAGTGTATACGGATGGCTCCAAGTCCGAAGAGGGGGTCAGCTTCCACGCCGTGACGCCACGGTTTTGGCGAGCTGGGCGGATGTCGAGATTATCTTCAGCTGGGTTCCTGGACATGTAGGAATTGCGGGAAATGAGCGCGCCAAAGAGTCCGCGAGGACTCTGCGACCGGACCAGCGTTTCGCTCTTCCTCACACCGACTACATGGCAGGAATACGGGCAGCTCTTCGGACTGCTTGGCAAAGAAGATGGGAGACGGTCGAAGGGAGCTTAAAGTTGTGTGCCATTGCGCCGCGACTGTTTCCATGGACCTATCCCCCAATGCTGCGGCGGCTTCAGGTTGCTTTCTGTCGTCTCCGAATCGGACGCACTCGTGTGACGCATCGCTATTTGATGGAGCGCTCGCCTGCGCCCTATTGCAACGACTGCGTCGTCCCCCAGACTGTTCGGCACATTCTTGTCGAATGTCCCAGTCTTGGTGATCTTCGCGCACGATATCTGTCCCGGTACCGGGATGGGCGAGGTCGCTACCGCCTGTCCCTTGTACTCGGGACAGATTCGTGCACATTTACTTGTGGACTTGTTGACTTTTGGGGGGAGGCCGGGCTTCTTCCCTTTATTTAAGGTTCTTTTTTGTTATTGTTTTGTTTGTAGGTTGCACTCTCCTGCACCGGGGTGAGGGGGTACCTCCCCCCGCTGCCTGAGATTGCTTCCTGATTGTTAAGTTTTTCCAATTTATATCATTTTGATCTTTCATATTTTTATTTTAAAGTAGCCTAGTTCTAGGCTGTCGTGTTTTTCGGCGACTTATGCCCAAGTGGGCAGTTGCCAGATGGGCTCTATAGAATTAAAAAAAAAAAAAAAATTCGCGGGTTTTACTCAACCCGTGCGCTTTCCTGGTAGAACTGGCGGTATAAAGGTTTCACGCCCAGCACCAGCTAAAACCAGCGTTCCCCCTCCTTTTCCCAGCTTGACCGTTTCCCGTAAGACGAAACGGTCGCGCGCCTCCACCGACCCGTTAGACTCACAGGAGATAACACCCCTGAAGTTGGTTGTGAGGCCCTGTTCCAGGGTTCCTAAAGTTGTTCGCCAAAAGGAAGACAGCAATTATGGAGCTTCGGCCCCTACACACAGTGGTAGGCTGGGTAGATCGTAGACAGTTGATCTTCCAAAAGAGGGACCTCCGCCTGTCCAAGGTTTCGAGGCGGAGGGAGAAAGAGACGCATGGGGAGCTCACCTTCTTCCCGATTAGTCCTCGAAGGCGACAGCGCATTGTCCGGCCAACAGCGCCGGAGTTCTGCCTCCGGGAAGCGTACGGCCATTCCCGTGAGGTTTTTCTCTTCCTTCGAAGAGTGACCCCGCATCTCCGAGCTACGCCTGGAGGGCATATTCCTTTAATGGAATTACCGCGGACTCTGGGCCAACTGGGAGGAACTGCGGAGGCCCGTCTCGTCCCGTTCCCCGTTAGGTATCTTTTTGCAGGAGACCATGCTGGGCGCTTTCCCCCTGCCCACCCTCCCGGGGTATAAGTGTTTTGCGACCCCACCACCACGGGATGGGGGCCGGGCAGAAGGATGTGCGATTTACACCCGGCATAATGTCTCCGTTCTTCTCTTCGTTTTAGATACCTCTTTTCTGGCATAGCTGTGCAGCTGCACTTTGATAGGAGGTATATTGTTATTTCCGCGTACATCCACCGTCAGCCGACTTCGACGCGGGGGACTTCTGCCGCGTCGTGGCACGGTTGCCGAGGCCCTTTCTAAACGGTAGACACCCCCTCTGGGGAGGCTATATTAATCCCCGTGGTCAAGTCCTTGCCGAGCTTGAGATGGGTTTACTCATCGCTGCCCGAGAACTGCTTCATTTTCCTGCCTCGATCTATCTTTGTACTCTCCGGATGCACAGCCTGATTTTGATTGGGGGGTGTGATCACTTTCCCATTCAAATATCATTTTCTGGGCCGCTGCCGCCCGAGAGCCCGCTCTAGTGGTGCTTGCTGGGAGTGCGGTGATCTGCATTTCAGGAAATGACTGAATTCTCTATGTCGTAGGTTAGCCGAGATTATATATATATATATATATATATATATATATATATATATATATATATATATATGTTTTATTAATTTTTAATAAACCAAATAAACCTTGACTATAGGCGTAGGTTCGTGCCTCGGTGATCGCTTGAGGATCGTTCTCTAAGAGTGCTAATCTTTATTTTTATTCTAGTGAATGAATAAAAGGGGTTTCTTTCTTGATTTTATCAATTATTGCCACTTTAACTCGTTCGAGGATAATTAAAATAGTGCTTTTACTCTAAAAATAGACTTTAATGAACATAAACCATCTCACTAAGTAACATAAAACAAATACAGATCTAATACACTTAAACAAAGAGAAAATGGGATTACTGGGTGAACTCTCGAAGCTCAATTCGAGATAGAATTTTACAGGGGGGGGAACAATTTTAAGTTAATATCTTTGTCCTTGGCCAGACACCCAATAAAATAATAATTATGCGCGGGGACATAAACAACAGGATTATTCTCTACTTCATAAGATAATGGATATTAAATACCCGCGACCAGTTAGACTATCCTCGGAGATTTTGGTCGGAGTTGGTTGTTGGCTCAATAGATGGCGTTCGTCGAGTTGACGGGTGATGTCACGAGGGATCTGGGGTGGGTGGATGCTCAAGCGAAAGCTTAGTCCTTCTACTTTTCTTCCGGACAAGATGAAATCGTTGTCTTCTTTTATTTTCTATCTAGTTGAGGTTTGTCTAACTCAGATAGAGTAAGATTTGGAGTCCTCAAACTTGGTAGCTTGGTCCTCAATAATCTTGGGGCTCGAACGGCGCCGAGCTTCCTTGGTACAATCTGGTTTTGTACAAGGACTGCAAGTTCTCCTTAACTTGCAGAAAACTTTCTACCGGGGATTTTTTTGTTTCCTTCTCAAACTCGAAAAATTTCTCAACCGGTGACTTACTTGTCTCTTCCGTTAGAACGAACAAAAAGCCACGTTTCCTCGGGTCAACCTGTTACCTGTTACACAAATTACTCCCGCGGGGTAATGGGGAGGTGGAGGGGGGACTCGCAAGGTGAGACCTCAGATTGGTCTCCCGCGCTTGGCGTCTTGTAGCTCACAGAGAGGGTAATACGAGATCGGCAGTTTGCACTTTTGAATGGATTGTTTATAAGTACACCCTCGAAGGGCCTGCCTTTTGAGCTGAGGTCAGGAATCTGGCTCGTAACATTTACCCTTTTGCCCGTTCTCCTATGTTACCGGAGAACATCGGAGGGGTCAAGCTAAACCCAGATGTCTTTTGTTATTATTTCCTTGGCCTCGATATATATATATATATATATATATATATATATATATATATATATATATATATACACACACATATATATATACTAAACTCTTATACCTCTACACTCTATCTCAGTCGAGGAGTTTAGGTCGGTAGGTGAGTCCGTTGAGTTCTCTTCTCCGGCAACCTCATCGCCGCGGGCCTAACTACTATTCCTAGTAGGTCTGGCCGTTTTGCACGCCGACCAGTCCCGTGGTGGTCAGCTGAGTGTGAGACGGGCCTCAAGTAGAAGCGCTATGCCTACATGCGCTATAAGAGCCGCCCGAACGATTTCACTCTCGCTGAATTTCGTCGGGCTAAGGGTCCGGTATATTTCGAAGCTCCCGCCGCTTTTCTTGGCGGGCCTACGTGTCTTCACTTAACGGGAAGATTCTTCTAGCAGAGGTGTGGAAACAAGTCAAAAGGATTCGGGGCAAGTTCTCGCAGGACCTCCCTCCCGGTCTCCAGGAGAATGGGACCGCAATCTCGGACCCCTCGTCCGTTGCGGAATCCTTTGCGACCGCAGTCTCTAGCCGGGATGCAGCTCCGCCAGCATTCAATACACGTCGTGATGTCGCGGAAGGCCGCCGACTGGACTTTACCTCCCAAGGCCGAGAACCCTTCAACGACACGTTTACTGTGAGTGAGTTGCGTTCCGCTCTTGCTTCATGCGCGGACACCGCCCATGGTCCGGACGATGTCCCGTACGCCATCCTTCGACACCTGGGTGAGCGAGGCATGGCCTTTCTGTTAGATTTATTAAACAGGATCTGGGTGTAGCGTCCCCTGCCCGATTTCTGGCGAATCGCTACTGTGCTCGCCTTTCGCAAACCGGGAAGAGATCACCCTACTCCGGTCGGTTTCCGCCCAATCTCTCTAACCTCTTGCGTGTGCTAGTTGATGGATAAATTGGTAAATGTTAGATTAGCCTTTTTTCCAGACAGCGGAGGCCAGAGAGATGTCTTCTGCACAGTGCGGCTTCCGCAAGTTCCACTCCAACTGGAAAATGCCGTCTGCGAGGCCTTCCTTCGTAGATAGCACTACGACACGGTGTTTATCGATCCTGGAAAGGCCTATGATACGGTATCATGGAGACTCCTCCCAATCTTTAAATCTGAATTTTTGCGAGATCTTCGATTCCGCGTACGGGTGCGGGGAAGCCCTCTCAGGCCCAATGGAGCAATACGGAAAGTGTCCTTATTGTCAAACTCTTGCCCTGAGCATCAACGGCATCACCTCGGTGCTGGCGGAAGATGTTCTCGCTACACTCTACGTGGAGGAGCTTTCGATCTGTTTTGGCCCAGCCCAGATACCAACTCGAGCGTCGACTCCAACAGGCATTAAACCGCGTCTCTCGCTATGCCGAAGCGCACAGGGTTCGGTTTTCCTTAGCTGTCATCCACGGCTCCACGCTGACCCAAACTTGTTTCTTAATGGGGTACGCCTGGAACTGGTTGAAGCGCACTGTTTCCTTAGTCATGTATTTAACCGATGCCTTACCTGGGAGGCTCATATTCGCAGCCTTAGGGTCTCATGTACCTGCGCCATGGATATTCTCCGTTTCGTGACGTTCAGCGCTTGGAGCGCTGATAGGGCTACTGCCTTACTCTTTTGTTGATCCTTTGTTCGTTCGGTGCGAGTTTTATGCATCTGCAGCTGAGCGTTTATTTCGGAAAGTGGACTCGATCCACTACACCGTCGTTCGCCTGGCGACCGGTTACTTCCGCACTTCCCCCATTGAGACCCTACTAGTCGATGCTGGAGAGATGCCACTCGCTCTACGCCGTGCACAGTGCCCTATTCGCCTGTATGCGCGAGCCCGGCGCCTCCCTCAGTCGCCAACAGCTCTCACTGCATCCTCAGCTGATTTCAACGGTGCCTATGCCGCTGAGAGACGCGTCATACCCTAAGCCCTTTCGGTTTAAGGCTAGGAAACTCATTCGAGAGCTAAGTATAGCTCTTTGGAGCACATCTCGTGTGATGGCTCCATGTCCCAAAAGGGGGTCGGCTTCCACGCCGTATCCCCTCTGTTTGAAGTCAGCTGGACTCTGCCAGGTGCTGCGTCTGTCTTAACGGCCGAGCTGGTGGCAATACACCACTCGGTACTGGAGATTACCCGACGTTCCCGGTTCAGAGACTCTGATTTCTCTCGGAACATTGGAATCTTCCCATCCCCTGGTTCGCAATATCCGTGACATGACGGTTTTGGCAAGTCGGGCGGATATCGAGATTATCTTCTGCTGGGTTCCTGGCCATGTAGGAATTGCGGTGAATGAGCGCGCCAAAGAGTCCGTGAGGACTCGGCGCCCGGACCAGCGTTTCGCTCTTCCTCACCCCCCCTACATGGCAGTAATACAGGCTGCTTGAAAAAGAATATCGGAGATGGTCGTTGGGAACTTAAAGTTGTGTGCCATTGCGCCGCGACTGTTCCCATGGACATACCCCCCAATGCCGCGAAATCTTCAGGTTGCTTTCTGTCGTCTCCGAATTGGATACACTCGCGGGACGCACCGCCATTTGATGGAGCGCTCGCCAGCGCCCTACTGTGAAGACTGCGTTCTTTCCTAGACTGTTCGCCACATTGTAGAATGTCGCAGTCTGGGCGATCTCCGCGCACGTTACCTGTCCCTTGACTGGTCCACATTGACTGGTGGACACGTTGACTTTTGGGGGAAGCCGGCCTTATCCCGTTTGTTTAACTAGGTGGATTTTTTCTTGTTTTCTCTGTAGGTCGCACGTCCCTCCGCCGAGGTGAGGCAGACCTTCCCCCGACTCTCCAGCCTGCTTCCTGTTGTTGCCTAGTACTTGTGCCCAAGTACGGCACTCGCCAGATGGGCTCCTAAAAAACATCGATGTAGCTCTCGGACCGGTAGTGCCTCTGCTACCAAAGCATCTACAGCGCCGGGACTCTTGCGTTTAGCCTTTTTGCAGCACACTTTGTGTCACGCTGAACCGTGCCAGTGTATACGGATGGTTCCAAGTCCCAGGCGAGGGTCGGTTTCCACGTCCTATTCCCTCTGAAGTGAGCGGTGATTTGCCAGGTCCTGCCTCTGTCTTAACGGCCGAGTTGGTTGCAATACATCGCTCGGTACTGGAGAGAATGTGTCGTGCCCAGTTCACAGACCAGAATGTGATCTATAGCGACTCACAAAGCGCCCTAACTGCTCTTGTGCCACTGGAATTCACATCCCCTGGTTCGCAGTATCCGTGATGACACGGTTTCTTCCAGCCTGGTGGATGACGAGATTATTTTCTGCTGGGTTCATGGACATGTGAGAATAGCGGGGAATCACCGCGCCAAACAGTCCGCGAATACTGGGTGACCAGACCAGCGTTTCGCTCTTCCTCACACCGATTACATGGCAGGAATTCGCTTTGCTTAGCAAAGAAATGGAAGACGGTCGAGGGTAACTTAAAGTTGCGTGCCATTACGCTGCGACAGTTCATATCGACCTATCCTCCAATACCGTGACGGCTTCAGGTTGCTTTCTGTCGTCTCCGAATCGGACTCACTCGCGTGATGCCTCGCTATTTGATGAAACGTTTCCCTGCAACGACTGGTTTGCCCCCAGGCTGTCGGCACATTCTTTTTGAATGTCGTATTTTGGATGATCTTCGTGCACGTTGCCTGTCCCCAGTATTATGAAAAACGGGGTCCCTACCACTTGTACCTTGCCCTCGGGAAGGGTTCTTGTGGACTATCTGACTTTTTATTTTCCTGTGTTTTGGGGAGTTTCTTTTGCTCGTTTGGTTTTTAATCTAGCCTAGCGTTAGGCAATAACATGATTACTGCGACCTATGCCCTTGTTCGCAGTCGCTAGTTGGGGGCTGAAAAAAAATCATACACCTTTCCTCCAACCGGAATCCTTTTACTATTTTCTCATATTATTTGACTCATCCCAGTAAAGTCTATTCCTTGTGTATTTTCAGACCTGACTGAATCCGAAAAGCTCGCACGAGATAGAGAGATAGAAGCTTTAGACGACACCACCTTTATCCAGAAGACCTTCGTTTCATCTCGCTCAACCAAAGCTAATCATTCTTTGGCCGAAGATAAGAACGGAACAGATTTTAACTTTGGAACCAGTGCCGAGATCAAGTCACGCTCAAATAAGAACACAATTATCGTCTCTGATGATAGCTTGTTTAGTCCACACGTAAGTTTGATGGGAGGCGATATGAGAATGCTATTTCTGGTGGCTAATTCCTCAATACTTTTCTAATATATTATTTTAACAGCTTTTTGGCAATCCAGAAGAAAGGCAAGAAAAGTACCTTAGAAGAATCTACCAACTCAGGTTGAAAGCAGTAGCAAGTGGAGAGCCATTATTTTCGGCCTAAGATTTCAAATCATCTCTGGAGCATCAGTGTTGCTTTGCGCATAATTTAAAAGAACCGATATACTGTGTACAAAAGCCGTCAATTGAGGTTGCCCTATTAACTGATTAAGGTGTAATAATTATATAGCCGTCTTAACTTAAGTTTTATTCACCTTTGTTGTATTTTAGTCTAAAGAAAGGATTTTTTCGTAGAAGGAAATGAGCGCCGATTGACCCATATGCGTCCTACTACTCATTGCGCATATATCGGTATTGAAGGGTAGGAAAATTACATTTATAGGCGAACAAACGCAGTTATTTCAGAAGGCCAAAGAGTTGCAAATTAAAAAGGAGATGAGTATTTACAGAGAACCAGCAGTCTTCGGCCAGGATCAAACTCAAGATCCCCGAGGCACGGTAGACAGAATGGGAGAGGAGCAGCCACAAAGGATTGAGCACATGCGACACGTTGTCGTACCTGGTACGACATGTAAGAGGGACATAAGGTATTCATAGATTAGCCTGGTGTGACCCAAGGATATGCGGTCCAGCACAGTTTCTTTATGGAAGGATGAGGCCCAGGAACCAAAGTAGGATTTAATGTGGTTAAACTTGGTGAGAGACAGTTTACCAGGCAGCTAGCCATTGTATATTAAGGATCTCCTCCACATGGGAAAGGAGATCAGTAAAAGGGCTGGATCGGAGATAAAGCGCGCAGCAGCTTGGTCAGTTGCTTCATTACCATTCACCTTGTTAAGTTAGATCGAAGGATTATGGTCGGTCAATGCGGAGATCGGGAGTCTGTGTACAGCACAAATTCCGTGGAAGGGACTAGGTATATTTCTCGGAGGACCTTCCGGATGCTGTACAGCTCTGTTCTGTACGTTGAGCAGCAGGCCGAAAAAAAGTAGCGCCGCCACAGTCATCACAACAGTAGCAAATCAGCTGTCACTTGCCTAATGGAAACGGTGTCGAGATACAGGTTCGATCTCAGCAAGCGCAGTCTAAAAACTTTCACGAGCGTGCCCTCCGCCCCCATTGGTTAATATGCTGAACTTGCCCATCTCTTGTTATGTAAGTAGCTCTACACTAACATTGCCAATTACAACACTGCTATCAGTCCCTCTTCGTCGTCAGCTTATTAGCCCGTTTTTATACGGGGTCGCTGTTGTTCACAGCACAACATAGTCGCTCAACTGTTCCGGAGCATTGCCGATTGAGTACGAATATCCCCTCCGGAGTTATTCCTATCCACAACACAAGAGGTGCCCAGCTGGGCATCATTAGAAACGAGGAAAGTGGGGGGGGGGGGGGGGTGTCATTTTTATACAAAATAAAATGCCCTGGGGCTGAGAAGAGGGGCGCGAGAAAGGTTAAGCAGCAGTCTCCCAAGGGTCAGTCCCTGCTGTTAAAAATTAAGACTAATGATCTTGAGAGCTTAAGGATTATGTTAGGGTGAGGATCAGATGAAGGATTCAGCGACCGCCTCTGAATTTAAAGCACATCTATAGGTGGGTGACATGACTCCCTGTTCGCCCCAAAGTAAATCCATGTTTTCCTTGCCACCGCCCTGGTGCGCACAGACTTGTGGACTATCTGACTCCAGGAGGAGGTTGGCCTCCTCCATTTTATTCGACTCTGTAGGTCGCACGTTCCTTGTTATTGCTTAATTTGTTGTTTTGGTTTTAGGTTCGATCACTTATTTTATATTGTAATATAGCCTAATATTAGGCTTGTAGGCATTCGGCCAGATGGGTGCTTTAAAAAAATCATGCCAACCACTCTACATTTTCTGACAGGTGGGCGGCCCCAAAGAAGGCTACCACGCTCCCTGGGTGGGTCCACACGTCCCTAAAAGAAAAGATATGGAGTGAAGTTTGGTCACTGTTTGTAGGTGTTCGATGTTGTCTGGGCTTTGTTTGCATGTTGGTGGCGGGGCAAGGTTTATTGTTGTCTGTTCTATGTAGTGATTTCTCTGATTGGTTTATTATGGGAAGATAGTTGTGCATAGATGTTGGAAGTAGTGTCTGGGAGGAGAAGGGTTAGAGGTCAGGTGGGTCAGTGCTCTGCTTTAGTGTTTGGTTCCAATTACGTCTAGGTGAAATTTTGATTGGGAGTATTTTTGTTTCGACGCTTAGGTTTGCTGTATGAACATCCTCAGATTGTTCTCTGTGGTTTTGAGTTTGTTCGCATTAGATTTAGCTGCGGTTGGGTGGCATGCTGGTCCTACCTAGTTGATGGTGGTGAAAGGGGCTCTGTTGTCAAAATGTAATGTTTGAGGGCGTTGATTATCTATAGAGGCTGACTGGCATCTTCGAGCCCATCAGCTTTAAGCGTTTCCTCATTGTTCGGTCTGATGATGGTGGCATGACTTCGAAAGGACACATGCTCCATTAGTGTAAGGCTTTAGGTAGAGAACCGAATGTCTCTTCAGACACTCGACCTTCCAAAGCTCTCTGACCGCAGGGGAGGTTTAGTTCTCTCCTAAGCCTACGAGTGCAGGGGGCTCCCCCTCACCCCGTTCCCTAGAGGCGACTCCCTCTTATCAGCGGTAGTTTCCCCTTTATTTTCCCAGGGGACTGCCAAGACAGCAAGCGAGCTGCCCATAATTGACCGCTCCTGGTGAGAGCAGCTCGATGGGGCAAACCCCATCAGGGTAGCAAGGTTTGGCAAGGCTCCGCTCCCTGCGCGGGAGCCAAGGACAGGGCCACTCCCGTTTTGGTATGCGACCAAGATCGGCACGTCCGGCCCCATTGCTCCCTCAGGTCCGAGACAAAGACCAAACCTGAGCAGAGCTGAGGCTCGATTACGTCGGAGCCCCTCATTCAGAAAGTACTTGGCATTTTCGAGCCTGCTGGCTTCAAAAGTTCTCTCGGAATTCGCTCCACTAATGATAGCATTTTGTCAAGGGAAACATGATCCATCAAAGCAGAGCGTGATTGGTAGAGAGCTGAAGATAACCCGTTTCCCGAACGGCAGCCTTCTGGCATATGAACGGAATCCCTCTGAAGCAGCATGATTAGTGCCCTTCGAACATTTGATGGCACTTCGGTACGTGTGAAGCCGCATTCTACCATGGACTTGAAGAAAGGAGTGGTTTATGGGAGGGAACTCGTGGACTACTACGTAGATGACTACCTTAGAGCAGGCTGATCATAGAGCGGTCAAGGTCGAACTTAAGGTGAGAAAACAAGGTGGCCTCGAGACCCACCCCGAGACTCTTCGTCATGTTCGACTGTGACAAGCTCGCCGAGATGGTCCGTACCGGGGGGCATCGCTACCGCGTGAAGGCATTCGTGCCACTGCCGCGGAAGTACTATTGCTACCACAGCTTCGGCTATAAGAATCGTTCATGTAGACATGCAAAATCGGGGTTACCCGAAGTCTGTGTAAGTTGCTCCAAGGCCGCACAAGAGTGTCAATTGAGATAGCCGTACCCCGCTTTTCGAAGCAATGTGGTGCGTATCTCCTTGAGAAAGAAATCCTGGCTTTTCAGGCCCAGGATCGTCTCTCATTTCGTGAGACTAAGGACTTGGTCCTGCGCGCCTGGCGCAGCCTGGGACATCTTATGTCTCAATGATAAGAAAGACGCCTTCTGCCTCTGGTCCCTAGAGGCCTACGATAAAGTCATTTCCGCGCACATTCATAACCCTTCTGCGGGTTATACCCACCCTGGGCTCTCATCTGGTAAAGCTTGGGGCACAAAGGATTCACACCCAAACTTGACTAAAGTCAGGGACCCCCTCTTCCCCCAGCGTGACCGTCTTCCGTAAAGCGAAACGGCTGCGCGCCTCCACCGAATCGATAAATTCACAGGAGGTAACACCCCTGAAGTTGGTCGTGAAGCCATCTCCTGGAGTTGCTAAAGCTGTCTCCACAAAGGAGGACAGCACCAAGGGAGCTTCGGCTTCTACGACAACACCGAGTGCTAGGCTGGGTGGCTAGAAGGGGGTGGGTCCTCCAAAGGAAGGATCACCGGCTCCGAAGCCTGCCTAAAGTTTCGAGGTGGAGGGAGGAAAAAACTCGCATGGCGAGCACAACCTGTCCCGATAAGTCCTCGAATGCCGACCAATAGATCCATGAGTTCTGCGTACGGCCATTCCCGTGAGGGTCTTCTCTTCGAAAAGATGCCCCGCATCTCCTATAAGCGAGGAATGGAGTGTATATTCCTTCAATGGAACTACCGCGGACTCCGGGTCAACTGGGAGGAGATTCGGAGGCTCGTGGGCTCATGTTTTCCATTAGCTATCTTTTTGCAGGAGACTATGCTGGACGTGTCTCGATGCCCACCCTCCCGTGGTATAGGGGTTTTGCTACCCAACCACCACGGGAGGGGGGCAAGGCAGGAGGATGCGCCATTTTCCACGGCATGATGTCTCCTTTCTGCTCTTTGCTTTAGATACCTCTTTTCAGGCAGTAGCTGTGCAGCTGCACCTGCATGGGAGATATACTGTTATTTCTGCGTACAATCCATCATCAGCCGACTTCGACGCGGGGACCTTCCGCTGCGGCCTTGCACAGTTGTCGAGACCCTTTCTCTTGTTAAGGAACTGAACGGTAGACACCCTCTCTGGGGAGACTGGTCGATCAATCCCAGGAGTCAGGTCATTTCCGACCTGATCGACGACACAGATAGGTGTAATAAATGTGGATGAGTTTACGCATCACTGCCCGAGAACCGTTTCGTTTTCCTGTTTCGATCTATCTTTGTGATCTCCGGACGCACAACCTGATTTTTGGTGAGGGCTAGTCGATGGCCACCATGGTAGTGATCATGTGCCCATTCAAATACCGTTATATGGGCCGCTCTTGCCTGAGAGTCCGCCCCGGTGGTGCTTGGGGCGGGCGCGGTGGCCCGCATTTCAGGAAATGACTGATTTCTCTGTCTCTGTCTCTGTCTCGGTAACCTCATCGCCGTTTTCCTCACTACTATTCCTAATATGTCTGGCCGTTTTGCCGCCGACCGCTTCCGTGGTAGTGGGCCAAGTGTGAGGCAGCCCTTAAACAGAAGCGTAATACCAAAATTGGTTATAAGCGCCGTCCGAACGATTGAGTGTGAATTTCGTCGGGCTAGGTTCCGGTTCGTTTCAAAGCACGCCCGCCGCTCTTCACTTAACGTGAAGACCCCTCTAGCATAGGTGTGGAAGCGAGTCAATAGGATTCGGGGCAAGTTCTCGAAGGGCCCCCCTCCCGTTGTCCAGGAGAATTGTATCACATTATCGGACCCTGAGTCTGTGGCGTATTCTTTCGCGACCACTTTTTCCGCATTCTGCGACGAGGATGCTGCTCTGTCAGCATTTCATGCCCGTCGCGAGGTTGCTGAAGGCCGCCGACCTGGCTTTGCCTCCAGAAGCGGAGAACCCTTCAACGACAGGTTTACATTGAGCAATTTGCGTTCCGCTCTTGATTCATGCACGAATACCCTCCCCCCTCCTGGTCATGATGATGTCCCTGACGCCATGCTTCAACACCTGGGTGAGCGAAGCATGGTCTTTTTGTTAGATTTGTTTTAAAGAATGTGGGTAGAGGGTACACTCTCAGATTCCTGGCGAATCGCTACTGTGCTCACTTTTCGCAAACCGGGGAGAGATCATTCTACCCCGTCCGGTTTCCGCCAAGTTACTCGAACCTCATGCGTGTGCAAGTTGATGAAGAAATTGGTAAGGGTTGGATTATCCTTTTTTCTCGATAGCGGAGGCCACCTGTCTTCTGCACATTTCGGCTTCAGCAAGTTCCACTCTACGTCGGATGTTTTGCTCCGACTTAAAAATGCTGTCCACTAGGCACTACGCCACGGTGTTTTTCGATCTGAAGAAGGCCTATTGTACCGCATACCGATAGGGTATCATGGAGACTCTCTACACGATTGGGGCGAGGAAACGCCTCTCAATCTTTATATTCATTAAGTTTTCTAGTGGACGTTGTTCAATGCGGTTAGGTCACCTAGAGAGAGAACGTTAGGTGGAAGGGGGGGGGGGATATAATAGAAAACTTAAGGGTCTAAGGCCCTCAAGCTGAAAAGAGAGCACCTGCGGAGGGGATCAAGCCTGAAGAGATGGCGTGGCGTTAGTCAGGTGGGCTGGAAACTGTGGAGCCAAGGGACCCTTGTCCTGGGATGTGAAGTCCGCTCCCTCAGGATCTCTCACCAAGATGTAAATCATGCTGGATTCTGACAATAAGGCATCGCCCGCAGGTTCTGGTAGTCGTTGTAGCCAATGGAGTTTCTTGTGCGTGCTCGGAGTTTGGGTGGCTAACCTTGGATCGTTGAGAACGCCCTCGATTACTTATCCCAGGTAACCCCGAGGGCTCCTGGCAACAATGAGTTGAGGGAAATGATGATAAGAATCACCGCAGAGCCAAACATTGTTGTTCACTCTGCACGGTTGCAAACATTAAGTCCTTCATCTTATCGCTCATACTCTTCTCCCGGGCCTGTCGGTCCCCCAGTCACCAATCCGCGTTAGCTTCACCTCTGCATGTTATTCCACCTTCGCCCTAGGCCTCTGAACAGGATGATATCTTCCACGACATCTTGCATGTCCCGTTCACTAGAAGAGGCGCCGCCCAGCAGGACAACGCCACGAAAAACAACTAGGACGGTGGAGCAAAGGAAGTTGTTTAACACGGCAGACCACACTATGATGTCCTTGCTCCCCAACGCATTAGAATCTTCACGGCCACCAGCTTGGATCGTTTCATGACCGGACGATTTCTCTTTAGTCCACCAGGTCAATATTATTAAATCCTTACAGAAAAAGGTGTCCGCATCTTCCTAAACCTGGCTACAAAAACCGGGGGAAAAGTCAAATCCAGCCTCCTTGGACATCGCCCTTCGGCTCTTCGAGTTCGAGGTCATCGAGCGCTTCCGCGATTTCTCTTGTTCTCATTGAATCTTCCCCCTCCCCAAACCTAGGGCCACGGCAAGTGTCGTCTACAATATGGGCCCCAACGCTGACGCTTTCAAACTTACCTTCATTGTCAATGTCCTGGAGGCTGCGTTAACGGGTGGCATGGCTTTTAAACTCGACCTGAAAGACAATTCTACCAGCTTGTCCTTCACCCCAAGGCCAGGAGTCATTTTAAGACGACCATCGTTGAGGATTTATTTCGATTCAATAGACTTCCGATGGGATTTCCCGGTGCCCCGTACCTGTTGTAACAATCACTCGGCTCCAATATAAATTTCTGGGCTCGTAAGCACTTCTGCAGCACTTTCCCTTAGCTAGACGACGTACTTCTTCTAGGCCCTCCTCGACACCTGTATCCAAGAAATAAGCCAGAGTTCTCTCTCCGACAACTTTCGCAAGTGCATTCTGGAACCATGCACTACCCTGGTCCACCTCGGCCTCCTGATAGACATCGTGCGAAAGCGGGTCACCCCGACTCCCACATTGTGCCTGAAATCAAGACGGGTCATTGACTTTGCTTCAAGCAATGTTATGAGAAGAAAATTTTGGCCGCGGTCATTCGTCTGCCTTTCTTCTGGTTTAATTCTGTATGGATCAGCAGTTCCTGTCGATTCCCTCCATCATCCCCCTGAAGCCTCTGATTACCATAAATCGTTCCACTGGAAACGCCCCCTTACCACTTGGCTCATGGGCTTCTGTGACGATGCTCTGTGGTGCTTGGGTATGGTGATCACGGGTGCCTCCCTGGCCATCTGAACGGCGGACCTAGGCTTCAAAAACTTCCTGTTGGAATCCTTTGGCTCTGTTTGTAACCTCATTTACTTTGTATTTCCGTAAATTTACTCCTGTATTGTTCTAATAATAAAAATAAGGAAGGGCTCTCTGAATTTTAGCTAGAGGCGTGCTTTTTATATTGTTCAAGAAGCAAAAAAGCAAGAAAAATTAATCGCGTTCTGATTTCAGGGGGAGGACCTCGCACCCCAGCGCAGGAATATAGGACCAATATGAGAGTGAGTAAAATAAAATGAAGGCCAGGCTCCTCAAAAATGTCAGATAGTCCACAATTCTGTGCGCACAAACTCTTCTCGAGTATAAGGGACAAACGGTAACCACCCCACTCGTTATGGTACCGGGAAGGGTAAGTTTCGCGAAGATCCACCAGAATATGACATTCAACAAGATGCTGCTGAACAGTCTGGGGAACAACGCAGTCGTCACAGTTAGGCGCAGGGAAGGGTTCAATCAAATAGCGGTGCGTCCCGCACGTGTGCCTAATTCGAAAACGAAGAAAATGGGGGCAGGAGGAAACCATGACTCACATTACAATGAGACCATGAATAAAGGTCTAGGAGGAAATAGAAAAGTATAATAAAATTCCTCTTCATAATAGGCTACTTACAATAGTTAAATGAAATAGAGGTCAGCCTCCTCCCTAAAGTCAGTCCGCAATTTGTAGAAACAAACCCGTCCCGATTACAAGGGACAAACGGTAGCGACCCAGCTCAGCACGATACAGGGACAGGTAACGTGCAGGAAGATCACCCAGACTGGGACTTTCAACAAGAATGTGCCCAACAGTCCATGAGACAAAGCAATCGTCGCAATAAAGGGTGGGTGAGCACTCCGTCAAATAGCGGAGCGTCCCGCGAGTGTGCCCAATTCGAAGACGAAGAAAAACAGGGAAGGGGATAGATTGGGAAGGAGGAGACCATGACTCACATAACAATGAGACCATAAATAAAGGTCTAGGAGGGAAGAGAGAAGTATAATAAAAATCCACTTCATAACTTGCTCCAATGAGCAGGCTGAGCCCCCTCTCCAACGGCAAGGCAGGAGGACTCATGTGGCGAGTCTATGAAAACACCGCCAGCGGGGAGGGGGGGAGGGCAATAATAAAAACGCGTGGGGTCGGAAGCTCAGAGGAGTTGTTCTAGACTTTAGAATGCGCGCAAACTAAAGGTCGTTCAGGAAGCATCGGGTAGGGAAGCGCAGCCTGTCTGCACATATGGAACTGAGTAGCGCGGATTTAAATACTTTGGTCGCTAGTAGAATTGCCGGATGGTGTATCAGGTCAAGCTGGTTAGTGATGGAGGATGAAGCTAATCCATAGATGTGAGAGTCATACTCTAGTTTGATCAAAATTGGTGTTCGTTGTAAGTGTAAAAGTATACTTTTGTGTGTTATCCGTGAAGGTGTTCTTTTATCAACAGGGTGAGGATTGTAATGCAAAGTTTCCGCAGATCTTGATTATGACTTTTCCATGTCATACTCTGGTAGAAGGCGAGAAAAAATTATCTTACCTCTGTCTTAAAGGTGATCGGCTGTTGGTGTGAATACAGGGACCCAGAAGATGGCGCTCTTCTGGTAAAGATTACGGTGACAGACTTTTCGGTTAAAATGGTAAAACCGTATATGATTGTATATCTTTAGATCGTATATATGGGTGTTTGGAATTGTTGACCACTTTGGATATGTGCGCACGTATGTATGTTCCGGAGAGCGAAATTGTGAAGTGGTCCACATACACCCTGAACCACACTAATAGCTTGGGGGAAAGTAAGGATTTCTCGGTTCCCTGAGAATCAATTTTGCTGACACTTTTCCCAGCTGGTCTGCACAGTATGGCAACACTAACGTTATGTTTCCAATATGCTGAGTTACTTCCTTCATTTTTTATATCATATTCATCGTTTGGGGGATGAACCACCCTAATAGCATATATCCGATTTTTTAACAGTATTATCGTGAAACGAAAAATAATGTATATAGGCATTCGAGTGGGTTAGTTTCCTATACACGTCAAGTTTTAATTCATGGTGATCTTTATTATACATTATTTTTCGTTTCACGATAATACTGTTAAAAAATCTGTAATTTCTAACCTTTTCCTTAGAGCATACAAAATATGTCATCCTTCCTATTTAGATGAAGAAATTGTCATTATCAGGACTATTTTTCTAATTTGTATTACCCCGATTGGTTCATATCGTCTGCCCATTTTGCAGCTAGGAAAACATTCTATGGTAATAAGCCTTCCCGCACTAACGACTTCAACAAATGTATAACATTGCCATTTAATAATAAATTAAATAGTTTAAAGGACATATTTGGAAAAGCGGGTATTAATCTAGCGAATATGAGCCTCTCACGTGAGGCGTCGGTTGAATACAAGACCAAGGAATCGGGGCGATTCAACCACATCCAGGCGCACCCCATTGAGAAACAAATCTAAGTCGCGGTGGAGCCGTGGATGGCGGCAGAAGTGCACCACCTTAGTCTTGGCAAAAGAAAACCGAAACCTGTGCGCTTCGTCATAGCGAGAGACGCGTTTCAATGTCTGTTGGAGTCGACGCTCCAGAGTTGGTATCTGGGCCGTAGCGAGAACATCTTCCGGCAGCACCGAGGTGATGCCGTTGATGTTCAGGGGAAAGAGTGCGACACTGAGGACACTTCCTTGCGGGACACCCTCTTCCTGCTCTTTTGGGCCGGGGAGTGCTCCCCCCACCCGTACGCGGAATCGACGATCTCGCAAAAATTCAGATATAAACATTGGGAGGCGTCCCCTCGCCCCCATCGTGTGGAGAGTCTCCATGATACCATATCGTAATGCGGTATCATAGGCCTTCTCCAGATCGAAAAACACCGTAGCGTAGTGCTGTCTACGAAGGAAAGCCTCGCAGACGGTATTTTTCAGTCGGAGCAGAAGAACGAGTAATTTAGAGCAAGATCTCAAGCAGAGAGGATTTATCATGATGCGGAGGGGGAATATCTGAGTTCTGCCACTGCTTTCGGAGAACGGTCATCTTATCACGAGTCCAAAGGAAAAAGCTGATCTTTTGATGAAGCAATTTGACTCTTAACTTAGTAGACAACAATTAATTTCAAATCAAGAAATGGCCATTATGCCTACTCTTAATAAAATTGCATTTCGGTCCAAAGAAGTGGAGAAGCTACTCAATGCTCTTGATCCATGTGGGGGCACTGATCCCCCTAAGATGTTCTCTTTGTTTTTCAAGGAATTTCTGCTGTAATCGCAAAAAAACTTGAGTGCATTATTAAGATGATTTATGCGATCTGGATCGTTCCCCGAATGCTGGAGGGTGGCTCACATTACGCCTATTCATAAGGGAACTCTTTCCCCTGATCCCTCTAATTATCGTCCAATCTCTAGTACACCAATACTTTCTAAAGTTTTTGAGCACCTCGTTGCAGCTCGCCTTTACCGCTTTCTTGAGAGATCAGGTTTACTCCCTTGTAATCAATTTGCTTATCAAAAAAAGCTTGGCACAACAGATGCACTTCTTACGATCTCTCACAAGATCCAGTTAGCACTAGACCAGGGGCATGAGGCCCGCATAGTTCAACTGGATCTCTCGGCTGCCTTTGATAGAGTAAATCATAATGGCTTGTTGAAGAAGCTAAGAGATATTGGTTTTGGTCGACAGATTTTATCTACGAGTATTTTAGAGAAATTCCTGGTGGGTCACACCCACAGGGTTTGTGTTGATGCTAACTTCAGTGACTGGCATCCTGTCCACTCGGGCGTTTCGCAAGGTAGTGTTCTCTGACCTCTGCTCTTCAATATTTACACTGCCCAGCTCTTTAGCATCACAAAAAATATTATGTATGGTCATGCAGACGATGCAACTCTGCTCGCGACTATTGACTCCCCTTGTTTCGCAGCATTGCATCTAATTCTCTCAATCAAGATCTTTGATGCATTTGTATATGGTGCCATACATGGAACATGAAGCTTAACATCGCTAAATATAAATGTATGTGTATCTCGCGATCTCTCAGCCCTTTTCCTCAACATGAACCTCTTCATGTCGATGGTTTAGCATTGAACGATGTGGACGAACTGGACATTTTGGGCGTTAAATTTGATTCCAAATTAACTTTTAAGTGTCACATCAGATCTCTTGTGACTACTGCTTCGTAGAAATTGGGAATCATGAGAAAGGGCTATGCCACCTTCAATGAATGCTTCCGTGTTCGCCACTTGCTTCCGAAGCTTTATTCTTTTAGCTCTGGAATATTGTGCCCCTGTCTGGTTGTCTGCTGCTACATCACACTTGCATCTTATTGACAGTCTCTTATACTGCCAGCTTTCTTTGTGGTGGTAATGTCCAATGGAACCTTGCACATCGCCGGAAGATCAGCAATGTGTGCATGCTCTATAAGATACAATCCAATCTGCATCACTCGCTGTATATTTCATTGCCAAATCGCTTTGTAGCAAGGAGAAACACTCGTCAGTCCTTGGCTCGGCATCCTCTTTGTTTTCAGTCTATCAGATGCCGTACTAGCCAGTTTCAGCGTTGCTTTCTGCCAAGTATTGTCCATCTTTGGAATTCCTTGGACGAAGAGACTTGTGCTTCGAATAGTGTAAATGCCTTCAAAAAGAAAGCTAATAAGATCTTGTGTTCATCATGAGCCATTATCCTGTTATTTTTTATATAGTTTTTCTTGTTTGAATATTATCTATATACAGTATATCTTGCTTTGTTTGAATGTTTCTATATACTGTTTTTCAATTTTTTATTTAATTTAATTACTCACTTTAATTTAACTGAATCCATAGATGACTGGAACTTGAGGTTTTTCTTTACCTATCTTTTCCCAGTTTGTTCTTCTATCCTACTTCCTTTTCTTCTTACCATCGTTCCCTCTTCGACGTTGTAGGTGTGCGGGGATTGCTAATTGCAATCTATAGTGCTTGTATAGCGTACGAGAAGTGCAGGCAGCGGCTTAAAAGCTTCGTTTGAACGAGTCTTTTTTGAGACTCAGGATGGCCGAGTGGATTCGCCGCTGGCTAACAGTGGTCCACCGACGCGGGAAGCTGTTCGCAACTCGCCTAGGCTATTATTTTTTCTTTGCCCCACTTTCCTACTCTCCTCTATCTACACTTGCACTCTTCCCGCTCTACCCCTCTCATCTTGCGTAATAATAATAATAATTAAATGGAGAAAGAATTCAACTGACCTTGACTTGGTGATGGCTAGACGACGAGTAAAAACTTTTGTCTCCCATGCTGAATATTTGGAAGCGTTAGTACGTGCGTGTAAATGTTGCCAATTCGTTTTGAATCTGACTTTTTTTACGAATATAAATAAATTAAGAAAAATTATATAAATTTTATCGTTATTCATAATTTGGACTTATCGTGTGCGGCCTTGGAGCAACTTGCAGACTTCTGGTAACCCCGACTTTGCGGTTCTACAGGAACGATTCCTATGGCTAAAGCGGTGGCAGTCATAGCACCTCTGCGCCATAGCACGAATGCCTTCACGCGTTAGCGATACCAAACGGCATGCACCGACTCAGGGAGTTAGTCATAGTGGAACGTGACGAAGAGCCTCGACGTGCGTGTCGAAACCTCTCACAGTTTTTTCGTCACACGTTTGACCTTTCATGCCCAGCTATAAGGCAATGCGATCTATGTAGTAATCCACGAGTTCCTTCGCATAAACTACTACTTTCACGAAGTTCATATAGAGTTCGGAGTCGCACTGACCGGCGTGCCATCGAGTATCCGAAGGACGCTAATCATGGCCGTCTGGTAGGGATTCGAAGCATTCGCCAGAAGGCTACCGTCAGAGAAATTGGTCAGCTTCTGCTGTCTACCAAACACGCTAGCTAAAGCTCTCCCCTGATGCCTCATGTTGCCCTTACTCAACCTTCTACCATCAGTAGAGCGAATAACGAGGCAGCGTTTGAATCCAGCGTGCTCGAAAACACCAGGTAACCTCTGAATGAGCAGCCCCAACGTAATCGAGGCTCCGCTCTGTGCACTTTTGGCATTATTCTGCGACCCACACCAGGGGGAAGCGCCAGAGCCGGACGTGCTGAAATAGCCCTCTTCTCCCCTCCACCGACAGGAGCCACTAGGCCATAAACCGACCTCAGCAAGATCCTTCTAAGAAATGGAGATCTTGGCCGTAACAGGGCTACCAGCCGAGGGAGGAGATTTCTCCTCTCCTTGTAATGCCTCGGGTGGCCCCGAGCACAGGGGTGGACTAGGGTTCAGTGCCCTTGTAATGTCTTATAATCTGGGCCGAGTCACCCGAGGGACCAAGTCCATCTCAGGCGGGCCTCCATGTGAACATCCCCCCTCTAAGACAAAACAGATCGCGTTTTTTTTTTTTTACCCTCTAATGCCGGCATCCATCGAGGAAAGGAGAGTAGGTACACTGACCCCGAGCATGACACGGGCCCTATCCCTTGCCCCCCCCCCCTCCTAATGGGGTTGGCCCTATCGAATCGCCCCCACCAAGAGCGGTCAAGTATGGGTCGCCTGCCCCCTTAAAAAGCACAGGAGGGCACTACCGCTGGAAAGGGGCCGAGTGCCTTACACACGCATGCAAGGAGGGGGTGACCTGTGAAAGCACAGGGGTGGGGGCGTCTATTTTTTTTTTCGGTGGAGCTGACCCCGACGATGTTACCGGGGAAGTACGTTTTTTTTCACCCCTCACCATCGGGTATGCTGACCCTATAGTTTTTACAGGAGGCAAACGCTAATCAATCCACGCAGTAGCCCGCTCTGCGATTTGTGAACACGGGGCCGGCAAAAAGACCTGCGGCCATTTGAGGCACTCCGCCCGCCTAGTGTCCTGGCAGCCCATCGGCACAGCGAAAATCTTCAGAGACATCAGGAGGAACTGGGGGGAGGGGGAGAGGAATAGAGGGAGTGGTAGTGAATGTGTCTACATGAAGTGTAGAGGGTGTTAAGGGTCTGTTATGGATGTGTATCTCTCATTTCCATGAGAGACCCGAGAGGGAGGACATGGGTTTCTTCATGTAAGAGTGTGGTGGGTTTTGATTTTGGGCCGCCGGTTCCAGCCAAAGCAGGTCAGCGCCCGCCCGGTGAATTCTGTGTGGATGCGAGACTGGTCGGAGACATCAGGGAGAGAGAGCCGAGAAGGACATGGGTTTCTTCATGTAAGTGTGGTGGGCGTCGATTTTGAGCATCCGGTTGCAATGCGTAGGGCAGCGTTTTGTGTTGTCTGTAGTTTATTTGTGTGGGTGTTGGCTGTGTCAGGGTGTCATACAGTATGTACCATTCAGCCTTAATAACTGGAAGCAATTGCAAACACGCCTGGAAAACCATCCTGCTCAAAAGGGCTGTCCAAAATAGAAAGCAATTCAAGAAGAGCAGGAAAGCGCCGCACGCAACAACAGCGAAACTTAGTAGTACCTGGGGAACAATATCACTGTTACAGGTGCGGGAAAATTTGTGGATCCCGAATTGGACTGAACAGTCATCTTCGGTGGCACCAACGGAATGACACCTGATCTTGATTTTCATCATCATGCAGAGCAACGTCATCATCGACATCGATGGACCACTTAAACAATGTATTATTTATAAACTTTTGTAATGTCCTCCTTGGTGTGTCCGTAGGTTGTGTTAGTGAGGGAGCGGATGACGTTCAGTCTGTTTTTGACCTTAGTGTTAAGTCATCTGCGTGTTGCTTGAATGTCATCCCTGTCAGGTGTTACTCCAAGGATTTTGGTGGTGGTTGTGACTCGAATAGGAGTGTTGTGTAGTCTGTATTCTGTGTTATGAGTGTGAGTGATGATTTATTTGTGGAGACCTTCATTCTGTTATTGTATAGCCAGTTCTCTATTGTGTATATGTATTGTTGAAGTTGTTCGGCGGCGGCCTCATGTTTAGAATTTTGTGAGGTCATCTGCGTACGACATAATATGTGTGTTGAGTTAGGTGGTATGTCGTGCATGAATAGGTTGAAGAGTGTGAGTGAGACTACAGAGCCCTGCGGTACTCCGTTAGTGTAGTGAAGTGTTCTGGAGAACTTGCCTTGGATACAGTGTAACCACGTCTGCCTGAAAGAAAATTGGCAAGCCACTTTTTAAGTTTGGGTGGACGTGTGTGTTGAGTATTTTGTCTATAAATATGTGTCGTGGGACTGTGTTGAAGGCTTTACTGATGACTATGGCACCAATGAATGATCTGTATGCTGGTTTTGTTGAAGTGGAGTGTTGTGGCCTGAAACCGTCCTGTGTGTGGGAGAGTGGTGTGTGGTGATATATTGTTGAGAACCAATGTTTCAAGTATTTTTGAAAGGTTGCAGTAGTGAAATAGGTCTGTAAGAGACTGGTTCTGTGGGGGAATTTGTTGGGTTTCAGGATAGGTATAATCTTGGCAAATTTCCAGATGTTGGGGAATACTATTTGTTCTGAGTGATAGATTGAAGATGCCTGTGAGGGTTCTGATGGCGTGTGGGCCTAAATGTTTAGGAGTAGATATGAAATTTCGTAAAGTGGATTAGGTGTTCTTTGTCGT